>JAPQNM010000020.1:10726291-10773791 GCA_029783475.1 Metacarcinus magister
TATTAGATTGGTTAGCTCAGGCTTGTGTTTCGGTGATCAGTTATCGGAAAATTGACTGAAAGATGCTGAGATGAAGGAGGAAGAGAATGAAGAGAACTGACTTAGTAATGCTGAGAAAGAAGAGGAGAATGACTTACTAATGAGAAGGAGGAGAAATGTAAGGAATGAATAATTTTGTGATGATGTGAAGAAAGATGAAAAGGAAGGAGGAGAAGGAATGGGAGTTACTGAATTATACTGAGAAGGAGGATGACTAGGGAGAGGAAAGGAAGGAGGAAGAAGAAATAACGGAAAGATTAACTGATATAAAGTTTTAATAATTGATACTTATGATAGATGGAAGGAAATTGTGTTTAGACGATTGGTATACGGATAGAAAGCCAAAAAATAAAATAAAAAAAGAAAATTGTAAAAATCAAATTGCAAAAAGAATCTTATATCTTGTTCACCTTTTGATGTAAAGGAGAAAAACATATTTATTTACACTTTAATGTTTTTTTTCCTCATTGTTATTTTCTGAGAATGTCTTTAGAATATTACATTATATTTCCACTTTGCAACTCTTGTCTAAAATAAAATGGGACGAGAACGATAGATAGATAGGACTTTGTTTATCATTTATATAATTTTTTTCTCTTGTTTTTTATTCTCTCTCTCTCTCTCTCTCTCTCTCTCTCTCTCTCTCTCTCTCTCTCTCTCTCTCTCTCTCTCTCTCTCTCTCTCTCTCTCTCTCTCTCTCTCTCTCTCTCTCTCTCTCTCTCTCTCTCTCTCTCTCTTTCAAGATTGGGAGAAAAATTGAATCATTGACTTTTGAACGCAAGACGAAGCGCTTCATGTTTTAAAGATTGACATGTGCTTCAGAAATGGGATTCTTTGCCTCTTATCTTCGTTCGTTAATTGAGAAAGGAAGAGAGAAAGAAAGTGTGACATAGAATCGTAGGTGGGGAGGCAAGTACATACATACATACATATATGCAAAAAGACAGACAGACAGGCAAGAGAGAGAGAGAGAGAGAGAGAGAAGAAAATAAAACTAAAATCAATCATCATTCAATCTTACTCGTCCACCATAAAAGGAGAGAATAAAAAGCGTAAAAATCGCCGTTCAAATCAAAACACTCATTCGACGGTGAATTTTCATTTTCATTTATAATTTAAATTCATAATTATGGAAATAATGGTAGAAGGAAGTGAGGGGGGAAGGAGGTGAGGGAGGGAGGGAGAAAAGAAGAAGGAGGAAGTAGGAAGGAAGAGAAAGGTGAAGGAGGAGGAGGAGGTAGGTAGGGAAGGAGGGAGAGAGAGAAAGATGAGGGAGGGAGGGAGGAAGGGAAGCAGGAGGGAGAGAGAGAAAGGGGAGGGAGGATGGAAGGAGGGAGGGAAGGGGTGGTGGTATTATAGGTTCGTGATTAATGACTTGATAATATTAGGTTTAATGATGATCTTCATTCTTGATTGATGGGCAGCCATTTCCTCTTCCTTCTTCCTTCCTTCCTTCCTTCCTTTATTTCCTTCCTTCATTCCCTTCGTTCGTTCCTTCGTTCCTTTCTTCCTTCTTTCCTTCCTTCCTTCCTCCCTTTCATCCTTCCTTCCTTAATGTTGTCAATTTCCTTCGCTTTTTCCTCCCATTCCTCCTCATTATTTTTGTTCTTTTCTTTCTCTTTTACTCTTATTTTGCTTGCTTTCTACACCGTTGTTTTTTTTCGAAACATTCTTTTATCTCTTTTAACTTTTCCTCTCATGCATTTTTATTTCTTTTATGAATAATTTTTTTTCGTTTCTTTGTCCTTATTTTTCTGTTATGTTTCAGAAATCTATCTTTTTTTATACCAATACTTTTTTATTCTTTTCCTGACCTCTATTCAATAAACCTTATCCATTTTGTCCTGCTCCTCCTCCTCCTCCTCCTCCTCCTCCTCCTCCTCCTCCTCCTCCTCCTCCTATTCCTGATCGAGCGAAGCGAAACACTTGAACAGAATCGTGAATATTTGAAATGTTCTATTATTTATTTTTTTTTAGTAGCAGTACAAGCCGTAGATTACTCCTGTTTTTTTCACTTTCCTATACTTATTCCATGCTAGTTTTTTCATACTACATTGTATCGCTTCCTCTTCCAGCCAGCTTTAGATAGAGGGAAGGGTGGGTGGGGAGGAGCCTTCCACTTTGCTGTCCTTTTGTCTCTATCAAGGAAATATTATAGCCTCGTTAGGTCCAGTAAGACTATTGATGTCTGTTCTTCTTTTATACTCCTTTGTACTCATGGAAAATTGCAATTCTTTGTCTCTTTTTTCATATTTTTTACTTTTGTTTCTTAATGGATAGCAATAATTGGGAAAAGGTACGAAGAATCAGACGAAAAATAGCAGACTCATGATGATTCCACGTGTCGATTCGATTGCTTTCTTTTGCTCCTTATTTTTTCTCTTCAGAAAGCGAAAATAACGAGGAGACAAACATGTATTTCCTCTCCCATGTTTTCTGTATGATTCGGAAAACAAACCTTAATATACAACATACAGATTAGACCTAGTTTCCAGAATATAACATAAGCCTTCCTTCGTAATGACAGTTATTGTGAACTATATAAAGGATTTCTAGGACATTATATTCATGGTACTGAAATATTTACTGCTATATTTTATTTTCTCGTTTTACAGAATTTAGTTTAAACATTTTAATTTGTCACCCGAGCTTCACTTCAATGCCTGTGTTTTGTTATCTGAAGTGTGATGAAAATTGGGTTCGATTTGGTAGTGAAGTGTTCAATTCTGGAAGTGTTTGTAATAAAATAACAAAAAATTGAGGTCAGGGACGAAACATCATTCCCTTTGTTGCTAAAAGTATTAAGGTAGATGATTATAAGTGTTGTTTATATGGATTAGTGTATCTCTCTCTCTCTCTCTCTCTCTCTCTCTCTCTCTCTCTCTCTCTCTCTCTCTCTCTCTCTCTCTCTCTCTCTCTCTCTCTCTCTCTCTCTCTCTCTCTCTCTCTCTCTCTTTAACTATATCAACTTGTTCAACGTTAAGTTCACTGAATCGAACCAAATCAGTTTGTTAGTTACGTTAAAACTTTCACGTTGCGGCATGAAGCACATTGGCAAGTCTGTCCCTCTAAGTCTATGTAATGGTGAAAAAGAAGACTCATTTTGACGTTCCAGTACTACGGGGTTTCCTTAGCACGGCGTGAGATTATGGTTATGGAAAGTGGATAGATTTCGTGAAGAGAACGCAGGAATAAGAGGCAAAACCCGTCACTAGTTATAGATGCAATGTTCACTCAAGGCAGCTACTCCCACCAATAAGCATCGTGTTTGCATGTGCTTAGACCAATTGGTGAGTGTTAAATCTGATGCGTATTCAATCACAAACCCGGATGTTACTCGCAAATACATGCAGATCAAGTGTAGTGAGTCAGATATCGGATCAGAGTCTTAGAAACAAGCTGGAGGGAGAATCGAAGCTCATCGAGAGAGTATCGAAGAGAGTCACGTGCACTTAGAGGTGTGAGTCTTGATATGTGAAGCAACAATGTTATTACCATTCCCAGGTGTAATGCAACTCTGCAAACACCGTGCATTAGGATTTACGTTGAAGTCTTATTGTGTTGTGTTTTCTCCTGTTTCCGTGGTGATATTTTATTATGTAAGGCGAAGCTGTTGTCTGGTTGTGTTCCTAGAGCCTAAAGTGACTTAAATAAACGTATTGTGGTTTGCAGTACTGCGAACCACTTCTGGAAAGCCTTTATTGTATTATTTATATGAAATGTATATATTTTTCAGTACAAAACTTGTATCATTAAAGCTAAGCCTCTTTAGTTTATTGTATTGTGAAAAGTATTGTGTTATTGTTGCCTGTTTCACTCACACATTTAACTTGTGATAAACTAATGAAATTTCTTCCCCTAGTTTTTCTCTTCTAAATTTGTAAAAAAAAAGGTTGTTTTTGCTATCCTGATGTAAACCAATAAATTAATGCTGGGTCAAGTTAAAGGTTTGTTTAGGTTAAGGTGAAGGTCAGGGAAGGTCAACCCGCCTCCCCTCACCTCTCTATGACACAATCCCACGTGACACCAGCAAGAATACTACCCATTATTTTACTTTAGAATATTACTTTTGTATTAAGTTGTTCATATATCTGTACTTTCACCCATTAACGTATCTAACTAATATGGTTATTTTCCCTGTTGTCTTTGTGTTAAGATTATAAACACACAAAGGAGAGGATTATTAGATTTTCACTCTTTTCTTCAGCTTATCCTCGGTGTTCAAATACAGGAGTGGATTGTTTGCAAGATATCCTTCATTACGTAAGTGTTAATTCTGTCTGTAGGGGGATTATGCACTGCACTCTTTGTTTGCAGTGAAGAAGGAGGAGGAGGAGCAAGAAGAAGAAGAGGAGTAAGAGAAGGAAGAGGACGAGGAGGAGGTGAAAATGGAAGAAGGGCAAGAGGAAGATGAGGAGTAGGAGGAGGATGAGAGGACACAATAAATATATATATATACAAAAAAAAATCCCTTCTGGCTATAGGGGTCAATTTCTGAAGAAGATGGAGTTACGTTGAGCTGCTCACCATGCATGGCTTCCTGAGAGAGAGAGAGAGAGAGAGAGAGAGAGAGAGAGAGAGAGAGAGAGAGAGAGAGAGAGAGAGAGAGAGAGAGAGAGAGAGTTCACCTTGATCATATTAAAAAGTATTGCATGCTAAAATGTACCTTGATAGTAAAAGTTTTAACCTGACCATGAAGATAGGAGTGTGTCGAGAGAGAGGGGAATCTGGAATTAGTCCCAGGAACGGAACACTATTTTACGAACCCGAAGTGATAACGTCATTCTGTTTTTTATCTCTATCCATTTTTCTCGTGCTAATTGAATAATGATTAGTATGACGAGGAAAATACATCTTTTAATCAATTAGTATAAGATATTCACATTACCTGACCACCACTACTACGATGTCAGGTAAAGCTATACAAGACACATGGCATGGTTTTATTTAATACTTTGGACTTGAGTAAGATCAAAACATATACCCAAAAATAATTATTAATGAGTTTTGGGGGGGGGGAGGGGTTTTGGTTTTTGGTTTTTGGTTCGGGGAGGAATATAATAATTGTAGTTAATCACTTGTCTTGTATTTTATCAATGTTTGTTTGTTTGTTTGATTGTGTGTTCGTTTCTTTGTTTCTTTGTTTCTTTATTTGTTTGTTTTTTCATCGTTTCACTTTCATATGAATGGAAGCAATCAAGAGTATGAGTGAAAGAAAGAGAAAGAAAGAGAGAGAGAAAAAAAGAGAGAAAGAGAGAAACGTATTCAAATAATCAATAACGGTTTTGAAGTTGTGTAGAGGCAATCTTTTTTTTATTTATCCTCTCTTTTTTATCTCTCTTTTTTCTCTCTCGTAACGATAGAGTGAGGGAATGAAACTCGAATATCTTTACATGCAATTGAATATCATCTCAGATTCCTTATCCACTATGTCAGGAGGGAGAGGAAACTACACGACAGCACATACGTAGTGTAGTGCCATTAGGTGCCAGGTAATCAAGTGGAGAGTCATTTTTGTAGAATTGTGTAGAATGTAGAAGCAGAAGGGAGCATGATCTGTAGGTTAGTTGACATGCTTTGATTTCCTCGTTTCATTTAGTGACAGATATTTTATACAGCGGAGCATCAAGCGGGGCTGGTCTGTATTTCCTGAAGCTTTTAATATATTAGTGTTTACCCTTTGATCTGGATGAATTGCTTTATGATTTTTATATTCTTTTTTCCCTCTCCGTTTTCTATATCGTGTTATCTTAAATATGTACCCTTTGAACGTCTCACTCCCTTCTTACCTTCACTTCTTATACCTACTCTCTCCATCTTCCTCGCTTTCCGTCTTCCGCCCTAATTTCCAAACCTTCCGTACCCTTCCTTCTTGTCCCAATACTCCACGTGACTTCGCCTTCATTCGAATAATTACCAACGTGTCTCTGTCAACCAGGGTCCAATCCGATTACTTGTCTGTGGCGGCTGAGGGACTGACTGGTGTTGACAGGTGTAGGTATGAAAGGATTGGTATAAATATTGAAAAGGTTATTCGTCTCAAGGGCACTCATTATAAGGGGAACGCGATAGGCATAACAGTGTGTAAGATAGATTGAGATGAGACTGAAGTTGTTGACAAAACCGTATGTTATTTAGTCTGAAAGCTAAATACACCGGAAATTAATGAGGCAAAGATCTTGTTTCCACTTTGATGTCAGCTTCTGTGTGTGTGGTGTGGTGTGTGGGTGTGGGTGTGTGGGTGTGAGGGAAGGGGTGGGAAGAGACTGTTGCCTTTTTGTATATCTTTTCTCTGGGTCTTATTTTCTGTGGTTAAGTGCATGTCATTTGTGATGCAGATTCTTAGAAGTCTAACAAGCGTGTAATATATTCTTGGAAGGAGTCAAATAATAATTCACGTTTCCTGAGTAATTTTTGTTTTTTTTAACCATTATTTCTCTCTTTTATTGTATATATTTCTTATATTATTATTCTCTCTTGCTCTTTTTTTCTTTTTTTTCTCTCTTTCTCTTTTCTCTCTCTCTCTCTCTCTCTCTCTCTCTCTCTCTCTCTCTCTCTCTCTCTCTCTCTCTCTCTCTCTCTCTCTCTCTCTCTCTCTCTCTCTCTCTCTCTCTCTCTCTCTCTCTCTCTCTCTCTCTCTCTCTCTCTCTCTCTCTCTCTCATACAAGGCTCCTGGTGTCTAGACAAATTTTTTTTTTAATCACTTACGAAAACTAGGTCAACATCTTTTCATTCTGGGTTTTATTTTCTTTTTATAAACTCAACATGACAAAATAAACACTAACTAGTCTTTTAGGTAAAATGCAAATAGTTCATCTCAGTCTATGGTGAAGGTAAGGTAGAACAAGGAGATGATTATTATTATTATTTTCTTCCTTTCTTTTTTCCTCACCGTGACTTACTATTTTTTGTTCTTCTTTTTTATATCTTTTCTTTCGCGTACCTGGGAGACCATCTGGATCTGACACGAGGCCAAGTGTTAATATAGAAGAGGAAAGAAAAAGCGTGTTTTCTTCAAGGTTAAGGAATGTCGAAATCAATACGTGTCTCTCTACCTTATGCAATCTGATTAATCAAAAGTAAAAATTGTCACGCTTAATTTATATTTCTAAAGGTTTTCATCAATATAATATTTCGTTTTGCTTATCATACATCTGTTAGGTATGGCTTTCCAGATACGAATATAATGCTTTTAGCTTATTTTCGCAGTAATAGGTTTTTGAATCATGATTTTTAATGAGTTGCCAGCCAATAATCTTGATAATTAACGTTTGAGTTCAAAGTTAAAGTTTTCTAATTTTTGTTCTTAGCTAGTCTTCAAACACGGGATGAACCTTGTTAGTTTTAATCATGTCTTTATACATAATTATCAGAAATGTTTTGAATATCAAAATAGAAAAACCGAGGAGGAATAAGAGAAAAATCAGAAGAAATAGAAAATAACAGCATAAGTAACGAAAGATAGAGAAAGATAAGATACAATAAACCACAGAAACGTAAGACAAATTAAGAAGATTAAGAAGAATAGATAAATAAGCAATAAAAGTGAAGTTATTGGTAGTTAGAAAATAAATCAATTAGTTCAGATAGTTACCTTATGGCGTGCTCCGTAATCTAATCATTCTGAGGATCCTGTCGTTAAATATATCTGTGGGAAGGACATTAGTGGTGGGTGGATGGTATACGTGTAAGGGGAGGGGGGTAATTAGAGGTATTTACAGGTAATGGAAGAAGGTGGGCGAGGCTGAGAAGACTTACTAGCAGTGGAGAGAGATTCTGAAATGTTCCCATGTGATATTCTCTCTCTCTCTCTCTCTCTCTCTCTCTCTCTCTCTCTCTCTCTCTCTCTCTCTCTCTCTCTCTCTCTCTCTCTCTCTCTCTCTCTCTCTCATTCTCTTTCAGGGAAGCAACAAAGACCAGTCCTTCGTTTCCTGTTTTCTTTATTATGAAAATCCTGCTTCAGTCTATACAAAAAATGAATAATATAGAGGCTTAGACCGAGAGAGAGAGAGAGAATGTCTACTAATTGCTGCTTAATGGAGAAAAAGGAGGTGCAAAAATAATCATAAGCATAGTACCTGCACGCGACATTCTAATTAAATTACATAATACCTGGCTCTTAAAAGTCTCGGGAAGGTGGAGGAAAAGAAAGACAACAGGAAGGAAGGTGGATGTTTGTGGATCGTGGTGGTGGTGGAAGGGAGACCAACATCTGCCGAAATATATTATGCTGTTCACGTTAAAGGGATCAATATAGAGCCCTCTTTCTCTCTCTCTCTCTCTCTCTCTCTCTCTCTCTCTCTCTCTCTCTCTCTCTCTCTCTCTCTCTCTCTCTCTCTCTCTCTCTCTCTCTCTCTCTCTCTCTCTCTCTCACTCATATCTTTGTATCGCTGGCTCACTTTTCAATGCCGTTCCCTCACTCTCTGTTCAAGGTTTTCTTCCGATCCCACCAGATCCTCATAACCTTTCCCTCCTTTATCCGATTTATGTCTTTCCCCCTTCCTTCTCCCGACCCTGCTCTTGCTATCCCTCTCCCTCTTCCTCTTCCTTCCTTCGTTCTTCCTTCCTTCCTTGTCTCAATCATATTCTGACCTTCAAAATTCTGGTTTCCTATTTGCAAGGAAATTTGATCCCTTGCCACTTTGAGGGAAAAAGGAGACTGGAGGAACGATGGACCGAGGGGGAAAAAAAAGGGAAATTGAGGTGGTGGAGTACTATTTACTACTACTCTCTCTCTCTCTCTCTCTCTCTCTCTCTCTCTCTCTCTCTCTCTCTCTCTCTCTCTCTCTCTCTCTCTCTCTCTCTCTCTCTCTCTCTCTCTCTCTCTCTCATCTCTCCCATTTTGTTGTACCCTAGATGCTGCAGGGAAGAAATTGAGAAATAAAGAATTTTAAAAAATAAGAAAATACGCTGTTTCCTTTGAAGATCCAGTTACTTGGATTGTATATGTATTTTCTTTCTTTTTTTCTCTCTTTCTTTCTTTCTTTCTTTAATTTCCTTCGCAATCATCAACAACAAAAAATAGATCAAAATTCAAATACCATCATTACAAAGACTTAAGATTTTTATGACATTTCTTAGTTTTTGCCTTTTCAATTATGTGAGTTTTTTATTTTTATTTTTTTATTTTATTTTTTTTTTTGGTATCGTCTCGTTTTCCTTTCCTAATGAACCATTGACTATTTTTTATGAGAGAGAGAGAGAGAGAGAGAGAGAGAGAGAGAGAGAGAGAGAGAGAGAGAGAGAGAGAGAGAGAGAGAGAGAGAGAGAGCTTATTGGAAGTGAGCCACAGAGGGATAACAACAGGTGAATATTTGACAAATACATAAATATGTTTGTTTATTTATGAATTTTATTTATTCATATTCATTCATCGAATTTATTTGTATACGAGTATTTATTAATTTCACTTTTTTCCTTTTTTTTTGTTTGTGTGTGTATGTTTCCGTGTGTTTGAGTTTGTTTGGATGTGTGTGTGTGTTTGCGTGTGTTTGTGTGTGTGTGTGTGTGTGCTGATGTGTAATAAAACATACACATCCGCCTTACGTATACCTGTTCCTCTCTTTCAACAGGTACGGGTCGCCAGGTTATTAGATCTCCTGTCCTTTTCTCCTTTACCTGCGCCGTTAATTAACTGAGCCGAGGAGGGAGGGAGGGAGCGAAGCAGACCGTCTGTCTACCTGCAAGATGAACTCAACCTGAACATAACTCTCGAGTCTTCTATAGATATATATACTTATTAATAAATTTTGGCTGTGATTCTCTCGCTGCGTTATTTCTTTTCTTTTCTTTTTCTAGAATGTGGGAAATTTATTTTTGAATGACCTTCACAAACCCTTGAGAAAATTGTCCTCTAAATTCAGGGTGAGTGTCTTGTTATTGCAGCATGGGCAGGTAAGGAAAGGTATGGTAGTGCTTACATGTCAGTCGGGTACGAGCTCGGTGAAGACATTTTATATGAGTGGACGTGTATATAATTTCCTGGAAGATGAGGTTAAGATGAAGTTTCTCGCTTACTTTCTTTCAACTTCAGACGTGTTTCCTTTCTTTCTGCCTTCATTAATTATTTTTTTCCTTCCCTCTCTCTTGCGTTCTCATCCTTCATTGCATTAAAAGTGAGTTCATGATTCTGGTTGTATTTCATTTATTTATTGATCTATTTATATATATTCATTTATTCATTCATTCAAGTATTCATTCATTTATTCATTCATTCAAGTATTCATTCATTTATTTATTCATTCAAGTATTCATTCATCGATCTATTTGTTTCTATATATCAATTTCTATTTATCTATTAATTTATTTATTTTTCTGAAGTAAGATTTTTGATAATCACACTTTTCCATCACTATAGTCCGACAGATCTTAGCAGAGCTTTCTGGTGGGACAGAATACAGTATTCCCATGGGTCCAACACTGCCATATCTCCTTCGCTCTGATTGGCTGGTGAGTGACCTGAGCCGAGGCCTACGTGAGAGAGCCTTGCCTGAGCGCGTGACACGTGTGTGTGTGTGTGTGTGTGTGTGTTATGCTTTCTCATTCCCTATGTTGTTTTCTTATTTCTATTTGCTGCGATCTCAGTAGTACTATTCTTATATCTTTCTCTCTCTCTCTCTCTCTCTCTCTCTCTCTCTCTCTCTCTCTCTCTCTCTCTCTCTCTCTCTCTCTCTCTCTCTCTCTCTCTACTCTCTCTCTCTCTCTCTCTCTCTCTCCTCTCTCTCTCTCTCTCTCTCTCTCTCTCTCTCTCTCTTTATAATTTGTCACACATTGGTTTTACATCGACCTTTACATTTGTATATACTGAAATGTTGACTTTGTTTCCTCGCCACCCATGAGGTAAAAGTCACAGTGCGTTTTTTTTTTTTTAAGAGGTTTCCTCGGTAGGCCTAATCCTCAATTCTGGCAGCATGACAGCCATTATGATGAATCCTCTTCATCAGATGGAGTGAGGGTGATAATGAAGGAGTCAATGAAATGATCAATTACCACGTCTCTTCTTGCATTGTCTGGTTGTATTTTTTCGGCGTGTTGTATGGCATCTTTCCAGTTTTCTGGGGTAATTGTGGCTATTGCTTCATAAATGAGCGGCTTTAAGGCTGCATTCTTGAATGTATTTCTTTTTGATATGTAGCCTTTAAGTTGAGCCCATATCAGTTCAATCGCGTTGTACTGACAGTGATAAGGTGGCAGTCGTACAACCTTGTGTCCGTGCTGTAAGGCCATCCTGTCGATGACGTAACTTGTATCGGCAGCAGTGGTGTGTTCAGCCGCAAGTTTCATAAGCTGAACTTTCAGTAGACCATCGGGTACTGCCACACCCTTCCTCTCCAGCCATTCTCTTATGGTTGCTTTCTTGTTTGATGCTAATGGTGGTTTATCGATTTTCCTGGAGTGATAGGGTGCGTTATCCATTACGATGACTGAAGATGGAGGAATATTCGGCAACAGTTGTGTCTTGAACCACTTCTCAAAGGTTTCTGCGTTCATCTGATCGTGATAGTCGCCGACATTCTTAGCTTGGAAGGTAAGGAAGGGTTAGGTTCCTGGTGCCGGCATGCAGAATTATCCAGCGGGAACTTTTCCCACTGGGTACCCGAACTCCCGTGGCCTTCTTAGAAGTGGTGTCTATCCAGCAGTTTAATTAGGTGTATCAGATGCTGCAATGATATTTCCAATATCTCTAATAGCTTTCGAGAAAATGAGGAGGAAAGTCATGTTTTTAAATAAATATTGAGTTTCATTTTACTGAGTAATTATTAGTCATAGAACAAATATTCATAATGACAGTTGTACAGTTTAATTAGGTGTATCAGATGCTGCAATGATATTTCCAATATCTCTAATAGCTTTCGGGAAAATGAGGAGTAAAGTCATGTTTTTATATAAATATTAAGTTTCATTTTACTGCGTAATTATTAGTCATAGAACAAATATTCATAATGACAATTGCACAGTTTAATTAGGTGTATCAGATGCTGCAATGATATTTCCAATATCTCTAATAGCTTTCGGGAAAATGAGGAGGAAAGTCATGTTCTTATATAAATATTAAGTTTAATTTTACTGCTTAATTATTAGTCATAGAACAAATATTCATAATCACAGTTGTACAGTTTAATTAGGTGTATCAGATGCTGCAATGATATTTCCAATATCTCTTATAGCTTTCGGGAAAATGAGGAGGAAATTCATGTTTTTATATAAATATTAAGTTTCATTTTACTGCGTAATTATTAGTCATAGAACAAATATTCATAATGACAATTGTACAGTTTAATTAGGTGTATCAGATGCTGCAATCACATTTCCAATATCTCTAATAGCTTTCGGGAAAATGAGGAGGAAAGTCATGTTTTTATATAAATATTAAGTTTAATTTTACTGCTTAATTATTAGTCATAGAACAAATATTCATAATGACAGTTGTAAATTTTGATTAGGTGTATCAGATGCTGCAATGATATTTCCAATATCTCCAATAGCTTTCGGGAAAAAGAGAAGGAAAGTCATGTTTTTATATAAATATAAAGTTTAATTTTACTGCGTAATTATGAGTCATAGAACAAATATTCATAATATCATTTGTACAATTTACTTAGGTGTATCAGATGCTGCAATGATATTTCCAATATCTCTAATAGCTTTCGAGAAAATGAGGAGGAAAGTCATGTTTTTATATAAATATTAAGTTTCATTTTACTGCGTAATTATTAGTCATAGAACAAATATTCATAATGACAGTTTTACAGTTTAATTAGGTGTATCAAATGCTGCAATAATATTTCCAATATCTAATAGCTTTCGAGAAAATGAGGAGGAAAGTCATGTTTTTATATAAATATACGGTTTTATTTTACTGCGTAATTATTAGTCATAGAACAAATATTCATAATGACAGTTGTACAGTTGAATTAGGTGTATCAGATGATGCAATGATATTTCCAATATCTCTAATAGCTTTCGAGAAAATGAGGAGGAAAGTCATGTTTTTATATAATTATACGGTTTTATTTTACTGCGTAATTATTAGTCATAGAACAAATATTCATAATGTCAGTTTTAAAGTATAATTAGGTGTATCAGATGCTGCAATGATATTTCCAATATCTCTAATAGCTTTCGAGAAAATGAGGAAGAAAGTAATTTTAAAAAAAGTAAAATTCAGTATATATTAGTACTAGAGCAAATATTCATAATGACAGTAGTAGATTTTAATTAGGTTTATCAGATTATGTAATGATACTTCCAATATCTCTAATATCTTTCGAGAAAATGAGGAAGAAAGTTGTGTTTTTATATAATTATACGGTTTTATTTTACTGCGTAATTATTAGTCATAGAACAAATATTCATAATGCCAGTTTTACAGTTTAATTAGGTGTATCAGAAGCTGCAATGTTATTTCAAATATCTCTAATAGCTTTCAAGAAAATAAGGAGGAAAGTCATGTTTTTATATAAATATTAAGTTTCATTTTACTGCGTAATTATGAGTCATAGAACAAATATTCATAATGACAGTTGTACAATTTTATTAGGTCTATCAGATGCTGCAATGATTTTTTCAATATCTCTAATAGCTTTCGAGAAAATGAGGAGGAAAGTCATGTTTTTATATAAATATAAAGTTTTATTTTACTGAGTAAATATTAGTCATACAACAAATATTCATAATATCAGTTGTACAGTTTAATTAGGTCCATCAGATGCTGCAATTATATTTCCAATATCTCTAATAGCTTTCGAGAAAATGAGGAGGAAATTCATGTTTTTATATAAATATATAGTTTTATTTTACTGGGTAATTATGAGTCAAAGAACAAATATTCATAAGTACAGTTGTACAGTTTAATTAGGCCTATCAGATGCTGCAATGATATTTCCAATATCTCTAATAGCTTTCGAGAAAATGAGGAGTAAAGTCATGTTTCTATATAAATATAAAGTTTTATTTTACTGCGTAATTATGAGTCATAGAACAAATATTCATAAATACAGTTGTACAGTTTAATTAGGTCTATCAGATGCTGCAATGATATTTCCAATATCTCTAATAGCTTTCGAGAAAATGAGGAGGAAAGTAATGTTTTTATATAAATATAAAGTCTTATTTTACTGCGTAATTATTAGTCATACAACAAATATTCATAATATCAGTTGTACAGTTTAATTTGGTCCATCAGATGCTGCAATGATATTTCCACTATCTCTAATAGCTTTCGAGAAAATGAGGAGGAAAGTCATATTTTTATATAAATATAAAGTTTTATTTTACTGCGTAATTATGAGTCATAGAACAAATATTCATAATTACAGTTGTACAGTTTAATTAGGTCTATCAGATGCTGGAATGATATTTCCAATATCTCTAATAGCTTTCGGGAAAATGGGAAGGAAAGTCATGTTTTTTATATAAATATAAAGTTTAATTTTACTGCGTAATTATTAGTCATAGAACAAATATTCATAATATCAGTTTTACAATTTAATTAGGTCTATCAGATGCTGCAATGATATTTCCAATATCTCTAATAGCTTTCGGGAAAATGAGAAGGAAAGTCATGTTTTTATATAAATATAAAGTTTTATTTTACTGCGTAATTATTAGTCATAGAACAAATATTCATAATATCAGTTGTACAATTTAATTAGGTGTATCAGATGCTACAATGATATTTCCAATATCTCTAATAGCTTTCGAGAAAATGAGGAAAGTCATGTTTTTATATAAATATTAAGTTTCATTTTACTGCGTAATTATGAGTCATAGAACAAATATTCATAATGACAGTTTTACAGTTTAATTAGGTGTATCAAATGCTGCAATGATATTTCCAATATCTAATAGCTTTCGAGAAAATGAGGAGGAAAGTCATGTTTTTATATAAATATACGGTTTTATTTTACTGCGTAATTATTAGTCATAGAACAAATATTCATAATGACAGTTGTAGAGTTGAATTAGGTGTATCAGATGGTGCAATGATATTTCCAATATCTCTAATAGCTTTCGAGAAAATGAGGAAGAAAGTAATTTTAAAAAAAGTAAAATTCAGTATATATTAGTATTAGAGCAAATATTCATAATGACAGTAGTAGATTTTAATTAGGTCTATCAGATTCTGTAATGATATTTCCAATATCTCTAATAGCTTTCGAGAAAATGAGGAGGAAAGTCGTGTTTTTATATAATTATACGGTTTTATTTTACTGCGTAATTATTAGTCATAGAACAAATATTCATAATGTCAGTTTTACAGTTTAATTAGGTCATCAGATGCTGCAATGATATTTCCAATATCTCTAATAGCTTTTGAGAAAATGAGGATTAAAGTCATGTTTTTATATAAATATTAAGTTTCATTTTACTGCGTAATTATGAGTCATAGAACAAATATTCATAATGGCAATTGTACAATTTTATTAGGTCTATCAGATGCTGCAATGATTTTTTCAATATCTCTAATAGCTTTCGAGAAAATGAGGAGGAAAGTCACTTTTTATATAAATATAAAGTTTTATTTTACTGAGTAAATATTAGTCATACAACAAATATTCATAATATCAGTTGTACAGTTTAATTAGGTCCATCAGATGCTGCAATTATATTTCCAATATCTCTAATAGCTTTCGAGAAAATGAGGAGGAAATTCATGTTTTTATATAAATATATAGTTTTATTTTACTGCGTAATTATGAGTCAAAGAACAACTATTCATAAGTACAGTTGTACAGTTTAATTAGGCCTATCAGATGTTGCAATGATATTTCCAATATCTCTAATAGCTTTCGAGAAAATGAGGAGTAAAGTCATGTTTCTATATAAATATAAAGTTTTATTTTACTGCGTAATTATGAGTCATAGAACAAATATTCATAATTACAGTTGTACAGTTTAATTAGGTCTATCAGATGCTGCAATGATATTTCCAATATCTCTAATAGCTTTCGAGAAAATGAGGAGGAAAGTAATGTTTTTATATAAATATAAAGTTTTATTTTACTGCGTAATTATTAGTCATACAACAAATATTCATAATATCAGTTGTACAGTTTAATTTGGTCCATCAGATGCTGCAATGATAATTCCAATATCTCTAATAGCTTTCGAGAAAATAAGGAGGAAAGTCATGTTTTTATATAAATATAAAGTTTTATTTTACTGCGTAATTATGAGTTATGGAACAAATATTCATAATTACAGTTGTACAGTTTAATTAGGTCTATCAGATGCTGCAATGATATTTCCAATATCTCTAATAGCTTTCGGGAAAATGAGAAGGAAAGTCATGTTTTTATATAAATATAAAGTTTAATTTTACTGCGTAATTATTAGTCATAGAACAAATATTCATAATATCAGTTGTACAATTTAATTAGGTATATCAGATGCTGCAATGATATTTCCAATAACTCTAATAGCTTTCGAGAAAATGAGGAAAGTCATGTTTTTATATAAATATTAAGTTTCATTTTACTGGGTAATTATGATTCATAGAACAAATATTCATAATTATAGTTTTACAGTTTAATTAGGTCTATCAGATGCTGCAATGATATTTCCAATATCTCTAATAGCTTTCGGGAAAATGAGAAGGAAAGTCATGTTTTTATATAAATATAAAGTTTAATTTTACTGCGTAATTATTAGTCATAGAACAAATATTCATAATATCAGTTTTACAATTTAATTAGGTCTATCAGATGCTGCAATGATATTTCCAATATCTCTAATAGCTTTCGGGAAAATGAGAAGGAAAGTCATGTTTTTATATAAATATAAAGTTTTATTTTACTGCGTAATTATTAGTCATAGAACAAATATTCATAATATCAGTTGTACAATTTAATTAGGTGTATCAGATGCTACAATGATATTTCCAATATCTCTAATAGCTTTCGAGAAAATGAGGAAAGTCATGTTTTTATATAAATATTAAGTTTCATTTTACTGCGTAATTATTAGTCATAGAACAAATATTCATAATGACAGTTTTACAGTTTAATTAGGTGTATCAAATGCTGCAATGATATTTCCAATATCTAATAGCTTTCGAGAAAATGAGGAGGAAAGTCATGTTTTTATATAAATATACGGTTTTATTTTACTGCGTAATTATTAGTCATAGAACAAATATTCATAATGACAGTTGTAGAGTTGAATTAGGTGTATCAGATGGTGCAATGATATTTCCAATATCTCTAATAGCTTTCGAGAAAATGAGGAAGAAAGTAATTTAAAAAAAAGTAAAACTCAGTATATATTAGTATTAGAGCAAATATTCATAATGACAGTAGTAGATTTTAATTAGGTCTATCAGATTCTGTAATGATATTTCCAATATCTCTAATAGCTTTCGAGAAAATGAGGAGGAAAGTCGTGTTTTTATATAATTATACGGTTTTATTTTACTGCGTAATTATTAGTCATAGAACAAATATTCATAATGTCAGTTTTACAGTTTAATTAGGTCATCAGATGCTGCAATGATATTTCCAATATCTCTAATAGCTTTTGAGAAAATGAGGATTAAAGTCATGTTTTTATATAAATATTAAGTTTCATTTTACTGCGTAATTATGAGTCATAGAACAAATATTCATAATGGCAATTGTACAATTTTATTAGGTCTATCAGATGCTGCAATGATTTTTTCAATATCTCTAATAGCTTTCGAGAAAATGAGGAGGAAAGTCACGTTTTTATATAAATATAAAGTTTTATTTTACTGAGTAAATATTAGTCATACAACAAATATTCATAATATCAGTTGTACAGTTTAATTAGGTCCATCAGATGCTGCAATTATATTTCCAATATCTCTAATAGCTTTCGAGAAAATGAGGAGGAAATTCATGTTTTTATATAAATATATAGTTTTATTTTACTGCGTAATTATGAGTCAAAGAACAAATATTCATAAGTACAGTTGTACAGTTTAATTAGGTCTATCAGATGCTGCAATGATATTTCCAATATCTCTAATAGCTTTCGAGAAAATGAGGAGTAAAGTCATGTTTCTATATAAATATAAAGTTTTATTTTACTGCGTAATTATGAGTCATAGAACAAATATTCATAATTACAGTTGTACAGTTTAATTAGGTCTATCAGATGCTGCAATGATATTTCCAATATCTCTAATAGCTTTCGAGAAAATGAGGAGGAAAGTAATGTTTTTATATAAATATAAAGTTTTATTTTACTGCGTAATTATTAGTCATACAACAAATATTCATAATATCAGTTGTACAGTTTAATTTGGTCCATCAGATGCTGCAATGATAATTCCAATATCTCTAATAGCTTTCGAGAAAATAAGGAGGAAAGTCATGTTTTTATATAAATATAAAGTTTTATTTTACTGCGTAATTATGAGTTATGGAACAAATATTCATAATTACAGTTGTACAGTTTAATTAGGTCTATCAGATGCTGCAATGATATTTCCAATATCTCTAATAGCTTTCGGGAAAATGAGAAGGAAAGTCATGTTTTTATATAAATATAAAGTTTAATTTTACTGCGTAATTATTAGTCATAGAACAAATATTCATAATATCAGTTGTACAATTTAATTAGGTATATCAGATGCTGCAATGATATTTCCAATATCTCTAATAGCTTTCGAGAAAATGAGGAGGAAAGTCATGTTTTTATATAAATATTAAGTTTCATTTTACTGGGTAATTATGATTCATAGAACAAATATTCATAATTATAGTTGTACAGTTTAATTAGGTCTATCAGATGCTGCAATGATATTTCCAATATCTCTAATAGCTTTCGGGAAAATGAGAAGGAAAGTCATGTTTTTATATAAATATAAAGTTTAATTTTACTGCGTAATTATTAGTCATAGAACAAATATTCATAATATCAGTTGTACAATTTAATTAGGTGTATCAGATGCTGCAATGATGTTTCCAATATCTCTAATAGCTTTCGAGAAAATGAGAAAAGTCATGTTTTTATATAAATATTAAGTTTCATTTTACTGGGTAATTATTAATCATAGAACAAATATTCATAATGACAGTTTTACAGTTTAATTAATTGTATCAAATGCTGCAATGATATCTCCAATATCTAATAGCTTTCGAGAAAATGAGGAGGAAAGTCATGTTTTTATATAAATATACGGTTTTATTTTACTGCGTAATTATTAGTCATAGAACAAATATTCATAATGACAGTTGTACAGTTGAATTAGATGTATCAGATGGTGCAATGATATTTCCAATATCTCTAATAGCTTTTGAGAAAATGAGGAAGAAAGTAATTTAAAAAAAAGTAAAATTCAGTATATATTAGTATAGAGCAAATATTCATAATGACAGTAGTAGATTTTAATTAGGTCTATCAGATTCTGTAATGATATTTCCAATATCTCTAATATCTTTCGAGAAAATGAGGAGGAAAGTCGTGTTTTTATATAATTATACGGTTTTATTTTACTGCGTAATTATTAGTCATAGAACAAATATTCATAATGTCAGTTTTACAGTTTAATTAGGTGTATCAGATGCTGCAATGATATTTCCAATATCTCTAATAGCTTTCGAGAAAATGAGGATTAAAGTCATGTTTTTATATAAATATTAAGTTTCATTTTACTGCGTAATTATGAGTCATAGAACAAATATTCGTAATGACAGTTGTACAATTGTATTAGGTCTATCAGATGCTGCAATGGTTTTTTCAATATCTCTAATAGCTTTCGAGAAAATGAGGAGGAAAGTCATGTTTTTATATAAATATAAAGTTTTATTTTACTGAGTAAATATTAGTCATACAACAAATATTCATAATATCAGTTGTACAGTTTAATTAGGTCCATCAGATGCTGCAATGATATTTCCAATATCTCTAATAGCTTTCGAGAAAATGAGGAGGAAAGTCATGTTTTTATATAAATATAAAGTTTTATTTTACTGCGTAATTATGAGTCATAGAACAAATATTCATAATTACAGTTGTACAGTTTAATTAGGTCTATCAGATGCTGCAATGATATTTCCAATATCTCTAATAGCTTTCGAGAAAATGAGGAGGAAAGTCATGTTTTTATATAAATATAAAGTTTTATTTTACTGCGTAAATATTAGTCATACAACAAATATTCATAATATCAGTTGTACAGTTTAATTAGGTCCATCAGATGCTGCAATGATATTTCCAATATCTCTAATAGCTTTCGAGAAAATGAGGAGGAAAGTCATGTTTTTATATAAATATAAAGTTTTATTTTACTGCGTAATTATGAGTCATAGAACAAATATTCATAAGTACAGTTGTACAGTTTAATTAGGTGTATCAGATGCTGCAATGATATTTCCAATATCTCTAATAGCTTTCGAGAAAATGAGGAGGAAAGTCATGTTTTTATATAAATATAAAGTTTTATTTTACTGCGTAATTATGAGTCATAGAACAAATATTCATAATTATCAGTTGTACAGTTTAATTAGGTCTATCAGATGCTGCAATGATATTTCCAATATCTCTAATAGCTTTCGAGAAAATGAGGAGGAAAGTCATGTTTTTATATAAATATAAAGTTTTATTTTACTGCGTAATTATTAGTCATAGAACAAATATTCATAATATCAGTTGTACAGTTTAATTAGGTCTATCAGATGCTGCAATGATATTTCCAATATCTCTAATAGCTTTCGAGAAAATGAGGAGGAAAGTCATGTTTTTATATAAATATAAAGCTTTATTTTACTGCGTAATTATGAGTCATAGAACAAATATTCATAATTACAGTTGTACAGTTTAATTAGGTCTATCAGATGCTGCAATGATATTTCCAATATCTCTAATAGCTTTCGAGAAAATGAGGAGGAAAGTCATGTTTTTATATAAATATACGGTTTCATTTTACTGCGTAATTATTAGTCATAGAACAAATATTCATAATGACAGTTTTAGAGTTTAATTAGGTCTATCAGATGCTGCAATTATATTTCCAATATCTCTAATAGCTTTCGAAAAAATGAGGAAGAAATTCATGTTTATGGAAAAAGGATGTGTGTGTGTGTGTGTGTGTGTGTGTGTGTGTGTGTGTGTGTGTGTGTGTGTACTCGCTTAACAGGTGACCTGTCTTGAGGTTGAAAAATGAGTGCTGCCGTTTGAAGGGAGTTTACAATATTTATTTTATATAGGAAATACCTCATTTTATTGCTATATTCCTTCATATTGTATATAGAACACAGTTATTGCAACATTTACCTTAATAAGAACTACGGTGAACGTTGATAAAAGTGATAACGTTTTCCAAGCAACACTAAAAAATGTATGCCGCGCTTCGATATTCATATGAATATCGTAAGCGTAGCACGGTAACCTTTATTTTATACATGATTTTTTTATATTTTATGTTGCAGTGATTTTCGTTAAAACATTTTATATGCCCTTTACTTATGTACATCAAGTTCTAACTGGCTAGTTCACGTAGACATGGCAACGTTGGACCCATGGGAAGACTGGATTCTGTCCCACCAGAAAGCTCTGCTAAGATCTGTCGGACTATAGTCATTTTATTAGTATTCTACAAATTACTTTTCTCCTCCTTCTCCCCCTCCTGCCTTTTGATCTAAATCCTGCCTCCTCCTCATCCTCCTCTTCCTCCTCCTCCTTAAATATCGACGAGGACTATATTGTTTTTCCTCAGGGCGTCTTGTCTTCACTAAAAAGGATGTACTCTTGCCCTAAACCCTTCGCTCCTTCTGTTCCCTCTCTATGTAAGAGTCCTTTACCTCTCTTTCATGTTCCTCTTCCCCCCCCCGCCTCCCTCCTTCACCCTCCTCGCTCCCTACTTCTCTCTGAACTTATTTTTATCTTCCTGTTATTATTATTTTTATGTTATGTTATGTTCGCTGTCACTGGAGGTATGAGCATCTTGTCTCCTCACTCACTTTATAAATAATTGAAGTCTCTCGTTAGTCTTCTAGTCGTGTTGACCTTTCCTTGCATATACAAACAGTTCCTTGGCATTGTGTGTGTGTGTGTGTGTGTGTGTGTGTGTTTAAGCATGTAACTAGAGGATAGACAGCTCCTTTTCTCTTCTTTTCTACCTCATCTCCCATCATTCTTTCTCCTTCAATTCCATCGCCAGATATAGACAGACAGACAGACATACAGACAGACAATGTGAGTAAGGTGAGAACGAAATTCCTTTTTTAAAGTGTGCACGTCTGTTTTTATCTTTTCTCGGGTAAACTTTGAGATGTTGAGGAAAAATATGTGTGAATTGGAATACCTTGTTGGATGTCTGCCGTGAGAGTTGTATATAGAGGCTGCGATATCTTGGACGAAAATACCTGAGAAAAAGTTATGAAAATTGGAGAAAAAAAATATATCTATCAGAAGGAAATTGGTTATTCGTACTGATAAAATATTATTACTTCTTAGAGGGATAACTACTACTACTACTACTACGTTACTGCACTGCTTCTGTAATGTTGCATCTTCGTTATCACTGTCCTGAACCTCGAATACAAACCCTAAGTCCTTATCCCACTCCACATGCAACTGTGAAATACCAGAGTGAAGGAAGAAGACCAGAGTGAGGGAACAATATCAGAGTGACGGAAAAAGTAATCCACAATTTGTATTCTTTCCTTCCTGGTATTATAATTTGCTTCCACATCAAGTCTAGAAATCACTCCTATCCATTCTTAGTAATAACGAGAATTTCCATTTGTGATCTTTTATTTGATTTTACTTCAATCATATATTTTCCTTCTTCGTCCTCTACTTTTTCCTTTGATGGTGGTGGTGGTAGTGATGGTGGTGGTGGTGGTGGTGGTGGTGGTGGTGGTTACTATTGGTGTTGTTTTGTCTCTCGTCCACGTGTGTCGAGGCATAAAAAGTATTGATGTTCTTTGTTCCTTCCTTCGATCTGGAAGAATAGATAATAGTCACCCACCTTCCTTTTTTTCAGGTTTTTCCCATTTTCTTTCTTTTATCTTTACTGTTACCACTACTGCTACTCCTGCTACACGTGTCGGCTTTCTTGCAGACTAAAGGGGATGAGAGGTGAAAGAAGGCAGCGAAGAAATGGGAAGGAAAATAATAATAAGAGAGAGAGAGAGAGAGAGAGAGAGAGAGAGAGAGAGACTTTGACTTGTAATCTAGTATATTAATTACTTGGTAGTACTATTCTCTCTCTCTCTCTCTCTCTCTCTCTCTCTCTCTCTCTCTCTCTCTCTCTCTCTCTCTCTCTCTCTCTCTCTCTCTCTCTCTCTCTCTCTCTCTCTTTTCTTTCTCTGTGGCAAGGAGATTGTTCTTTTCAGTCACCACAAGGATTAATTAACAAAGGTAATCAATTAAAGGGAATAGGTGACAATTCTTCTTAAGCTCACCTCAAGCAGAAATGTTATCCTGTTGGTGTATTAAAAAAAAAAAAGACAAAAGTGTAAATGGAAAAAAAAAAACCTAGAACAGTTTTTAATCAGTCTCTTAACGTAACACCTCGCCTTGCTGAGAGAGTAATGTCACAGGTTGATCCTCTCGCCCTTGTAAACTCTGCTTGTAACTCATTCCGCCTTCTACAAAGTTATCGTGGGATGTTTATTTACCAGTGCAACGAGTAAGCTGCCTTCATCTCGAGAAAGTTTCTGTCCAAACAAGTCTGCTTTTCATGCGATTCCTGCCAGAGAGAATATTATCCAGGAGTCAGGTTAAGATTCTCACCCCGCAAAGTGGCAGCGGAAAGCACGGATTCTTGAAAAATGGAAAAATAAGTTTAATAATTCCTGTTATGTTTACGGTGTGATTTCATGTTATCAAAAGGGAAAAGGCCACAAAGAAACCATTTAAATGCCATTTCACTATATCTCGAAAGAACGGGCGCCTTCTGTTCTTTCTTTATAGTCAATACTTATTTCACATACACCTCATATTTTCTTAAGTTATTTCAAAAAATATTATTAGCGCTATGGATGTGGCCTTGGAGCTAAGCCTGGAAAAGTGTGGGATTCACTGTTCTAAATGAAGATGATATAAGTACTTCAAAAGGTGATCCAGAAAATTATGTAGAAGATGCGTCAAACCTCCTTTTATTGCTCTCTCTCTCTCTCTCTCTCTCTCTCTCTCTCTCTCTCTCTCTCTCTCTCTCTCTCTCTCTCTCTCTCTCTCTCTCTCTCTTCTCTCTTCTCTCTTCTCTCTTCTTTCTCTCTCTCTCTTTCGAAAACCAAGCAGCACTGACTAATTATAATTCATAACAATAAACACGTCATTTCTTTCTTCCCCGGAAAAAAATAAAAACATTAATGTGAAGGTGGAAGTAGCTGGAGATAAAACTAAAAACAATAATAGTCCTCGACTCTGAACTAAACAATAGAAAGTACAGTTTGAGAGGAAAGCATTTACAAAGTTTCTGTTTATTGATGTGACCCTGGAGGTTTTGCCCAACTTTTTTCACCCCATCTTTTCGGTAATGTGTTCTCGCGATAGCTTTGCCAGAAATGGATTTCCTCTTATGTCACGGAAAAGTTTGTCTTGTCAGGATCAATTTGGCTTCCATTGTGTGGTGGCAGCTGTCACGGCTTGCTTTAAAGTTACCTTATGTGCACATTCATTTATACTTTGAGTTGTCCATGATATTTAGCTGTTGATGGGTGATGGATGGATGAATGAACACATAAATTAGAAGAAAAAAAAATTAATATGAAAGAAATAATAAAATAATAGAATTTAATTTGTATCAATTTAAAGATATAACATAATAAATAGATGAAAAATAAAATAACATAGAATACATTTCAAAAATAAAAAAAAGTGAATGACCTGATTTTTGGTCAGTAGGTCAAACACCGAAGTGAAATAATAAAAATACTGGTACACACACTTCCAAGGAACATTCACCTCACATACACTGTTGTGAAAGAAGACTGTGTCCCCGTCTGGTAGGATGACGTCTAGTAAAAGGTCCAAACACCCTTGCAGCGTGTCTGGAGTACAACACTATGTAATAACGTCACTTTCCTGGTGTGACAATAATAGATTACCTGCCTCGCCTTACCACTACCTCCGCCTCCACACTTTTATATGTAACACTACCTCACCTCTTGATTGTGTTTAGTACAAAGCTAAATTGAACTTTTTTCTCTCTCTTTCTCCTTTCTCTCTCACGTTCTCTCTTGTATTCATGTATAGAAGGAGGACAGAACTTTTTTTCATCTCTGCCTTTTCTTCTTCCTACGTGTTCAAGAGAAGGTTTTAAAGTCCCTGTCAAAGTTACTGTACCACTGGTTTTTGTCATTCCCGGAAACACTTTCAACCAAACAAAGTGACGAAAATAATGAATGTGGAAGAGAGGGTAACAGAAAATCCACTTTTCCACATATTTTTTTTAGCGTGTCATGTGTCACTTGTTTTCGTGTTTTCTGTTATCACACACCTGTAGCTAGCGAACAATTAATTATAAAAGAAAAAAATAATTATTGTTTACCTGAATCAGTGGAAGGCAAAGTGAATAGCATCCAATTATGTTTTCTGTCTTTTTTTTTATATATATTTTTTCATATATATGTTTTCATTGTTTGTAAAATGCAGGTTAAATTTTAGATTGCATGAACGAATCTCTCTCTCTCTCTCTCTCTCTCTCTCTCTCTCTCTCTCTCTCTCTCTCTCTCTCTCTCTCTCTCTCTCTCTCTCTCTCTCTCTCTCTCTCTCTCTCTCTCTCTCTCTCTCTCTCTCTCTCTCTCTCTCTCTCTCTCTCTCTCTCTCTCTCTCCTCTCTCTCTCTCTCTCTCTCTCTCTCTCTCTCTCTCTCTCTCTCTCTCTCACAGAAAATAGTGCAAAATACAAATCTTTTCATTTCACAAAAATAAGATGAATTTAAGTCGAAATGCTTTTAAAAGAGAGCAAAGATGGCACAGACTCCCATTAGGTGATAGATGAAATTGAAGTGAAAAAGAGATGAAGATAAATACGAGAAAAATGGAAGAAGACTTTTTTTCTCTCTCTTTTTTTTACTCATGACGTAAAGAAAAGGAAGCTTCGTCTTTATCAACAACCTCAGTCCTTTTCATATTGCAGACTTGTCCTCTAGTAACACAGCTGCTTCTAATTTGCAACCACCTCGTGTGTAATAATAATGATAAGAAGACGACAATAAAGAGTCTCCCTTGTACCCTATCTTCATGTCCTCAAACCACCTTGACCTCTCATGAACCTTTACATTCTCTTCTCAAAACACACCTACCATAAAGTCATCCCAGTATCTTTACAGTCTTCTATTTTTCCTCGGCATGTACTCCATCAGTCTTCAATTGAGGTAAAATTCACTGATAGCTCCACCAAAAGCCACATTTAGCTTACAATAGAAGCACCTAAACCCCATTCACCTCTCACGTACTTTACCGTTGATAACAACATAAGGAGGATGTAAAAGGCCAGTTGACCTACACAAAGCAGCTCCTGTGCACCTAACACTTATCATCTGTTTTTTTTCATCCATAGATATATCCTATTTTTTCTTAAAAGTATAAATGTAGTCAAAAGTATAAAAAGTTAATGCAGTAAGCAGTAAGACTACATACCATCAGCCAAATGTATTGAAAATTACTTATAAGAAAAGGTAAACTTAATAAACAAAGAAGTCTATCATATTGGAGCAAGGCGTAAATTTTCGTTTTGTATGTATAAATTAGTTATTTATACAAAACATTCAATCATACTAAAGAATAAGATAAAAATCATCGTTAGCAGAACCAACATCTGGACGGAAGCCACACACCAAAGGTACAAGGAAGCATTTTTATCTTGTTTTTTCTTTTGTTTTTTCATTTATCATACCTTTCATTCCCCTTCTGCAGCGCATGTTGTATATACATACAAACCCCCATGCAATACATAACGCAACGCTGGAGAGTCCGGGTGGAAAGAGGCTTAAAGAAATGGACTTTGGGATTGGGGACGAGTCATCAAAGCGAAGTCCCTCATGAAGTAAAAAGAAAAAAGAAAAAAGGAAAGAAAATATAATTGAAAGATAGATATCAGCAGCAAGCCAGTGACAGATTCTCACTCGAGGAATCAATTCTTCACTTCCTCTATTTCTTTTTTTTTCAAGTTGATGAATTGCTGCGGTCATGGACCTCACCTTGATGCAGGGACACGAGGCACAAACACCAACGAAAAGAAAGAAAAACGCAAAATGTGGGGAATTTCATGTTTTGACACGAAAAGAATCCTGTTACCACTTATTTCTCTCCCTCTCTCTCTCTCTCCCTATATATATGTATATATATATATATATATATATATATATATATATATATATATATATAAAGAGAGAGAGAGATTTATCTATTTATCTATCTATCTATCTATCTATCTATCTATCTATCTATCTCCCTTCCTTTTTACCGCCTTGATTCACTCCCTCTTTGGCTCCTCTCCCCTTTCTTCATCTCCTTTCCCGCTCCGCCGCTCCTTCCTTCATCTCCGTTTTCCTCTCTCATGCCATTTCTTCTCCTTTGAGGATTTACAAGAAAGGCAATCTGCGAACTCCGAGAGGAGTACTTAGGTTGCCTTAAGCGTCTTCTGTCAGTGAAAGGAGTTAGAGCAATGACTACCAATACTGGTTGATGTTATAAAAAGTGTTCATAACTGATCATTCATATGTATTCCCTTTGAATTGTATAACTACGGTAATTTACATTTCAAACCCAGATTTTTTTTCTTATTTTTATTTATTTATTTTTTTTTAAGTTTGAGAGGTTAACCGGAAGAAAAAGGAACTGATTTGAGTAAAGTATATTGAAAATTTAATTAGAAATTGTTCTTGGAAATAGTGACAAGAAGGAAATGGTTCATAAGTCTGTCTATTTTGTCTGTTTCTCTCGCAATGTGGAATCATCTTACTGTGAATAAATAGAGTACGATCGCAAGGTAGAATGTGTCAATGAACCTTATTGTATTCGCAGGAACACGAAGACTTAGACGTCACAGCAAAATACCTGCAGGAGACGCTGAGGAACCCCCTAGACGACGCGTTGGGTACATGTTCTGAGAGAGAGAGAGAGAGAGAGAGAGAGAGAGAGATTAATTTTTCAGCCTCCCTGCACTATATAGTCTCCTGAGTCTTCGGTGTATTTTTTTTTTTGCTTTCACGCTCCTGCCTGAAATTTTCCATCTCAGTGGTAATGTTGTGCAGGTTGTTAAGAGGTGGTAGTGGCCTTATGTAAGACTGTGGTGAGTGTATTGTGTGCTGTGTGCTGTGTGCTGTGTGTTGTGTGTTGTGTGTTGTGTGCTGTGTGTTGTGTGTTGTGTGCTGTGTGCTGTGTGTTGTGTGCTGTGTGTTGCGTATTGTGTGTTGCTCCTCCGGGCGTGTTGCAGGAAAGAAAGGAACGGTTGAAGGTCGAGTCAATAGAGAGAGAAGTGACTTTTTTTGTTTTTCTCTCTCTCTCTCTCTCTCTCTCTCTCTCTCTCTCTCTCTCTCTCTCTCTCTCTCTCTCTCTCTCTCTCTCTCTCTCTCTCTCTCTCTCTCT
The DNA here is from genome assembly GCA_029783475.1 of Metacarcinus magister. Taxonomy (NCBI): domain Eukaryota; kingdom Metazoa; phylum Arthropoda; class Malacostraca; order Decapoda; family Cancridae; genus Metacarcinus; species Metacarcinus magister. The sequence continues at coordinate 10,754,838 of JAPQNM010000020.1, forward strand.
CTCTCTCTCTCTCTCTCTCTCTCTCTCTCTCTCTCTTTCTTCGATTTTGAAGTAAATTTCCAAGAAGCTGTATTGAAAAGAAAAGTGGTTTTATATATCAAATTGGCGACGCTTTATTGGATTGAAAGGAAGTTTTTTTTTTGTGTGTGTGGTTGATGGAGGTGGAATACAAAACTTTATTGCTCGGGTGATATGCAGAATATGACAATAACATAACTTTGATGATAAGATGCTGATAGGTTATAGTGTGTGAGTGCAGCTGTGACGTAACTCCAGCGGAATATGTTGCCATGAGCTGAAGCAATGTTGTTGAAATATATTATGCTAACAATGACGATATACTGCAAGCGGATGAGATAGAAGCAGAGAAAGATGGAGGGAGGCATTGTTGAAGGAGATGGTTCGTCATGCAAAGAATGTGCATCTGCAGCGATAAAAGAAAAACTCAATGAAGAAAGTATCAAGAAGAAAACCAAGAAACATCGGCATCGCAATAACAGGAAAAACAAAAGAGTCTGAAGAAGCGACGCTAAAATCCATCATTACAGAGGTGCCTTGCGTTGCTGAAGAGGCTATTATGTTAATATAGAGAACCTGCCCATTACTGAAGATATATTGTCCGCTATTGAAACTTTGCCGTTCATTTCTGAAGCGGTGACGTTCATTACTAAAGAGGTGATGCCTGTTTCTGCATGTTACCCTTTATCAACAGAAACGGGCTTATTGATGATGATGATGATGATGATGATGGAGGAGGAAGTGTTAGAAATTCATGCATGACGGGAATCAGAAACATTGAACATGAGGGAAGGAAATATAGGAAGCAATAATGTACAGGTAAATGGGAAGGAAATCGATGAATACTTCGTGACTCAGTGCATCATTCGAGTACAGCTGAACGGTACAGGTGTGAAAATGTACCGGTAGTTCTCGAATAACCTGTTGTCACACGGGATTAACAGCATGCATTGGATGTACACCAGGAATTCATATATCTATCAAAGCATTCACCGATATATCATTCTCGATAACTACCTTTTTTTTTTCCTATTCCTTTTGCACAAATAGCGGAACCATCTGATGGAATAATTTCTCTATGAAGCAGAGGGAAAATTTAACTTACTTCCGTGGACAGAACGTCTAATCAAATTTTTGCAACCTTTACTGATGCACAACAAATTTTACCCTTGATTAGAAATGTCTTGATTCCCTTCGTTTTTCTTGCTATGACACTCAGAACATTAATCGTGAAGTATTGCTCTGCTGAATATTCGTTTCGCTGCTCATATTTTCCGAATCTGAAACATTGGAGACCAATTTATTGAGTTTAAAGATTAATGTTCGAAGTCTGTCCTTGGAGGATTGAAATTATTTTGTTGCAACTTTTATGATTATTATTTAGCCTAAAGGATTTATATCTTAATTAAGCACCAGATAAATTAGTGTTTCTCTTTAAACACACACACACACACACACACACACACACACACACACACACACACACACACACACACACACACACACGTAACGTTTGCATAGCCAGCCATTAGCAAGCATGAATATCTTTTATAACATTGAAAACATGACTCGTGTGTGCAAACCCTCGAGACTACAAACAACTCTAGCGAACCCTGGCCATTGCTAGTCACAGAAACACTTTTGATGACGTCTATCAAAACTTTTACACATGCAGAAACTCTATACACCGCACGGAACACGGCATGAAAATCCTCACGGTTCATTAAGGAAGCATTCAGTATCCTCAACCACCATTTGGCTGCCTTGGTAACAGACTAGTGGCAGCCAAATACCCGTGCATGTTTCAACGATAAATCCTTAAGTATAAATTGTAATTCGTGTAACCCGGTGAATGGATGGAGTGCGCATGTACGTACCAGTAATTAAACACAATATCAAGAAGAGCATCAATGTGGTGTTTCCTTTCCTACCCATCAATGAAGCGCGTTGGGTCGTACTCGGAAGGGAAGACCAATCCAATAACCAGAGGCAGGGGAGAATACATCACTGTCTCCCATCACTTTGGAATTATTCGTCATTGTTGGTGAGGAATATTTTCGCCCCGAGATAATCCCACGCATGCAGGTAAACGGACGCAGCTTCAGCCTTTACCGCAGCTTCACGTCCACGCCAATCAAGGTGATCCTGGTGGGCGGCAGGCAAGCGTGTGATGTGTTTACAACGGTGCTAAGGAGGATTTACTGGTGTGGTTACTTGTTACTACTACTACTACTACTACTACTACTACTACTACTACTACTGCTATTATTACTTCTACTACTACTACTTCTATTATTAATACTACTAATAATAATGATGATAATAATACTAATAATAACAATAATACTTGACACATGCATATATCAAAAAAATAGAAAAGAAAAGTAACTATAGCCGGTAAATTTATTCTCCCATTGAAACCACTATATGTAAATAGCGGCGAAGTCATAGAAGGATGTGAATGACCGGCAGGAAATCGAATATACATAACTGTCTCGTTTGGTGGTGGTGGTAGTGGTGATGATGGTGATGGTGCTGGTGATAGTGATAGTGGTGGTGCAGCTGGAGACCTCACTCTCTGGGAAGCCACTATACGTATTAATGTGGGTTCAAACTATGTACTTACGTATAGAAAACTGATAGTTGAGACCACGGCAAATCAGCTATTGATCAACCGTACCGGAAATGCATGTAAGTGGGTATCTAATGTGGGATCAATGTGTTCTTTGATGATATAAGATGTAGCTAAAAGAAAGAGAGAGATTACAGACTCTTGCAGACTTCCGCCTCATCTTACCCTTTTCAGAAAATTTTACGTCAGGATTTCAAGACGGATTCACCTCAGGAAGATGCTTGCCCTTTACTGCTATATTCACATTTCTCAATATTTTTCCTCCACGTTGTCTATTCCTTGTTTTCTGCTGCTTCAGGTGGGTTTCCAGATGTTTCTTCACAACCGCACAGGCACAGAAAACCGTACATTTAAATAGTTTGTAAATACACCACCTCACACTCACACATAAGGTACATATTAGTAAATACATAATAAAAACGATATTTTCATTTCTTATTTCACTAAAGTTTGGAATATAAGGACTGGATTCTTTTCCCATCACTTGTTAATGAAAGATATATACATAAAAGAGGTATGTTCGTTGTGCATTTTTACAATACACATTTCTCAGAAGCTCCACGAAGTAGGCAACATTCTATACACACACCTCCGGTTCTCAGACACCTATAGGGGCTACATGATAACTTTTAAATAGATGACTGTAATGTAATAGGTAACAACGTCTCCATGAAGTATGTAGTATGTACAACGGCATAGTTATGTGCATACAAAACTATACATCTATACGCCAGTTTAATACTTTTATGATCAATATTAATTTGAAAACCTTTCTGACCTTGCGAGAGCCATCTGTGACTTGGATTGGGTTCACTAAGCCCTGTGTGGCATGGCACTGTTAATTGATTTATTAAATTTGAGGCACAGCATCAACGAGGCCGTATAGCGATGCACTGTTAAGAGTGAGAGAAAAGTGATGTACCGTGGCAAGACTGGATAATGACTGAGCAGAGAGTTAGGTACTGTGGAAATAAAAAATGTACCGTGGTAGATAGATTATGATAATGATAAGAAATGTAAGAATTTATTTTATTTTATTTATTAACAATGATTAAAAGAGTTGTAACACATTTGCAATGATATATTAAATTAAACCATAACGTAAAATAACACTATTCACATATTTTCTACAAAAATAACAGAACCATTATAACAATGTTTTTTTTCCCTTTAATATATCAGATACTTTTCATTATATACGTATGTTCCAATTTTTCACCTTTTTTCAAACATTTTCTTCAACATTCATTGCATGATCCTTGTCCTGAGTATCCTCCTGTCTATCCACAGCACCTTCCCCTTCCCCGTTCCCTCCTCCTTGCCATTCCAGTCCCCCTGCCTCTTGCTATGTATATTCCACTTCATCAGGGCATTTCCAGTCTCCTTCATCTTCCCATCTGCACTACTCTTCCTCTTCTCATTTCCATTTCCCGTCTTCGATACATTTCCAGTCCTCTTCCTCTTCACATGAGCATTCCACATCCTCGGCCATTCCTAGTCCCCTTCTTCCCATCTGCACGTCCCTTCCTCTTCTCTTAAACATTCGCATGTCCTTGGGCCATTTCCATTCCACGTCCTCCTCCCTTCTCTTCTTGTTCTTCCCATGTACATTCACCTGTTCCATCCCCGTCCTCTTCCTCGCCAGTTCCATCGCCTCATACCTCTTCCTACGAAGCCTTGGTAATGTCTTCCAGCAACCCGTGCCCACACATCTCTGTAGTCCAGCACGTAGTACTTCCGCATGACATCCCCAAGACCATACTTGTCCAACACTTTCTGGAATTCTTGAACACTGGTGATGTGGTACGCAGCCTCGGCAAACTTGCGCTGTTCTTCGATGGACGGGAGAATAATGTTGATCTCATCAGTATCTGAATCGCCATCAGCTTCATTATTTGAAACTTTTGACTCCTCTTCGTTCCCCGTTGTAGTAACAGCTATGACCTTCAGCTTCTTCGTTTGCCCATCGTGATGAAATGCTTCTGTTTTGTTGACTGTTATCGTTTCGTTTGTATTTTGGGGCATTTCTTTCTTCATATTACCCAGAACTTGGTTAAGTATGCCGCTCTTGATCTAATGTTTAGGCGTCATAGTTAGTGGGTGTGATCTCTTCTGTAAAGGATCAAGTGAGTGTGTTTTGTTTCCTTGCGTGGCTCTGAGCGGGCTCCAATCCTACTTGTGTTGCTGTTTTAGCGAGCACGTAAATATTCCATCTCTATCTCAAAATAAATAATGATATAGCCCTTTTATTTGGTTTACTTTCACAATAAATTATTCTCATAACATAAATAAGGAAGCTAAATAATTTTAACACCTAAAAATAGCATATAGATAAGTAATAACATACCATGATGGGTGCCATTTCTCGGCAGCGTCTTCAATACACGTGATATTTTGATGGTATTAACGTCAAATTTACACTGAACGGGGCATTTTTTAATAAAGCAACCATTAAAATGTATATCTTATTCATTTATAATACCTAAATGTATTCTAAGCAGAGCCACATGTAAAGATAAATTCCTCCTCTTCCTCTTCTTGAATCCTTATTACAAACACCACATGGGTACACAGTGTTAACGAGGAGCTCTCCCTCTTACAGCCTCCACAAGGGGACTACAACCTGGAAAACAAGTGGTATACGTAACGAAACAAGGTGCGCGTGTGTCTATTTATGTGTATCGTATTAGAAAATGTCCTCAGAGCCTCACAGGAAAATTTTGTTACGGCAGTCGTGTCGTGTCTCGTGTCGGGTTTAGTGTTGCAAGTGTTTCAGGGTGTTTGTGTGGGTGTTGTGAGGTGGTGGGATTGGATATGAGTTTGGTGAGTGGTGGAGTTGGTTAAGTGTGGGGTTGCGTCTCTGATTCACCTGTATGTAGCTTACCTGCCACCTACTCTTACCTGTGTTCAGTCAAGGCTGTGTTAGTGGATGTGGGGGTTAGGTTTAAGGTTGTAGCTAAGTGTTATGCAAGGTTATTATTCATTAACACACCTATACATATCATCATCAGGTTAATTGTTGCATATACATTGAAGAGGCAACAATATTTTATGAATGTGTTGCATCATGGCATTCTGACACAGTGTTTCAATACACACTACTACATCTGACTTATTAATCTGTATATTTTAATGATTAATCAAACTTAAGAAATTACTGAGATACAAGATGAACCTAACACTCTTAATACTAGCCAAAGAGCACTCTGTAGACCCATAATAATGCCTTACTTTCTAATGACTGTATCATATGTAACAGTATTAAGATAGCCAGTCAGTTGAGGAGCTCACTGCTTAAAAGTGGTCAGTTATGGCATTGTCCACTAGTCTGCTGAGGATTAGATAATAGGCAGTGGTTATTTAATCAATTAAATTTTGTTATCCAACACTGATACAGCCAGCTGCTCATCTCTTTAGGCCTGTTTTTTAAAGTTCTATTTTAAATTAAGTAAACTGAACCTTACATAAACTGAGCCTCCCTAGCCTATAACACTCCATGTCAGTCTTCTGCGCTATGACAGAGGAAGGTTATCATTCTACGTAAATGTGTTAAACTTCCAAAGCTCGGAATCACGGTAATTCTTAATTTGCAGAGTCACGAGATCTACTCAATGTAATGGGCATGAATTTAGTTATGCCGGATGTCAGGAAACAAAGATACCAATTAGTCAGAATTCACAGCAAATAGGTTCTAAGGTTGTTTAGCCAGCATTCATAGGTTCTGATGTGTACATATTCTGTATTTATAAACTAATTCTAAGACCACTTAATAATTTCTTAACCTCTTTGTAGTAGGAGGTTGTTAAGTGACATCAGATTTAGATTGAAATATCCTTCGCCTTTACAGTATTGATAGATGGTTGAGAGCTTTCTGATGAATGTACAGATGAGACAACTAGTGGCTGCGTCCGAAGGCTCTTGAATCTTATCTCGGTTTAAATAGCAGTTTCCTTAGGTGGTGGTATAGTGGCTAGCCTGGGGACAAGACAACCTCAGAGTCCCTAGTTTGAGTGTCACGACGGGCTGGCCACTTTTCTTTAAAAAAAACTACCGAGTAGCCAAAGATCACCCACATGCTGCCATCATTATCCTCAACTTAGACTGCAACGTCAAATGCATCGAGGAGCTTCCGCGGGCTTGAACCGCTCAGTTTCATAAGAAAATATGAACAATGGCAAAGAAATTTAGTTCTGAAGACTAAAATATACATATTTACCTTTCAGTATGCGCTGACAGGTGGCATAACGTGCGCTCTACAACCAGGTGAGGGTTTCGGTGTTCATGGGGTGTATTATGCTATCAATTTTGGTTGCGTATGGTAATTCCTGTATGTGGTTGTGATACAAAAGTAAATAAAGTTTCAATTGACTAAAAAGAGGCCTCATTGGTCTTTGGCAACTTTGACCCATTTAAAGTGTGGTTAGGTATGAACACATCAGTTTGTACACAGCTCCACCAAGCCTGCCTGTATGTACTGGTGTTTTTTCAAAGGTAAATTCATGTAAATATAGAAACTGAATTTTTTAAGTCACCTGCCGTATATATGTACATGACATTGGTACTACAGGTGTCAAGACTCACAAATACGTATATTACTAATGTCCAGCAACAGCAACGTTAAATATAATTACCAGAAATACTACGCTGTGCTCGGTATGTGATGGTGTGATGGTTTTTGTTGTAAATGTAACAAAACACTTGGTTATATGTATAAGGACAATCTGGTTTGTTTAAAGTCTGCAATTGTTTTCTTTCTCGTTTCTAGCAAAGTTTAGGTAAAGGTTTAATATCCTTAAATAAAGAGTAATGTGTTAAAAGATCAATTTATCTGCCAGATATTAGCCTTGATCTGGATTTTTGCTTGAAAATGGAAGTGGTTCACAAGTACTTCATGCTGTGTTAACTTACACACTGTAATTTAAGATGTGTATTGTTGGCTAGGAATTTTTCTTTAACCTTCTCTGAACCTCCACTTTCATTCCCTCAGGTAAAAGAAATGCAAGGCAAGCTGTACAGCTTCTCCCCTTCAGGGGAGAAGCTAAGTCAAGTTGGACCAGATGGGATGGTGAGGGTGTGGGACACTGCCACAGGTGTCCTGGACCATGAGTACCAGCCTGCCAGCCACCTCATGGCCAAGCCTACCTGTATCCAGTATTCACCTCAGGTAAGATTTACGCATACCAACTAACACTATTACCTAAATGACAGTCCTCCCTTGTAAAATGTTTTTGAAATGGTTATTATATTAAAATTTTTAAGTATTAACAGAACCATGATGACTAAGAAAGGATATGCATTTTAATTGCTAGTTAATGTTTTTACTATCCATAATACGTGTTACTTCACACATTCATCAGAGTTTCATTGTTCTACTCCTTTGAACAGGTTAATGCAAAGAAGAAAACCAAGAAGGCACGAGGGGAGGAAGGGAACAGCGTCCTGGCAGTGGCCACCCTCCAGGGCACAGTGTTGGTGTACAGCCCTGAGAAAAGGGAGCTGCTGGCCACCCTGGACCATTCACAGCCTCAGGCCGTAGTGGATCTGGCGTGGCTGGGCCCCACTGTGCTCTTTACCTTATCAGCAGACAACACAGTGGTCAAGTGGAATGTGGTCACCGGTGAAAAGAAAGAGTGAGTCTGCCTGCTGGATAGTGACAAATTACCCTTTTTTCTTGCCAGCAGATGTTTAGGCAGCAGTAAGCCAGTGTCATCCAAATTCTTTAGGTTTACTTGTTTGATGTAAAAAATATATTTTTTAGTTTATGGAGACTGTATACTGAGTTCCTTTATTTATTGTGTGCAGGTGTGTGGAAGTGAGTGGTGGATCGTCCCTGTGTGTACTGAGTCCAAGGAACATGTGTGTAGCCAAGAGCAGGATTCAACACATATTTCTTAAAAAGGAAGGAGGAGTGAAGGTAAAGAAGAGCTTCACCGGACACACGTCTCAGGTGGCACAACTTCTTCCACTACCCACAGAAAGTGGCAAATACTTCCTCTCCTCCTCCACTGATGACAGATTCGTCTATGCCTGGTGAGTTCATGTCGATGTCTTAATTGTTTGTGTTTCTGTTTTGTTGTCTGTGCTTCAACAATATTCATGGATAACCTTAACATAATGTTTGCTGTAAGATTTTTGTATTCTACACTTCAAAATGGACCGAGAAAAAGAACTAGGAACCTATTGGTCATTTTCTAGCTTTTACATATCTAGTTCATATGCAGCGGGGGCAGGGAGACCAATTTCTTCTCCTCTAAAGGTCTAGGTGCAAAGTTGACGAGTGCATGTGTGTGTGTGTGTGTGTGTGTGTGTGTGTTTGTGTGAGTGTGTCAGGTGCTTCCTCTAACAATGTCTATGCTACATCCTGCAGGGTAAAACAGGCGTGGTATGTAAAAATTAAAGAAAAAAATCTATAAACATAATCTGGAGCCTTCCACAATAACGTCTGTACTCATCATTTGGACATGAAGTGTTATTCGTGATCCAATGTGTTCATTAGCTCTAAAACCCTACATTTTTCTTTTGCAGGGACTTGAATAGTGAGAGTGAGGAACCTGTGGCCAGTTTCATGGTGGGGGACCAAGTGGCAGGAGTGGAGGCAGTGGAGCTACAGAACAACACTGTGAGCGTGGCAGTGACCACCCTCAGGGGCTCCCTTGTCCTCTTCACCCAGCACCTCAATGGGTAAGGACGTCCTGCCCACCATTGTGTTGGGAGACATTGTGGCAGGTTGAGTATTGTCTTGGTATTAAACACTCATACCACAAATCCTGGAGGAAGGTATTTGGCTGTGCATTAAAAGTTAATAGATGAGATCACAAGTTTGTCGTTAAAGTTTTATACGGTCACCTTCGTGGCTCAGTTTCCTTTTTAAAACTTTCTTCTGCCTGTTGATTATAGGTAATTGTGTTGCTGATTGCAAAGAGGACAGATATTTGAGGATGACGTAAAACTATAGTATATAATAGTAGGTATGTACTAGCAGGTTAGTTTTGGTCATTCATCACCTTCCATTCCTCCCCAGGAACACTAACAACACTATGGTCAAGAGAAAGGGGCGGCTACACATCCTGCAGGAAGGGACAAAGGATAAAGTCCCCCTGCCCATCATTACTGCTCACTTCTGTGGTGACATTGACAACAGCCTCATCATTGCCTACGGAAACTCATCCATGCTCAAGTTTGAACGAATAGTGAGCATCAACACACTTGAATTTTGTTTTAATTTTTATTTGATCTCAACAATTTATTAGGAATTTCCCTTATCATTGATGAATTGTTGGATATACAGTATACTTTTTAAAATAGTAATAAAGAATGCTTAGTCCAGCAAACCATAAACTGTATTCAGGATTGGAATCATTATGATATGTACTCACTTACAGTTTTATTTGTCATGTTTAACTTATTTTTGTTCTTCTGTAATACTAGAGTTTTTTAATATAATTATCTGAGTTACCACTTAAACTGGTAAAGATATAGTTAGAAGATAAGATAAGAAATCTCCAAATTGTAGTCCTATTGGTGTTTGAGATTTGAGTAATTTGCTGCAAGCACCAAATCACATCCCATTATAGGACAAGCATCCCTGGAGAATGAGAGAAATCAAAAGATATTTTTCACTATTTCATACATTTCCATTGATGCCTCTGTCTTTGTTAGCGTAAGCATTTCCATCCACCATAGTAATGTTCTAAACGTTATAACACATTTTCTTCTTCCTTGACAGAGTGCCAAGGAGATAATTGGCAACAAGAAGTTCCTTAGAGCACCCATTGCAGCTGTAAAACCCAAGAAATCTGCCCTGGCTGAGACCGTTACACCTAAAATGACGCGGGACACCACTGTGGTTGGACCAGGACACCTAACGGTAATTATCTGGACCCATACTTATAAAGAATTATGATTTGATCCTAAGAGCGCGTCTTAACTAAGCTAGGACATTTGTCCAGCTTAGGCGCGGAGCTTAAGAATGGGTCTAAGACAGCGGCGCAAGCTGCCAGGAAGGAACATGTCGAAACAGTGCTACTTATAGCAAGCATTCGGTTTGGATAACGTGATTTTAACAACTAAAAGTTTTAAAAAGAGTGAAAATAACGATGAAAAATAACAATGAGTATTTTTATGATTCCTGGTTAAGACTAGAATCAAACAATACATATATGAGGATATGTTTTTATCGTCGATGCAACGCTCCGTTCAAAGGGACCAAATAAACAAAAAACTTGGATGCACTCAATTCAAATGAAATTATGGACTCTACTGCTACCTTCAGTTTTAAAAGTTTTACAAAACCGCAAAGGAAAAAAAGATGGAACAAAACCCTCCAGGACAGAACCCCTTATGAATATTTTTTTCTCAATAGGTTAGGTTAGGTGGTAAAGATTCGTTTCCTTAACTACTATAATGCACTGTAATTTTTTTTTATTTTTAAATCGTAAGGTTAAATGTTCGTCGTGCCAATGTTCGTATGCGTTAGGTTAGGTTAGGTCATTACGAATATTTTACATACGTAGATACGTACCATACGATCTTTAACGTACGAACTTTTTCGTACGTACTTTTTTCAAACAAACTTTATCCCTTACGAACAATTGCGTACAAACTTTATGCATATGAACTATTTCCATACGTACTTTTGGTCCTACAACCATTCAACTGCAGCTCTGGGAAGGTTATGCTAACAAAGCAATTTTTATTCGGTAAATTTCTACATCTTTACCAGAATGGTGTGTGCTACGAAAAAGAAATGGTGTCTGCACCTCACACAACCCCTACTTTTAGTCATAGAAAACATTTGATAGCTTCTAAATTAACATAACAACCTAACTAAATGTAACGAAACATAATTCAGCGGCATAACTGTTTGAGGTGATCTGAACAAGTATATAGATAGATAGATAAGTAGATTGTAGAGGACTTGCACCATCTACAGAGAATTCAATACTAATACATTTTTTAACTATTGATTGTTTTTATATTTGTCTCCTTTGATTTTCCAGATTGCCCAAGCAGATGTGCCGAGGCGAGAAAACAAAAGGAAGCAAGGAGACGAGGATGGCACTTTGTCCCTCCCAATGGATGAGCGGCTCAATGCTCTGGTCCTGGACAAACCCACTGATGGTGCTGCTGCCACACAGCCTCCCAAGACAGACAATCAAATACACTTGCTGCTACAGGTGAGCCTCAGACACCTGACACATCAATGATACACACTCAACAATGGTTAGGTCCACTGTCACATCAAAACACAGGAACCAGAGTTTATAAATCCTTCCATACAATATTTATGTTCTCACGAAAAAAGAAAAAAGAAAAGAACTCTATTATCTTCACTAGTATTATATTTAATTTTGTCCAGGTGTCCAGACTAAATCATTCTTTGGTGTACTTTACAAGCAGACTACAGCACTTACAACATCTCTCTAACTATACAATTTCATACTCTGTCAAACCAATTCATGCCAATAATTGTTCTTGAGCTCTATCTTTCAAGCCCTTATATTCTGTTTTCACTCGATCATCTAATGAGTCACGTCAGCCTCCAGTTGTCAAACATATATTTTCTGTTGTTTTGTGGCAAATTTCACTAACTTGTGATGTATGTTGTGTTCAGGGTCTTCATAGCAAGGACGGAAGGATCCTGCAGGGAATACTAAGCTGTGGAGACGAGGCCATGGTGACCAACACAGTGCGGAGGCTGCCAACCCCTGCTGTGGTTCCCCTCCTGAAGCACCTCCAGACCCTCTTCATGGGCAAGGGACACAAGTAAGTCTCAAGGTCACAACAACTTAACAAATACGTACAAGGGGAAGGGGTATAGTCTTTTCTAGAAGTGAATTTTACTTAGGACAAGAAAACAGTATGGCACATCAGTAGTGATAGAGATATGTAAGTAATGGTAGTGGTTGAATCTTGAAATATTCTCATTAGGACACATAGCTTAAGTAGTGCATCTTGTTGAATTAAACAAATGAACTTAGCATAGCACTAAGAAGATAATTAGCCAACTATTTATGTATTGTTCTGCTTCTTTCATGGCCACTAACTTGTATGTATGGGAAACAGTTGACTGTATAAAGAATCTAATAGGCTGGCCGAGGTCCCACACTTTAACACTCTCCCTTCACACACCACCAGGAATGCAGCATATGTGACATGGGTGCGACTAGTCCTCTACCATCACATGAGCCACCTCTCCACACTACCCGACCGCCAGGAGCTGCTGCGCCCTTTCTATTCCATCAGTGCTACTCGCATCTCCACCTTCATGCAGCTGACGGAGCTCCAAGCACGACTTGACCTCTCCCTCACCCACGTGGCCACCAAGCACCAGGAGGCACAGCAAGCACAAGTAGAACCCAGTGCTCTGCTTATCTACAAGGAAGGTGAGGAAAAGAGAGAGAGAGAGAGAGTATAATATTACATAATTTGGCTCCACATTCTTGCCTAATTGCTGTCTTTGTTGTGAAGATTATTTTTAATTATTTAATGAAGTGTTGCAGCTTCTTTTGACCTTAAACTTGAATTCCTAACACCATTATGACCTTCCATGCCTTCACTGTCCTTGAATGTACTCCCTCCCCCTCCCCCTCCCTCATCCCTTTGTCCTTGCTGATCCTTCCCTCAATAATGGTCAAGACATGCTCTTACCCATCTTCCCTCCTCCCCATTTCCAACACCTTTCCCTTTCATTTTGCATATTCATCTTCAGTAACTGCCAGTAGTACTACAGCTCCTTCAGGAACTCTCAGTAGTCCTATACACCTCCTTTCCAAACACACACGAGTCCTTCATGCATCCTATAGTAACATCTCACCCCTTCTTCACCCCCACAGAGGAATCCGATGAGGAGGAGGAGATGGAGGTCCCAGGTGGTGTCTCCGAGTCTGAGGACAACTGGGAAGAACTTTCAGACTTTGGGGAGGTGAACGGCCAAACAGATTCTGACTCCAACACAGAAGAAAGACTACACCTGCCTACCTCCTCCAAACGAGGCATAGAGGAGGAGGAGGAGGAAGAGGAAGAAGAGGAAGAGGAAGAAGAAGAAGAAGAAGAAGAGGGTAGTGAAGAGGACAATGAAAGTCAGAGTGATATGACGGTGGAATTGAACGAAAGTGACAGTGACAGTGGTGATAGTGACAAGTGAGAAAGTGACAAGATCCCACTAGCTATTTTTGTAATTGTTTTTCTTACCTGTCGTGTCGTGAGGTCGCTGCTGCTGCTGTTGCTGTTGCTGCTGCTGCCACCGCCGTCGGGAATGTGGCAGTGTCAAGTATCTTACTGTAAATGAAGGGAATTTTTATTTGGGTTTTTAAGACGACTTGACACCCACACACTCACACACACACACACACACACACACACACACACACACACACACACACACACACACACACACACACACACACACATCCATACATGCATCATTTACTGCCCGTCTTGAGCAAGAGGATGGAGTATGTGAGGTGAAACGTCACAGCCTTACCCATAGATCGGGCTATAATGCACTCTAAGATCTCTCCGGTAGGGTAATGGCTGGTGATCACGAGTCCAGCGCGTGATCCTGCTGTCTTTCTTTATGGACATGTGGCAGGAAACTAAATTAACTGCAATTTTTAATAAATGAAAGGAGGTGACAATGTTAATTTGTTGTCTTGTCTGTCTGAAGTGAAGCATGTCATTCATTATTACTACTGGCATCCCTCTTCCTCCTCCTCCTCCTCCTCCTCCTCCTCCTCCTCCTCCTCCTCCTTTTTATCTTCCTTTTCCTCCTCCTCCTCTACTTCACGTCTTTGTACACAGCCTGGCAATCTTCATTCATATATGGAAAGTTTCCCGGTGGACTCTGATAGATAAACACACACACACACACACACACACACACACACACACACACCACAGTTCCAGTGTTTGCAGCGTGAAGGGGTCAAGTATTTTAAAGACTTGACAGCTGATAAGAATATTTTCTGCCCATAATTTAAATAAGAAAAGTTAAGTTTGTATGATTCTACATACAAATAAAAATGAAACTGTTCCAGTATGTTTTATTTCCATGAACTACAAGGTTGTGTTACTTACCTTTATTGTTTAGTGATAAGTTATGATACCGACCTAGATGGGGAAACTAGAATGATTTAATAGGAACTTTAAAATTCATGTAGTTTAGTTACAAATATTAAAAAAAAGGGTAACTGACCAATAATAGAAAGTGACAGTGGGTACGTTTAGGCAAAAAAATGACTGGTCTTTATCGTAGATCAATGGATGGGGAAAAAAAGACAATCGTGAGGGGAGAAATATTATGGAGGTGCGCTGGGTTGGAAGAAAGGAGACCAGTGTGAAGTGTAGGCGATAACCCGAGCCCCGGGGCACCGTAGGGCAGCGGTGAGTGATGGGACAAAGGCTGGGCTGAGGCGGGGCAGCCAAGCGAACCTTCTGCAGAGGGTGGCGGAAGATGGAAGAATGTGACTGAGAGGGAGAGAAGAATATATAAGTAATACTAATGGTAATGTTACTTCGTTCTACCCAAATGAATGATATAATACAAAACTAATACTATAGGTTATACATAATGCAAATATTTCACTTTATTGCATCGTATTTTCATAGCAAGGGGAACTATATTTTTAGTTTGCAATAGATAAAAAATAATGTTTGCACGCGTGACCACCCTTGAGTGGAGTGGTTGTTACACAGGGATAGCCTTCCGCTACAACAGGCTCAAGGATCTACTTTTTATACGACTAGGTAGTGATTCTTTCCCTGGGAGCGCGGAAGTAGTGTTACGCTGACGATTGCTTGCTTGCGTGTCTGTAATGCTTCGTAATGGAAATACTGCATCGCTAGCTTGCTTGTAAATGTTGGTGTAAGTACGTAGCTAGCTGGCTCTGTTGTTGTGTTTGTTATTCATATGTAGTTATCGTTCCCATCTATGCATGTGGACTACGATAACAGGATTATATCTAAAAAGTGTTCAAGTTTATGATGAAAGCAATTACAGTAATTATTATAACAAATTTGCACATAACCATATAATGATAACTAGCCGAGTGGAGAACGAGTGTTATGTACGACACAGCCACCTTCATCACACAGCAGGACATGGTCATTACGGCAGGGGCTCATCAAGTGTATTATAATCATACATTTCCTTGCAAAACTAATAGTGCTTGAGGTCGCTCTGAAAACTTCTTGGCCACGACGAACTCCCTCACGCCTGACGGACGACTCCTTTGTGACGTCACGAGGAGGGACAGACAAGCATAATAAAGACGGTTTTTAAAGATTAAGTAATACTCCAGGGTACACTAGACCGTAATAGACTTCAAGCAGATATATTGTACTCACCCATACACTAATGAATGTATATTGGCGAGGTTATCTTTAATTAAATGAAATCTTATAAAGTAGCGGTGTGTGAAAATACTCGTCGGCAACTGAGCGCGGCCAAGCAGCTACTCGCAGTAGTGTGTTGGCGGTAGTGCGAGGAGGGTGTGCCGCTGGACCCTCCCTGTGTGGCTGACCTGCTCCCTGCAGGGGACTTTATATATAGAAACGATTGTCAAGTGGATGTGTGGCTCCCAACTCTGGCTTATTACGGCTGTAGTGCCTGGTGTGCCTGTTCGTTTGTGCGTGTATGAGTACTGTTTGGGCAAGCAATGAATGGTGAAGTGGTGGTGTGTGGAGGAGGCGGCGGTGGCGGCGGCGTGGGGATGATGAAGACCAGCAAAGTGAGCAAGCCTGGCCCTAGCGGGTGGTCAGCTGGCCACCACCACCACCACCACCATCACCATCACCACGACCCCTGGATCCAGCCCCCGGTCACCACCCCCGCCAGCCTCAGCCCCAAGGAACCCCCCACCAACACCTCCATGGACTCTGGGGTAGCGGGTCTGCGAGACACCCCTGTACACACCCCCGCCCCCATCCACCACCACAACAACACCACTACTGCCACCATCACCACCACCACCTCAACGACACCCGTCACCACCACCAACAACAATAACAACAACAACAACAACATGGGCACCAAAGGGAACAACAACAATAATAACAACAATAACAATAACAACAATAATAACGAGGATTATGATGTTCCCAAGTTCATCGTTGACCACTCCACCCGCGCCACCTACATGAAGGGCCGCTTCTTGGGCAAGGTAAGTTCACTGCCCCAATCCAGGCTCATCCACCTTCACGCTCTCCACCCCACCCACCCACCCAACCAACCCGGCCCCCTCACCCCTCTCACCGCCCGCTGCCTTGGTCGTCCTGCCACCCCACCACCACCCCCTCCCTCCCCCTCTCCCCCTCCCTCCACACACGCCTTCCATGCCCCTTCCATACCTTGTCAACTTTCCCTTGTCATGTTTTTAACAGTTTTTTAATATATTTTTTTCCTTCACTAAGTACCGTAGTTTTCCTCCCTCTTCCTCTTCCCCCCTCCTCTTTCCGTTCTCTTCACTATGTTACATTCTTACTGTTTCGTTTCCCTGCCAGCATGCCCCTCCTCCTTTCCCTTCCCCTTCCCCTTTCTTCCCCTTCCACACGACATCTCATCCCCTTCTCACGACGACGCCAAGCCGCCTCCCTTCTCTTCTACGCCTTCAGCACGTCCTCCCCATTCCTCTTCCCTCACTCACCATCACCACTTTTTGTATGGACACGACTCTCCTTCCTTCACACGTGGCCACGGCAGGTGTGTGTGTGTGTGTGTGTGTGTGTGTGTGTGTGTGTGTGAGAGAGAGAAAGAGAGACCGTCAGCGCCTCCTTCGTGTCTTGGCGCAGAGTAGTCTTTCGTTGCCCTCGGACTGCCCCGTCATTCCTGTGCCGGTAACGGGGTGCCCAAGACAAGGTAAGCCTGTGGGCCGTAATTGGGAGTTCACCTGTGATGCACCTTGCGTAGCGGCGGCGGCGGCGGCGGTCCGGACTGCCTCCCTAATATAGCAGTGGACCTACCTCCTCTGCCCCGCCTCCCTTGCCTCTGTCCCTCCCCTGCCGCCCATGCTGGTGTGGGCGGCGATCCTCCCTCCTCACCCTTGCCTCCCTCTGCTACTACTGCCCTGCTCATGTGGGCGACGCACCCCTCCTCCCTTCCTCGCCTCCCCCTGCCTCAGATCATACCCTGCCGCTCATACTTGTGTAGGAGGTGGACTCCGGTTCCCTGCCCCGCCACAGACCTAGCCCTGTGGTGAGGGCCGGGCCTCACTCAACGCTACCTCTTCTTCACTGGTCAGTTAAGACAACGCCCCTGACACCCTTCCCACCCTCACCCCTCCCGCCCTCACTCTACCGGCTTGGTGTCCTCGCCCTCACCCTTGGCCACGCACCCTCCACTAGCCTTGGCTCACTCCTCCCTTGTCCTTCTCTGAATTAATGGTGTTTTCAGTGTCAGTCATGAGAGTGTTGACTGATCCTTGCAATGTGGCCGTGGACTGACAGCTCTGATCCACCCTTTGCCGCCTCCCCCCATACCCCTCCCCCCAACACCACACCAAGGTGATCCCCGCTATTTCGTCCAGCACATTAGTCACCCGTACATGTACTCTGAAAGGGAGAGTGAGCAACCTGCAACCTGCCCTAGAGTAACCTCGCGAACCTAATGCAAAAGCTGAGGGTAAAAAAGCGGGGTGGGGGACCAGGGAAGCCATGAGGATGAACCTGAAAAAGAGAGGAATATTCACACTATTTATTTTTCTTTTGTTACGTGAAGTTCCATGATCGACTTTTCTGGGGAAGTGCATAAATATGTTAGTTATATGATCCATGAACACGTGAGGGCGCTGCAGAGTCTTCATTTATCCTTACCACACCCACCATAACGAGGACTGGCGACGCTGGGACTGCCTGCCTGACTGCCTGCCTGCCGTGTGGTTAGATAGTTAGTCAGATGGTTGATGGTTGGTTGATGGCGGCTCTGCGTGTGTCGTTTAGAAAGCATCGTTACATTTTATATTTATACTTAACAATACGACAGTCGTTTAGTGAAGTTTTATAGCAATGCTTCGCTTTATTCGTACGTATAGTCATTTAATTATCACCGCACATACTTGAAAGCCGTATCTATAATTTGCTGCTATTATCACCAACATTGTGTGGTTATCTTTATTAGTTCTCGTTACAGGATTAGTAAGGAAAGCATTTATCTTGTTTGGAATTACGTCGCAGTCCGGTGTTCCTAGTTCCTATCTTTGTGGTGAAAAGGGGATGTGGTGCGTAGTATTCTTAGTTTCGTAATGCGTCACAAGTGTATATTACGTTATACCCTTGCTGCTGCATGTTATTTGGTGAGTAAGTTACTG
>JAPQNM010000020.1:10778791-10781291 GCA_029783475.1 Metacarcinus magister
ACACACACACACACACACACACACCGAGGTAAAGGAGGAATGGGGGGGGGTAATTCAAGACGTGGAGGCGTTGTGAAGATAATATGTGTGCGTGTGTGTGTGTGTGTACGTATGATCAGCAAGGAGTCATGTGTGTGTGTGTATGTACGTAAAATTAACCGTTGGCATGTATCTACGAGTGCCATGTGTATGTATGTATGCACGTATGATCATGTGCGTCATCTATAATCAATGGATATACTACTAAAGTACGTATATTTATCCCCATGTACACACACACACACACACACACACACACGGCAGGCATGTATGTACGTTTTTGGTTGGTGCCGTGTACGTACCTCCTTAATCCGAATGTGGGCGGGTTACAACTGGTTCCTTGGCTTGACTGTTAGAAAGGAGGAGGTGAGGTAAGGTGAGGTGAGGTGAAGGGGAAGGAGGGGAAGTGAGGGGAGCCGCGCGTCACCCTGCTCCTCCTTCCGTGACTCTCAACCCTTCCTCCTCTCACCCCTTCCCCTCTTCGTGACTGTCCTTTTATCCCTACCCCTGCCGCCCCCTGCCAACCACCCACCCCCCTACCTCCGCCACCACTGCAGCAGCGGGCAATAGCAGTGTTCGGCCCAGCGGCACAGATGTCAAAATACGAGGTCACGGCGTGGGGGGTGGGGGGGGCGTCCAGGGGGGCTGTGGCGTTGTTGACATTGATCTCGTGCGGAAGGCGAATCCACGGGCGGCAGGCAGTGTGGGCGCCGATACTTGTGTAGGATGCCAGGATCAGGAGGAGGAGGAGGAGGAGGAGGAGGAAGGGTGAAGAGGAGGGAGGTAGTGAGGGAAGGGGAGGATAAGGAGGAGGTAGAGAAGAATGAAGAATATGTAGGGGAAGAGTAAGATGAGGTAGGGGAGAATAAGGGAGAGGTAGGTCAAGATAAAGATAAGGAAGATGTAGGTGAAGATAAAGATAAAGGGAAGGAGAATAGTGAGGTTATTGACTAGTGAAGTGGTGTCTGAGGTGTGTCTAGTGGAGGGGAGGAGGAATGTGTGACCTTGGCGCCGCGGTCCACCTGGCACTCAAGGGTCACGAGGGTCACCTGGCACTTAACGCCACACGCACACTCCTTAACCTGGCGCCCACACATCCGGGCTGCTTGCTAGGGGGGGGGGAGGGGGAGGGAAGTTGAGTGATGGGGTAATGCTGGAAGGGATGGGGGGGGGGAAGGGTGTGTTGTGCCCCTAGGGTGACGTGGGGTGATGGGACGGGCTTACTGGGGGAGGATATTCAGCTTGTAACGGATGGGGGTATCCTGTAGGAGGTGAACTAGCCTGGGGAGGAATTGGAATGATGGGGCTGTCAATGGTGTGTGGGAGGGGTGATGGGGAGGAAGGGGAGGCCGTCAGGTTATGAGACACCCCAGCGGCATGGTGTGGGGATGTCAGCTTGAAGTGGTATGTCCGCCCCCAACCCCCCACCTGTGACACCCCCACCACCCTCACCACTTCCGGGGCGCCGCTAGACATATCCTCACCCCTCTCACTACGCCGCGGGAGCCCAGGGGCGTTCCTTGTTGAATCCTGCACAAGGTATGCAGAGAGGGATCGACTTCTCTGCATTCTCAATTTGCACAACGATCAATAGTCTTCAATAAGTGAGAGAGAGAGAGAGAGAGAGAGAGAGAGAGAGAGAGAGAGAGAGAGAGAGAGAGAGAGAGAGAGAGAGAGAGAGAGCATGCTATAGTGATAGTCAATACAAAAAGACTGTTCTTCAATATTGGAGAATGTTGTGTTTTGTCTCGTGTTACTGAGACTGCAGCTTGAAGGGGTGAGGGGTGAGGTGAGGGGAGACAGGAAGGGGTGGCGGTGAGGCAGGTAATTATGGCAACAGGTGCTTTAGGGGTCATCCTCCTCCTCCTCCTCCTCCTCTTCCTCCTCCAGTTATCATCTTCATCGTCATTATAATTCTGTCTCGCATCTTCCTCCTCCTCCCACACGTTTACCATTGTCCCGAGAGAGAGAGAGAGAGAGAGAGAGAGAGAGAGAGAGAGAGAGAGAGAGAGAGAGAGAGAGAGTATATAATGATGGTATCCTTGTAGGTCGGTGGCCAAGTCTTTCCTGTAGTAAAGAAGGAATTTGTAGCCTTTACGTAAATCCTTGACACTGATGAACTTTGTCTCTTCCCTTTCCCTCTTTCCCTCCCTCCCTCCCTTCCCTCCACTCCCCTTTACTTGAATATTTTTAGGTAAGGGGAAAAGGAGTGGTGTTTGGGTACCCTGATTGCTATCCTGTTTTCCTCTTTTTTTTTTATTTTCTTTGTTATAGGTTTGTTTTAGTGTGTGTGTGTGTGTGTGTGTGTGTGTGTGGGGGTGTGGGTGTGGGGTTGGGGTTGGGGACTTGGTGGTGGTGGTTGTGGTGGTGGTGGTGGGGCAGGAAGTAGCGTATCCCCAGGGCAGGCGAGTCTGTGGTGGTGGTGGTGGTAGTGGTAGTGGTGGTGGTGATACTGGTTGTC
>JAPQNM010000020.1:10788791-10803791 GCA_029783475.1 Metacarcinus magister
TGTCTCTTACCCAGGTGTGGCAGAACAAAGGGTAAGCAGGTGTGGTGGGACAAAGGGTTAGACAGGTGTTACAGGAGGAAAGGGGGCTACAGGTAACAAGGGGGGGAGGGGGTTTACAGGTAACAAGGGGGAGGGGGGTTTACAGGTGTCACAGGGGAAGGGTTAGACAGGTAAAGACAGGTAGAAGAACCTCGTGGTGTTGAACATCTTTCCATTCACAGACAGGTAGCAACAGGTAAATGATTGAAGGAAAGGGGGAGGAGGAGGAGGAGGAGAAAAGACAAGGGAACAGAGAGAGAGAGAGAGAGAGAGAGAGAGAGAGAGAGAGAGAGAGAGAGAGAGAGAATAGTAGCATGATCCCCCAGGCGAGGTTTGGCCAAAAAAAAAAGAGAAAAAGGCTGATGTGCAGGATACACTTGAAATAATCATTGTGTAGCTGTCTTAGTGTATCAGGGTGTAGCGGGGTGTGGCTTAGGGTGTAGAGGGAAGGGTGGGCGGGGTGGGTGGGTGGGGTGGGTGGAGTGGACGAACAGATGGAGTGAAATGGAAGGTGATGTTTGTGGTGGAAGAAAGATGGGAAGATTATGTATTACGAAAAAGAGGGTGAAGAGAGAATGGAATGAAAGGGGAAGAATGAAGAGGAATCAAGAAGGAAGGGGGATTAATTGGGAAAGATGGGAGTGAAGGGGAAGAGTAGGGGCTGTTGAGAGAGAGAGAGAGAGAGAGAGAGAGAGAGAGAGAGAGAGAGAGAGAGAGAGAGAGAGAGAGAGAGAGAGAGAGAGAGAGAGAGAGAGAGAACGGAAGAGGATGATTGCCTTGCCAGTTTAGCGGATGTCCAGTCTTGGTATTTCCTTCTCTTCTTCCTTCTCTTCTCCTCTCCTCTCCTCCTCCTCCTTCTCCTTCTTCTTCAGCGCCCCTAGGCTGCTCCCCATCCGCCGCCGTCTGGAAGGGGCTGGGGAGGGGCGGAAGGGGGGGGTGACCATCTACTCTCCCCCAACTTCATCCCTTCCTCCACCTCCACCTCCCCCTCCACTGTCTGTACCTCATTTTGGTGGAGAGGTGGAGTTGGTGGTGTGTGGAGGAAAGGGAGGGTTATGTGGGGGGGGGGATAGGACTCTTCTACCTCCCCTATCCTCCCCTCTCTCTCTCCCATCCCTCCTCCACCTGTCTGGGTCCATTTGGTGTGTGTGTGTGTGTGTGTGTGTGTGTGTGTGTGATGCTGTACAATGCTGTTTTTCTGTTTCCTTCTTCTTTTTTTCTTTCTCTTTCTTTTCTTTTTCCTCTCCTTTATCTCCATACCAGTCATCGTCAAGGAATGTTAGTCTGTGTGTGTGTGTGTGTGTGTGTGTGTGTGTGTGTGTGTGTGTGTGTGTGTGTGTGTGTGTGTTCAGGGCCAGATATATAAATTCCTTAGACTGAGAAGACATGCCTTTAATTTGAAGATACAGACCTTTTTTTATATCCTGTTTGGTTTGTTTTATTGTTATTGTGTTTTTGGATAATGATGATTGGCGAGAGAGAGAGAGAGAGAGAGAGAGAGAGAGAGAGAGAGAGAGAGAGAGAGAGAGAGAGAGAGAGAGAGAGAGAGAGAGAGAACGAAACAACACAACACAAGGTCATAGAGGTCATGTCATGTGTACGTCAAGGTGCAAGTCACAGGGCCTTTTGTGTATGTATATGTGTACGTATGTATGTGTGTATGTGTACGTGTGTGTGTGTGTATGTAGGGGGTCGTGTGCAGGTCATGAGGTAGCCTACATGTCCCTATCGTCATGTAGTACAAGGGAGAGGAAGAGGGGAAATAGAGGGAGAGGAGGAGGAGAGGGAGAGGAAGAGGGGAATAGAGGGAGAGGAGGAGGAGAGGGGAAGGAAAAGGAAGGTGATGAAGAGGGGAGAGATAGGGAAGAGGGGAGTGAGAAGGAAGGTGAGAGAGAGAGGAGAGGGAAGAGGGGAATAGGGGAGGGTGAAAAAGAGGGGAAGAGGAGAGGGGTGGTTCAGAGTCTAACAAGGACGCCTCAAACCAGTCTTCCTCACGGGTATCTATTTTTTGCTACCGATAATATGCTAATTTGTATGGTATCCCCCTTTCTCTCCCTTCCCCTACCCCCCTTATACCCCTACCCATCCTTCCTTCCTCCCTTCCCCTCCTCCACGATGCCCCTTCACCCTACCTTTTGCTTTCCTCCTCCCTTCCCTTCCCTTTCTGCTACTATATCACACTCATTCCCCCTTCCCCTTCCCCTTTCCCCTTTGCACATCTCCCCTTCCCCTCCCTCATTCCCATACCCATACCTCCCCTTTTCTTATACCCCTAACCTTCCCTGACCCCTTCCTTCCCTTTCCCTTCCCCCTTCCCACGCCCTTTGCTACTAATCTTCTACATCTATTTAACCCAAACCTTTGCAATTTTACAACTCAGGTCTTCCCCAACCTTGCAGAACCTTCCCCAACCCTGCCAGGTCCTCCCCAACCCTGCCAGGCTCCTTACTCTTCTTCCCCTGCCAACCCCAACCCCGCCAGCCCTCCCCTGTCACTCCACCTCTTCCTCTGCCAGCCTGAACTCTCCTAGTCCCTCTGTCTTATCACCGCTACCCTGCCAGTCATGTCTACCCCCTGCCTGTGCCCTAACCCTGCAAACTAAGACTCATTCAGATAACCCACAGCATAGCTCACCCCTGTTATTGCCTCTGTCAGCCCCCCTACCCTGCCACACCCCTACCTTTCCCCTGCCACATGTTCCAAATTGAAGCTACAACCATTTCCTCTCGTGTTCAAGTTTCCCCGCTCGTCCCCAACTTGATAGCTCTTCCCCCTCCTCCCCCAACACAGTCCCCAACCCTTGTTATGTGACTGTGTGTGTGTGTGTGTGTGTGTGTGTGTTGGGAAGTAGTTTGCAGAAGACCCCAAATAAACTTTAATGTCGAAATTGATAGAGAAAGGAAGGAGGAGGAGGAGGAGGTGGAGGAGGAGGAGGAGGAGGAGGAGGAGGAGGAAGGAAGACTGATGTAATGTAGAAGGTCTGTGGTGATGACGTTAGTAGTGGTGGTGGTGAGTGGTGATGGTGATGGTGGTGGTGAAGACAGTAGCCTTTGTTCCCCTCCTCCTCCTCCTCCTCCTCCTCCTCCTCCTTCTCCAATCCCTCGACACTTCGGAGGAAAAAATGCACAGTCACGAAAGACGTAATCAACTGCTGGGAACATCTGGGTTTGGGAAGGGAAGGAGGAAGGGGGAGGAAGAGAAGGGGGGGGAAGGGGGAGAATTGGGAAAGGGGAGAGTACACAGGGGTAGGCTGGGGAGGTGATTGTTGAGTTGGGGAGAGGTGGAGAATTGCAATTAGGAGTAGATGAAGCAGCAGCAGCAGCAGGAGGAGGAGGAGGAGGAGGAGGAGGAAGGGAAGGTGAGGAGGAGTAAATATGGGTGGTGTGGGCCGGTCTTCCTCTCCTCCTTCCCTCCCTCCCTCCCTCCTTCCTTCCCTACGGTCACCGGCCACAGCTAATTCGTGGGTCGGAGGGCGGGACAAGGAGAGGGCAGTGATCTTGGTCCTGTGCTGGCGTCTTGAGGAGGAGGGGGAGGAGAAGGAGAGGAGGAGGAGGAGGAGGAGGAGGAAGGGTGGTGGTGGTGGTGGTTGTGTGTAGCATCACACATACACAGACAGAGGAGGAAAAGGAGAATTAGAAGATAAAGAACACACACACGCACACGCACACACACACACACACACACACACACACACACACACACACACACGCACACACACACACACGCACACACACACACACATCTACTCTTACCTACAGAAGATGTCACGATGGGGGTGGGGTAGGGTAGGGTAGTAGAGGAGGAGGAGGAGGAGGAGGAGGAGGAGATGACTTCACAATAGGACAGGAGTCACCCTTTGTTGACATTGTTTTCTGGAGAAGGAGGAGGAGGAGGAGGAAGAGGAGGAAGAGGAAGAGGAGGAGGAGGAGGAGGAGGTGGTGGTGGTGGTGGTAATGGTGAAGACTCGTGGTAATATTATGGTAATGTGTTGCTGGGATGGTGATGGCCTTAGGTGGAGGAGGTGGAGGAGGAGGAGGAGGTGGAGGAGGAGGAGGAGGTGGAGGAGGTGGAGGAGGAGGAGGAGGAGGAGGAGGAGGAGGAGGTGGAGGTGGAGGGCATTTCAAGGTGTAGAGTGACAGGGTGGGGCGTGTTATTGTGGCGTACACACGATCTGCTCACGGCTGTACGTACACATGACTGGTATTTATGTACGTCTACGTGTGGTCGTGTGCCCCTTCCCACGGTCTTGTTTGGTGTGTATGTGTATGTGTGTATGTACGTATCTGATGCACTTTCCTTACACATACACAAAACCTCTCCACATTTTCATCCACTTTTCCACATCCACGCCCACTCCCTCATCCTCACCTACACCCACGTTTACGCCCACATACCCTGACCTTCCTGGAGGGCGTGAGGGGCGTGGGAGAGGGACATGGTGAGGCTCAGTCATGCCTATGTGAACAAACCCAAACTTTAACCACTTTCCCTCTCCACCCCCTCTGCCCATCGATGGTGCTGCCCCCCCCCACCCCCCCCCCTCCCCTTGTTGGGTGGAGTGTTAGGAGTGGAGGAGTGAGGTTTAGGGTATATGAGAGTTCGTTATGGGTGGAGTAGGGTGGTGTTGGCATGAAGGTTAGGGTGTGTTGGGGTGTAGTGGTGTTGCAATGTTGAGGGTTGGTGTGGGATGTGCTGTGCTGTGGTGTGGGGGGGGGGAGGGGAGGGGAGGCAAGGTAACACCCGCTGTGCCGCTGTGGGATCCTTCTGGTGTCCCCTGAGTGGTGTCCGGCGGTGCGGCACGCGTGAGGCTCCTCCCCCCCCTCATGACCCTCCCCGCGGCCAGGTGTGAGGGGGGGGAGGGGAGGGGAGGGGAAAGGGAGCCGCCTTGTACTACCAGTCCAAGTTTTCAGCAACTTTTTTGTTTATTTACGACCTGCGTTTCTGCAGCTACACCCATGAGGCCGCCTTGCCCGCCCTGCCCCGCCCCGCCCTGCCCTGCCCCGCCCCGCCCCGCCCACCCTGGCCTGTTCCGCCTGGCCAGTAGCTACATTAAGTGAAGCGCGGGCAGGCGCCTGTGGCTGGAGTGAAATGTTTAAAGAGTCAGGTGGAGGTGTGAGGGAGGGAAGGAGGGGCAGGGGGGGGAGAGATGCTGCCAGACACGCCCCCAGCACTGTCCTCCCTCCCTGCCTCATCCTTCCCTCCCCCCTCCCTGCCCCCACCTGCCGGCGGCGGCTCGGCGGCACAGTCGGCGCCACTGTGGTCCCGCGACTCTCGTCCAGCTGCGTGGGGTTGCGGGAGGGAGGCAGGTGTGGCGGGGGGCGGGGGGCAGGTGTGCTTGGCGGGTCGCAGGTTCAGGCTGGCAGCGGCCCCTTGGTGCCCGTCTGGCCAGGTGACAGCCACCTGTGGCACGCCCCGCACGCTCCCACGCTTACCTGCCCAACTCACCTGGAGCCGCTGCTCAGGGCCGGCGGGGCGGGGCGGAGTGGGGTGGGGTGGGGCGGGGCGGTGAGGCACATGGCAATGCCTTTGTTTTTGGTTTGGGTGAGACTCGTCCCGGCCATGACGGGGAGCCGGAGGATGGGGCGGGGTGGGGTGCGGCCCCCTGCCCTCCCTAAGCCGCTGAGCTCAGCCCCTCACGCCCCACTGACCGCTGACCCACCACTATTGCCTATAATGTCCCTCGAGATGATGGTGATGCGACTGGTGATGCGGTGGTGCGTGGTGACGGTGGTGGTGGTGGTGGTGGTGGTTGTAGTTGTAGTCGTAGTAGTGGTGGTAGTTGTAGTGAAGGTTACATTGGTGGTGGTGGTCGTAAGAAAGGGAATTGCAATAAAGTAATTGTTTACGACGACAATAATTCTACTCTTAATATTTGATGACAGAATAGTTATTGCTGTGCGTTCTTTCCCTTCTCCTCTCCCTCTCCTAATCCTCTCCTCTCCTCTCCCTCTCCCATTCCTCTACTTCCCCTCCCTTGCTTCTTCCCTGGATCATTTTGCTTCACTTTTTTTCCCTAAATCATCCGCTATTAGTGCTGAATGGAGGAGGAGGAGGAGGAGGAGGAGGAGGAGGTGGTGGAGGAGGACGAAGAGGATAAGGAGGTGGAGGAGGTGGTGGAGGACGAAGAGGACAAGGAGGTGGAGGAGAAGGAGAGAACTGACGGGAAAGATAATGGATGGAGGAGGATGCTAGGAAGGTGGAGAGGATGGAGGGGGGTGGGGGGCGCGTGGAGAAGAAGAGAGGAGGAAAAGGGGGGGAACTTCCTTCCTTCAAAGACTAAGATAACCTCTTCTCTTTATTTTTTCTCTCCTTTCTCTCTCTCTCTCTCTCTCTCTCTCTCTCTCTCTCTCTCTCTCTCTCTCTCTCTCTCTCTCTCTCTCTCTCTCTCTCTCTCACGTAGGAATGTTGGTGATGATAGTAATGGTAATTGTGTTGAGATGAAGCAAGTGGTGGTGGTGGTGGTGATGGTGGTGGTGGTGGTGGTGATGGTGGTGGTGGTGGTGATGGTGGTGGTGGTGATGGTGGTGGTGATGGTGATGGTGATGGTGATGATTGTTGTAGTGGCGTTTCTTAAGGGTCATTTACTCGATGGTTATTGATTGAAGGTGCAGTGGAGGAGGTGGAGGTGAAGGAGGAGGTGGAGGTGAAGGAGGAGTTGGAGGTGAAGGAGGAGGAGGTGGTGATGATGGAGGTGGATTAAGGAGAAGACGAAGAAGAGAGAAAAAAGAGTCCATAATATGTGAGAGAGAGAGAGAGAGAGAGAGAGAGAGAGAGAGAGAGAGAGAGAGAGAGAGAGAGAGAGAGAGAGAGGTTGACAAAAACTTAACTGATGAAGGAAGAAAACTTATAAAAAGAAATGGCAAGGAAAGAAAAAAAACTTGCATCAAAAGGAGGAGGAGGAGGAGGAAGAAGAAGAAGAGGAGGAAGAGGAGGAGGAGGAAGAGGAGGAGGAGGAGGCTCATCATCACTACCCTTACCCATGATAAACAGTTTACTCATTCTCACCGCAAACCAGAAAAGAAAAAAAAAGAAGAAGAGGAAACCTAACCTAATCCATGAAGGGGGTGTCTAGACATGACCTTCTCCTCTTCCTCTTCTTCCTCCTCCTCCTCCTCCTCCTCCTCCTCCTCCTCCTCCTCCTCCTCACACCCGTGGCGCCTGTGACCATTTTGTGGTGGTCACTGATGGACATAATTACCTCAGATAATCGTTGTGGTGAAGGAAATGTGTGTGGGAGATGTTCTAGAGGAGGAGGAGGAGGAGGAGGAGGAGGAGGAGGAGGAGGAGGAGGAAGAGGAGGAAGAGGAGGTGAAGAGAAGCCGTGAGGGAGGGATGGAGGAGTAAGGATTTGTCAGAACGGTGAGGAGGAAAGGGAGGGAGGAAAAAAGGGAGTGAAGATGATAGGGAGGGAGGGAGACTAGGAAGAGGAAGGGAGTGAGTAAAAGAAACAAGGAAAAGAGCTGACCAAAATAGGGAGAGAGAGAGAGAGAGAGAGAGAGAGAGAGAGAGAGAGAGAGAGAGAGAGAGAGAGAGAGAGAGAGAGAGAAGGGAGAAGAAAAAGAGGAAGGGAGAAGAGAAGGCCAAAATGAGGTAATGGAGGGGAGGGGGAGGGACAAAACATGGGTTGAGAGAGAGAGAGAGAGAGAGAGAGAGAGAGAGAGAGAGAGAGAGAGAGAGAGAGAGAGACGAGCGTGCGTTCTCTAGTCTTTGTTGCAAGGCTCTGGGTACGATCCTCCGAGACTCACCTTCAGGCATTACCATACACACACACACACACACACACACACACACACACACACACACACACACACACACACACACACACACACACACACACACCTTTTCAATATGTGTACGTATAACAATGTGGAGGAGGAATTAGTGGGTGAACATGGGTGAGTGGGCGTGGTATGGGCGTGGTGTGGGCGTGGCTGAATAGCGGTCATGCCCCAACCTTCTTGACCGATTGAAATGCTTGTCTGTGGGCGGAATGAAGGTGTGAGGCGGGTACACTGGGCGGTGAGGTGGAGGAGGAAGACAGGGTGGGCGGCAGGGTGGAGGTGGAGGAGGGTGGGGGAGGGGAGGTGTGATGGAAATGAAGGGAGGGAGTTCAGAGAGGAGGAGGAGGAGGAGGAGGAGGAGGAGGAGATAGTAGTGGTGGTGGTGGTAAGAAGGGACTGTGTAGTATTTTCAACACACACACACACACACACACACACACACACACACACACACACACACACACACACACACACACACACACAAAACATACCAGTGACCTTGAAAGCAACTAACCACACTTTGTATTCTGATTAACGTGTGTATTCTTACCTTTCCGTTAACCTTCCCAAAAGAGGTGTTGAAGGGGGGGTGTAGGGGGTGGTAGGGAAGGAGGTGTAGAGGGTGTATACTGAGTGCTAACGAAGTGGTGTTGATGGTGTAGTAATGGGGGTAAGGAGAGGTGAGGAAGATGAGTATGAGGTGATGAGGAGAGAGTATGAGGGAGATAAGGTGTGGGTATAAGGTGGATGCAGGTAGGAATGGGTGGATGATGGGTGTAGGAGGTGGAGGCGTGAGGATGAGGGTGGGGGGGTGTAGGTGGGTGGGGGGTTGGGGGGGACGTGTAGATCCTGGAGGTCACGTGAGGTCATGCATGTTGGTGTGGAGGAGCTGGCTTTTGCACTACTACTCTACCACCACCACCACCACCACCACCACCACTACCACTACCACCACCACCACCACCACCACCATCATCGCACCAAATATACACTTTTCTTGCACTTAACACTTACCAACCTCACTATTATTACTCTACTTCTACTATGACCCGCTATCATCCTCCTCCTCCTCTTCCTCCTCTTCCTCTTCCTCCTCTTCCTCCTCCTCATTGAAACTATATGAATGACTTTAAACGAAAATCTCAGAAACTTGGCATCACTGAGCTCTATTTCCTGCTGGGGGGGGAGGAGAGGTCATGGGGAGGGAGGTAAAGGCGTGGGGAGGGAGGTAAAAGCATGGGGAGGGAGGAGGTAGAGGCGTGGGGCGTGGGGCGTGCGTGTAAGGAGGTGGCGTGCTAAGATCTATAGGAACAGTGGGCTCCGTGTGGGTTAAGAGCAGAGGTATTATCATTCAAATAGACACGTTCTATTCCTATGTCCAATTGTGACCAGATAGGCTGAATGCGAGGCCACGTCTTTAGGCCACACCCTCCCTCCCTTCCCTTCCTTCCCTCCTTCCCTCCCTCCCTTCCCTCCACCAGACCACAGCTGCCAAAATCGTACTCTAGCTTATAGTCACATTTTTTTACTCCTCTCCTCCGAGCCACACTAAGCAAGGTCACAGTATCAGGGCCACACCTTACTACTTTATACCTTATACTCACAGCTAAGGAGACTCTTTACCTTATACGGCCACTTAGAAAGAAAAAAAGATCTCTAGCCACAGTCAGTCCTCAGTGTATCTTTTATATAAGGAGTCACAGTAGGTAGCAGTGTAGTAAGGGCCACAGCTCATCGTAAGGTCACACCACCATCCAGCTGGGCCACATTCCATACAAGATTTACATTCAAGAGAAGTAGGTCGGAAAAAAATCTCAACGTTTATCTATTTATTTATTTTTTTGTTCTCTCTCTCTCTCCCTCTCTTCCTCTTTCCACCCATTTATGTCAACAACTTCCAACGTAGGTTATATAGCCATCCCCCTTCCCCCTCCCCTTCCCCTCTCTGTATATGTCTTGTCCCCTCGCGTGACCCTCGCAATAGAGGAAAGGGAAGGGAAGGGAAGGGGCCACGAGGGGAAAAAGGGGGAAGAGCAGATATATGTATGGAGAAAATGAGAGAGGAAGTGTATAACATGAAATAAAATGGAGGAGGAATGTGTTGAGAGAGAGAGAGAGAGAGAGAGAGAGAGAGAGAGAGAGAGAGAGAGAGAGAGGAAAAGAACTAGCAGGAAGCGAGGAATGTGAAAAAGACTGTTAAGACGAATTTTACGCCGGAGGAAAATGTGAGGAGAAGACGAAGACGAATAAGGAAGAGGAAGAAGGAGGAGGAGGAGGAGGGAGGGATAGGAAAGAAGGAACTAGAGAGCCAGGAACCCTCCCCCCTCCTACTTCTTCCTCAGTGCCACTCACGATCAATGGCACTCCCCTAACCCCCCCCCCCCCGCCCCTTAGCCACTTTTTACAGGCACCCCTAAGATTTACCGTCATGCCCTCTGTCTCGCCTAAAAACCACGTGCACTAAATCAAGTTAATGTAAAAAATGTATATGTTTAAGGAAAATTAATTGCATGCGGGTGTAGAAGCCAAAAGGAAGAGGAGGAGGAGGAGGAGGAGGAGGAGAGGACAGCTGGTGGATGAGTAAATTAAACCAGCTGGGTGGAGGGACAGATGGAACGCAGCTGAGTTATATATACAGGTAGACTTCACCACTAATTACATCTTAATAAGGGCCCTTACAACCTCCCTTATTGTATGGGGTGCAGGTGTGTAAGGGAAGGGGAAGGGGTGAGGGTAGCAGGTGTGGGATGGTAACGAGGGAAAGGGACGGCAGGTGACCAGAAGAGGTGAGGGTAGACAGGTGTGTGATTAATAAGGTGTTGGTAGGCAGGTGTGTAGGTAAGGAATGGGCAGGTGTGTGGAGGTGGAGGGGAGGAGGAGGTAGTAGGGGGTGACAGGTATGTGAGGGGGTGAGATAAGGAGGAAAGATAACCAGTAAAGAAGATGGAGAGAGGGAGGTGTAAGGAGACTAAAGGCAGGTGTGAAGAGAGACATACACAGGTGTGCTAGGAGGGAGGGAAGGGAAGGGAAGGGAAGGTGACACGTATATAAGAAATAATAACAAATGTGTAGCAAGAGGAGGAAGAGGAAGAGGAGGAGGAGGAGGAGGAGAAAGAGAGGGTGCACCTTTTTATATTTGCAAAAAGTAAATGTCGTTAAAAAATGGCCACGTTCCTAATACAAGTCCCAGTGGAGCCTTGACTGACTGACTGATGGAGGAGGAGGAGGGGGGAGGAGGAGGGGGGGAGGAGGGGACACAGGGACAGGGAGGGCGGAGCAGTGAGAGTGGGAACAGGTAAAACAGGCGGTCAGGAGGAGGCGGAGGCGGTGGCGGCTGCTGCGGAGGAGGAGGAGAAGGAGGAGGAGGAGAAGGAATGCGAAGATAAGAAAGAGGACAAGGCATAACATGTGTAAAGGACTGAGTTCGGGGAATTAGGGTATTAACGAAGACGGAAATTGGAAAGAAAGGTGATTACAAAGCAGGGGTGGAGAGGGAGTGAGGGAGGAGTGGAGAGGGAGTAAGGGGAGAGGGAGTGAAGGGAAGGAGTGGGTCTGAAAGCGGGTTAACAGCTGCCGGAGTCGATTTTCTGTACTAAGGGGGAGTATTGGAGTGGATTGCATTGAACGGCGGTGTGGGACGTAACTGGTCGATGGAGTAGAGGAGAGGAGAAGGGGAGGGTGGAGGAGGAGGGGTGGAGGTGGAGGAGGATGAAGAGGGGAAGTGGTTAAGAGTGACCTGATAGTTAGGGACATAAGTACTAGGAATACTACTGACTACTACTACTACTACTACTGCTACTACTGCTGCTAGTTATTTTCTCTGATTACGAAGAAAATTGGTTTCTTTGTGTGTACCTGTGTGTGTGTGTGTGTGTGTGTGTGTGTGTTGGCCCCTTGCCCGTCCTGCCGTTTGTACCCTCTTCTCCTCCTCCTCCTCCTCCTCCTCCTCCTCCTCCTCCTCCTCCTCCTCCTCCTCCTCCTCCTCCTCCTCCTCCTCCTCCTCCACCCTTTATCCCCTTCCTTTTAGTGAGTCTACCTCGTTACCTCTCCCTTTCTCCCTTCCCTTCCCCTCCCTTGTTTCACCCTCCCGCTTTTTATTCATATATTCAATTACTTATTCATTCATTAATTTTCCTCTCGTTCTTGTGCTCTGCCTGTCATCGCTCCCCCTTCCTCGTCTTGTTTCTGCCTGTCATCTCCTCCTCCTCCTCCTCCTCCTCCTCCTCCTCCTCCTCCTCCTCCTCCTCCTCCTCCTCCTCCTCTCCTCCTCCGTTCTTCCTGGTTCATTCGCTTCCTCCCACTCTGTTTCTCCTCCACCTCTTCATTCCATCTCATTCTCGTCTTTCTTTCTCCTCCTCCTCCTCCTCCTCCTCCTCCTCCTCCTCCTCCTCCTCCTCTTGAGACCCTGGATAAGGTAGAAAAAAAGTCTGCCCATCGAAGCCCTCAAGACGCAGGTGAGAGAGGACACGGTTGGGCCTGCTGACTAACTGACTGACTGACTGACTGACTGACTGACTGACTGACTTACTGACTGATTCTTTGTTTCTCTTTTCTATATTTTTTTTCATCACTTATTATGCCTCCTCCTCCTACTACTACTACTACTACTACTACTACTACTACTACTACTACTACTACTACTACTACTACTACTACTACTACTACTACTACTACTACCTTTTACCTTTCTCATAACCCCACCACCACCACCACCACCACCTTTACCTCCCTGTCTTATCCTCGCCCTTACCCTCACCCTCTCCCCGTATCACCCCTTCCTACCAGTTCTGTAATCTTCCCTACCTGTTATGCCCTGTCGTCACCTGGTCTCCGTTCCTTCCCAATACCAATTAACAGGTGATGGTGACGTGTAGATAGATACACATAAAGGGTGCTTCAGGTGCGTCAAGGTAAACCTGAGGCTCTCCATAGGTGTTAAAGGTGGTCTATCTATATGTCCAGGTGTTCCCAGGTGACTCGCCCCGTCAACTGGGTCCAAAATAGTGAAGGTTGTTGTGTCCGAATGAATGTTTGTGTGTGTTGATTTGTGTTCCTTCTTCCGTGGTGGTGGTGGTGCGTGTGTGTGTGTGTGTGTGTGGTGGTGTATGGGTGTTTTAGAGAGGAAATAGGGTTTAGGGCACGACAGCTGTCCATTAGAGCGTGTAGGAGGAGGAGGAGGAGGAGGAGGAAGAGTTAGGATGATGACCTATTTCCGTAGAATGTTATGTAGGAGGAGACTAAGACGAAGGAGGAGATGGAGGAAGAGGATGTAGGAAAGGAGGGGAGAAGGGAAGAGATCAGTACCTCCCACCCCCTTCTCCCCCCCCTCCCCCCGGTTGAGGTGCTAACGCCGCGTCACACCTGTGTTGCACGGGGTCACCTGCCTGGAGGGGGACGCTTCCTGGCCGCTGGCAGTGGCTTCTTGTCCCTCCTCGCCGCCCTCCTGGGAGCTGCCGGCCAGACGTACACACACACACACACACACACACACACACACACACACACACACACACACACACACACACACACACACACACACACACACACACACACACGTCAATATCTTATAATATTCGTGTCACGGGAAGTAGTTGGTAGAAGTTGGGAGAGATACAAGTAAAAGAACTTCTCCTCCTCCTCCTCCTCCTCTTCCTCTTCCTCTTCCTCCTCCTCCTCCTCCTCCTCCTCCTCCTCCTCCTCCTCCTCCTCCTCTTCCTTCTCCTCCACCACCTCCACCTCCTACTCTTCCTCTTGCTGTTATTACTATGTTATTACTATGAAAAATTATACTACTACCGCCACCACAACCACAACAACAACAACAGAAACATTAATAATGATAATAATAATAACACCAGGACGTTATGTTTATGCTTGTGCTTGTCTGTGCTTGCCTCGCCTCGCCTCCCCTCCCCTGGCTCGTCGGCGTCGTCACACAATCAGCGGAGTGTGCATTATTAAACACCACCACTACCACCACCACCACCACCACCACTACTACCACCACCACCAGCACCACCAGCCGTGCAACGAGGAGCCCAGGGAGAACACATTGTTGTCGAAAACTTAAAGTAGTGCTGCTCTCCCTCACACCCACCCACCCACACACACTCTCCCACCCACCCTCACACTCACTCTCACACTCACTCTCCCACCCTCACTCACACTCCCATCCTGACCCTCACTCACACCCTCACACCCACACACTCACACTAATTTAGGTTCATTAACACACTCACCCGGCCCATTCACCCACATACACACCCATCAAGAACCCGCCCCCCCTCCCCCTCCGCCCTCCCCGACATCCGCATCATCTCCCTCCCCCACGCCTTCTCTTAACATTGGCCCGCATCTGTCTGTCCCCCACGCCCTCTCCTCCCTCTCCCCTCGCCCCCCCCACGTCCCCTTTGCAGTCTGCCGCGTGTTGTGGGCGGGGCGGGAAAGGGTTGTTTGCAAAGCTGTCGGGAAGTACTGCGGTTATGTATGGAGGAGGAGGAGGAGGAGGAGGAGGAGGAGGAGGTGGAGGAGGTGGAGGTGAAGGTGGAGGTGGTGAAGTTTAGGAAGAAGAGGAGGAGGCGAAGAAAATAAGAGTAACAGAGAGAGAGAGAGAGAGAGAGAGAGAGAGAGAGAGAGAGAGAGAGAGAGAGAGAGAGAGAGAGAGAGAGAGAGAGAGAGAGCAATATATCTCCGCTCAGAACACAGGCAGGATGTGAACGACGGGTCTTCCTTTCGAACGGGAAGATGTAGAGGTCTTGGGGCCATTTGGTCTACGGAGGATTTAACATGGGAGGAGGAGGAGGAGGAGGAGGAGGGAGGAAAGGGGAAGGGAAAGTGGGGAGGAGCAAGGCAAGAGGAAAGGAGCGACGGAGATGAAACCATACCTCCTCCTCCTTCTTCTCCTCGTCTTCCTCCTCCTCCTCCTTCAATAGACGAAAGGAGAAAGAGGGAAAAAGATGCAGAGGAATTGGCAGAAAAAGATGAAAAGACGGGTTATAATTTGTCTTTTCTTTCTCTTGCAGGTGTTCCTTCTTCCCTTTTTATTGTCTTTCTTTCTTTTTCTTTATTTTCTTTATTTTCTTTTATTTTCTTTATTTTCTTTATTTTCTTTATTTTCTTTATTTTTTTTTCATCTATTTTTTTTCTGTCTTGGTTTTTTTACTTTTTTATTTTTTTATTT
>JAPQNM010000020.1:10809698-10814698 GCA_029783475.1 Metacarcinus magister
GGAGAGAGAGAGAGAGAGAGAGAGAGAGAGAGAGAGAGAGAGAGAGAGAGAGC
Source organism: Metacarcinus magister (assembly GCA_029783475.1). Classification (NCBI taxonomy): domain Eukaryota; kingdom Metazoa; phylum Arthropoda; class Malacostraca; order Decapoda; family Cancridae; genus Metacarcinus; species Metacarcinus magister. Next base: position 10,809,752 of record JAPQNM010000020.1, read on the forward strand.
ATACTTTAGTTAATGATTCGTGTTGACTAGTTAGTGGGCCGCTACTCTTACTCCTCCTCCTCCTCCTCCTCCTCCTCCTCCTCCTCCTCCTCCTCCTCCTCCTCTTTCTTTCACTCCTCCCTTTCTTCCCTTCCTTCCCTTCCCTCTACCCACAAGGGCCGCCACAGGGGATCATTACAGGGTTAGAAGCTGTGGCAGGGGGAGGAGGAGGAGGAGGAGGAGGAGGCGGAGGCGTATGGTGAAGGCCGTAGGGCGTGGTGGTGAGAGAGAGAGAGAGAGGAGAGATGGAGAGAGAGAGAGAGCACCTTTTCACTTTACAATTATCTTAGGTAAAGCCAAGATATTTGTCCAGTAAACACCCTCCCTTCACCCCCCTTCTCCCTCCTCACCCCCCCCCCTTTTCCCTCCCCTCACCCCCCCCTTACCTACCCTTAACCTCTACCCCTCTTTGGACACCCTTACCCTTAAGGACAGTGACCATCCCTTTATCTTCGTGTTTTGGTGTTGTGTTGAGGTAGATGGGTGTGGAGGGGGGGTGGGGGGTGGGGGGGTGAGGTCAGTATGGTGTGTGGGGGGGGGGTGTTAGGGAAAGTGGAGGGAACAAACAGGTGGGTGGAGAGGTGGAGGAAGTGGTAGTAGTGATGGTGGAGGAGATAAGATTGTAATACGTAAGGTGGGTGGAGGGGACACTTTCCTCCCTTCTCCACCTCCTCCATCCCCTCCCCTCCCCTCTCCTCCTCCTCCTTCCCTCCACCTCCTCCTCCACCCTCCACCAAAATTGTGTTCCGTGAAATAATTTGTCTCCGCTGATCATCCAAGATTCTAAGGGAGGGAGGGAGGGAGGGAGGGAGGGAGAGAAAGAATGGAAGGGTGGAGGAAAAAAAAAAGTAGAGGAGGAAGAATAGGAGGAAAAAAAAAAAGGGAAGAAAAGGGAAAAGAAAGACGAATTGGTTTCATCTGTTTTGTGACGTTTTGAAATTTTGCTTCTAAATGCGTATAATTAAGGAGGAGGAGGAGGAGGAGGAGGAGGAGGAGGAGGTGGAGGAGGAGGAGGAGGAGGAAGGAGGAGGAAGAAGGAGGGTGTTAGTAGTAGTAGTGATAGTGGTGATAACACGTAAGAGGAAGGAATGAAGAAGAAGAGGAGGAGGAGGAGGAGGAGATTGAAGGGAAGGGAAGGGGAGGGAAGGGGAGGTGATAGGATGGACAAAGGGACACGCGTACGTACGGTGTCCTCCCTTCCCTCCCTTCCCTCCCTTCCCTTCCTCCCTCCCTTCCACGGTAACAGATGTGCGCTACCCTCCCTCCCTCCCTCCCTCCATCCCTCCTTCCCTCCATCTCTCCCTTCCCTCCTTCCTTCCTTTCTGTACATGCCATCCCTCCATCTCTCCCTCGTGAAAGAGCCTGAAGGAGAGAGAGAGAGAGAGAGAGAGAGAGAGAGAGAGAGAGAGAGAGAGAGAGAGAGAGAGAGAGAGAGAGAGAGAGAGAGAGAGAGAGAGAGAGGGAGAGAGAGAAAGGGAGGATGTGGGTACGTGAAAGGGAGGGAAGGGGGGTAGCTGGAGAAGAATAGGAGGGAGAGGAGGAGGAGGAGGGAGAGTTTGACGCCTGAACTGGGATTGTAGGAGGAAGAGGAGGAGGAGGAGGAGGAGGAGGAGGACAAGAATCAGCTGACTCTTAAACGTAAACAAAATTATCTCTTAAGTCACTTTGGGGTCCAGGTTTATAGTGGCATTCTCTCTCTCTCTCTCTCTCTCTCTCTCTCTCTCTCTCTCTCTCTCTCTCTCTCTCTCTCTCTCTCTCTCTCTCTCTCTCTCTCTCTCTCTCTCTCTCGTGTCTTGAATCGTCTTTCCTCTTGTCTCTCCCAAATCTTTTTTTTTCCTTCATCCTTCCTCCTCTCCTTTCCTCCCCTGCCTTCCTCCTCCTTTCCTCCCCTGCCTTCCTCCTCTCCTTTCCTTCCCTGCCTTCCTCCTCTCCTTCCCTCCCTTCCTCCTCTCACTTACTCATTTCCCTCCCTCGTCTCATTCTCGTGTTTCCTTCCTTCCTTCCTTTCCCATCTTTGTCCCTCTCTCCCCTTCCTTCCCCTTCCCTTCCCTTCCTCATGTTCTTTACCCTCCCCTCCTCCTCTCCCTTCCTTTCACTTTGCTTTCCTACCCATCCATCCTTAACCTTTCCCTTCCTTGTCCCTCCATCTATTCTTGCATGTCATTCCCTTTCTGTCTCTCCCTCCCTCCCTCTCTCTCCCTCCCTCTCTCTCTCCCTCTCTCTCTAAATCAGCCTGGTAGACAGTCAACCAGCCAAGGATTCAAAGTAGGAGTTCAGGAAGGAAAGCAAGGATGACGTGAAGGATTGACTGAGAGTGTAGGAAGTAGCAGGAAGGGGAGGATATGTAGGAGGAGGAGGAGGTGGTGGAAGAGGAAGAGGAGGAGGAGGTGGTGGTAAGTGGTGGTGGAGGAAGACAAAGATAAGGTGACGCGAGGCTCATTTTCACCCCCAGAGGATTATTATGCTATTCTTACCTGGCTGGGAGGTGTGTGTGTGTGTGTGTGTGTGTGTGTGTGTGTGTGTGTGTGGTGTGTGTGTGTGTGTGTGTCTTTCTAAGGGTATCAGATTAAGGGGTGTGGTTTTTAGGATAGGATGTGGCTAAGGATATTAGGGCGAAGGATGTGTGGCTTGCTAAGGGTAGTTAAAGGGAGGAGGGTAACATTTTAAGGGAGTCTAAAGGGTGTATGGGGCTGGAGGGAGGTTAAAGGGAAGATTTTAAGGGAGATCTGTAACTAGTTCTATATGTAATTCTTTAGGGAAGGTTGGGTTAGCCGTAGGGGTGAGGAGGAGAAAGTATGCAGCTTCCTGGGGGTGTTGTGAGGGGTGGTGGGGGTGTTAGGGGGGTGGGTGGGGGGTTGGGGGTGATGTGGTGTGGCCGTGAGTGTAGTTTAAGTCTCCACTTGACCACATTCTTGTTATAGTGTGGGAAGGTCGCCTTGGGGAACACCAATACAAAGCTATTCAACTCTTATTACTTAGTGTGTCGTGTGGGGAGGCTAAGGGAGGGGAGGGGAGGTAGGGTGGGTTGGGGGAGGCTATAGGAGGGGAGGTAGGGTGGGTCAGGGGAGGCTAAGAGAAGGAAGGGAGGGAGGGGAAGGAAGAACACATAGGAACACATAGGAAGAACAAACAGCAACAGGCCTGCTGGCCCTTACGAGGCTGTTTGTGAGTACACTGTCTTCTCTAGAGTGAAGGATACAGGATAGTAAGGGTGAAGGCTTCTCTTAGCATAGGTGGAAATTTTGAAAACTTATTAATATTTTGAAACTTATTATTATTTTGAAAACTCGTGAAGGTTATTCTAAGTGTGTTTTTATTGTGTTTTTGTTGTGTTGATCAGGAATCTGGACTCAGTTTTATCATTACTGTCACGGAAATGCATTGTTCAATTTTGGACCGAAATTTTCCACCAGAATTGAGGTCGAAGTCATCTGTGTCATTTTACTACGAAACTATTACTCCTACAGTTTAAATGTTTATATACAAATTTATTAAGCTTGATGAGCTCTATCTAAATATCATATCAGATTTAAAATATATTGAACCGTTTAAGAAAAAAATAATGTTTTGTGTAAGTTTTGTTAAAAACACATATTTAGCATTTTCTCAATAACCAATAATCCAATTATATTTCTGTATAGCTCATTAGAACGGGCGTCTCATGCTCAATCTTTACTAATATATACAACTTTTACGTAATCCTCATACTTTTCAAGTTATTTCAAAAAACGTAATTTCTTGAAAAAAATCTAAGGGTGTCACCTTGGAAATTTGATGAAAAATTTTCACACCTCAGAATGTGATGAAAATTTCTACAATGATGTTTTGGGTCAAAATGAACACGAATCTGGACTTATTTTTATCATTACTAGAATATCAAACTGTATTTCACCACCTCCGCATGTGAATATTATACACTAATATACACTATCTAATCTAGAGTGAAGGATACAGGATAGTAAGGGTGAAGGCTTCTCTCCCCAGCCATGGCTGGCAGGGAAAGGAAGGCCAACCAAGACCAGACTGTCACTACTGTCACTACCACTACTGGTACCACTACTTCCTGGCAAGCGATGTCAGGCCACTAGCGACGTCTTTTGAATCGACATTTCAATGAAATCCCCTCGCATCCTTCGTTTCGGTGGTAATGGCAGGTTAAACATAACTTATTGCCAGTATTAACCCTTACACTGCCGAGGTCTTTTCTAAGTGTTCGATTTATAGATTTTTTAAAAAATTATGATTTTATTCAAATTTTTCTTTTTATGATAAAAATAAATATTAATGATAAAAATATATAGTAATGATAAAAATATATATTAATGATAAAAATATATATTAATGATAAAAATATATATTAATGATAAAAATAAATATTAATGATAAAAATAAATATTAATGATAAAAATATATATTAATGATAAAAATAAATTTTAATGATAAAAATATATATTAATGATAAAAATATATAGTAATGATAAAAATATATATTAATGATAAAAATATATATTAATGATAAAAATATATATTAATGATAAAAAATAAATATTGATGATAAAAATAAATAATAATGATAAAAATAAATATTAATGATAAAAATATATATTAATGATAAAAATATATATTAATGATAAAAATAAGTATTAATGATAAAAATAAATATTAATGATAAAAATATATATTAATGATAAAAATAAATAATAATGATATAAATAAATATTAATGATAAAAATATATATTAATGATAAAAATATATATTAATGATAAAAATATATATTAATGATAAAAATTAAATATTAATGATAAAAATAAATATTAATGATAAAAATATATATTAATGATAAAAATAAATATTAATGATAAAAATAAATATTAATGATAAAAATATATATTAATGATAAAAATATA
>JAPQNM010000020.1:10822198-10827198 GCA_029783475.1 Metacarcinus magister
ACACCCTTCCTCTTCCTTTATCCTGTCTTTCCTTCCTCTTCCTACATTTCACCAACCATCTCCCTTCTCCCTTTTTACTCCCATTTCATTTCCATCTCCCTTTCTATCCCTTTACCTTACCCTTCCCTTCCCTTCCCTTCCCTTCCCTTCCCTTCCCTTCCCTTCCTGCCACCAACCCTGACTTTATCCTGAAGGGAACTTGGATCCTGTCGGTGTTGGGCGTCACCTGAGGAGGGGAAATGAAGGGGAGGAAGGAAGGGATGAAGGGGGGTGAGAGAGAGAGAGAGTGTGTGCCAAGGGAGGAAGATGAGGGGAGAGAAAGCTGTCAGTGATGTGGGGTGACTTCTTCTTTTCTCTCCCCTCTTATTCTCTCTCCCATCCTGAGCGATCTGCCGCATACTGCCTTCTCCCTCTACCCCCCCCCTCTAACGTCAGCACCCCCCTTTACGTCACAGCGCCCCCTCCCCCCCATAGCAGTGGTGAAAGGGGGGGTTGCCACTTTTTATCCTCCTGGTCTGCTAGGAGGGAACGCGCCGCCAGAATACACAAGTCCTGCCGCGGTGCCAGGAAAGAGGAAGAGGAGGAGGAGGAGGAGGAAGAAGAAGAGGATGGGGGGGGGAAGATCGTAGTGTAGCAGGAGCCATCTTGTTCCTTTTTCCTCTCCCTTCAAAACACACTGATAAAAATACACCTGTGTTTTACCCTCCCCATCCCACCCCATCCCTCCCCCTGCAGTTTCCCTTCCTGCCCCTTCATCACTCCTCCCTTCTCCCCTCTTCCCTGTTACTCCCTCCTCCCTTCTGTCCCTTCCCCAACATAACATTTCTCTCATCCTTCTTGGCACCCCTCCTCCCTCCCTTCCTCCTTCCCTTCCCCCTTCCCTTCCCCCTTCCCTCCCTGTAGACTGTCATGGCGCTACATACAACATGGGCGGCGTTGTGGTGGTGGTGGTGGTGGTGGTGTTATGATAGATGAAGTGGTGGTGAATGTGGTGGTGGTGGTGATGGTATTAATGTGGTGATGATGGCTCGTAAAGGTTATTAATGGTGATGGTGATGGTGATGATGATGATAATGGTGGTGTTCTGTACTGGTTTCTAATGATGTTTGCCTTATACTGATGGTGGTGGTGGTGGTGGTGGTGGAGGTCAAACACTCAGCCCAAGGTCAACTAACACACTTATCTGAGGTCAAGGTCAGGTCAGGTCAGGTCAGTGTGTTATTGGAGAAAAGAAACAAATATTTTGCCTTAAAATTTGACCCCATTCCCTCACCCACGCCTTTCCCTCCACCTAGCGACCACCCATAGACTCCATCCACCTCCCGAAGTATCAGCCAATCACGTAACTCAAAAAAAAGGAGAGGGGGCGGGGCTTATCCGCCAAGATAGCCAGAATCATGTAACTTGAAATCCCAAGGGGTGTGGCCTATTTATAAAGCTGATCAATGATGTGTTACGAAAAGGGGAGGAGAAGTGAGGGGATTAAGGGGGAAAAAATAGGAGAAAGGATTTATTTTCCAGATGAATTAATAGTGAAAGTAATTTATGTGTTAGGGGAGGAGGAGGAGGAGGAGGAGGAGGAGGGGAAGGAGGAAAAGGAGAAGGGAGGGGAAGACTTCTCCATCAAAGTGACTAATGACTACTTCAAAATGGAGGGAGGAAAAGGGGGGGAAGGGGAAGGGGAAGAGGGAAGGGGAGGGGAAGGGAAGGTTTCAATATCCATCAAGTTACTCCGGTGACATTCCTCGACAAGGTGGGAGAGGGGAAGGAGGGGAAAGGGGAAGGGAAGGGAAGGAGGGGAAAGGGAGGGGAGGAGAGGGACACATACGTAAGTCAGGTGGAGTCAAATAGGGTACAGGTGAAGTGAGTGAAGGACAGGTAAAGGTAATTAATTAGTGTACAGGTGTATGGGATGAATAAATGAAGTAATTATAGACTGGTGACGTGGAGCTGAAAACGGAGGAAATGATATTATAATGTATATGCACCTCTCTCTCTCTCTCTCTCTCTCTCTCTCTCTCTCTCTCTCTCTCTCTCTCTCTCTCTCTCTCTCTCTCTCTCTCTCTCTGTCTCTCTTTCTGGTCTGAAACTGAATCTAAATTGATGACGCTCATTGTGGGTCGGGTTCCTAATGTTTCCGCGTGTGGTTGTCCTGCGGTGTGTGTGTGTGTGTGTGTGTGTGTGTGTGTGTGTGTGTGTGTGTTTATGTCCTTCCGTTCGTCCACAAGTGTCTGCCTTCCTGTGAGATTATAATGTTTTTTGTTTTTTTGTTTTTTTTAGTGTGTGTGTGTGTGTGTGTGTGTGTGTGTGTGTGTGTGTGTGTGTGTGTGTGTGTGTGTGTAAGAGAATCCAAATTAACTTCATTCGTTCAAGAGACACGAAGGCAGGATACAATGTCAATATGTGGCTAACGTGATATAAGATGCATAACTCTCTCTCTCTCTCTCTCTCTCTCTCTCTCTCTCTCTCTCTCTCTCTCTCTCTCTCTCTTTCTCTTTCTCATTATACCATTCCCTTCACTCACTTACTTTTTCCAACACTTTTTACGTATAATTTTTTAGGCTGCAAAGTTTTCCTTCCTTTACGCGCTATTTCCGTCTCTCTCTCTCTCTCTCTCTCTCTCTCTCTCTCTCTCTCTCTCTCTCTCTCTCTCTCTCTCTCTCTCTCTCTCTCTCTCTCTCACCTACCCTTTCTATCTTTCTTCCTTTTTCAGATTGCAACCTTTCTCTCTCTCACTCTCTCTCTCTCTCTCTCTCTCTCTCTCTCTCTCTCTCTCTCTCTCTCTCTCTCTCTCTCTCTCTCACTTACCCTTTCTCCCTCATTTACTTATCCTTTGTGTGTCTCCCCCTTCAGATTGCCCGGGAGATCGAGGTCCACCGTCACCTTAGGCACCAACACGTCGTCCGGTTTCATCATTACTTCGAGGACGACGCCAACGTATATATAATCCTCGAGAACTGCGCCAGAAGGGTGAGTCTACTGGAGGAGGAGGAGGAGGAGGAGGAGGAGAAGAAGGAAAGGGGAAAGAAGAGGAAAGGAGGAGCAGGAACATTAGGAGGAGGAGGAGGAGGATGCTGGGAGTCGTTGTAGGAGTAGTAATAATAGTTGTAGTTAGAGGAGTAAGTATTTGGAGGATGAGGAGGTAGAAGGAGGAGGGAAATATAGGAGGAAGAGGGGAGAAGGAAATCCAAAAAAAAAAAAAGGAAGGAAATATTGAGTAGGGAAAAAAAAAAAAGGGTCACTGATAAAAAATCGCACCAGTAGAGAGAAAAAAAATGAGAGAGAGAGAGAGAGAGAGAGAGAGAGAGAGTTTTTTCTCATAATTTTCTGACTTCATTATTATAGGACTGCATGGGAGGAGAATCATAATAAGGAGGAGGAAGAAGAGAAAGAAGAAGAGGAAGAGGAGGAGGAGAAAGAGAAGGAGGAAGACATAAAATAAAACTCGCATACAAACATGAAAATAAACAAAAGAAAATGACAGAAGAGAGAGAGAGAGAGGAGAGAGAGGAGAGAGAGAGAGAGAGAGAGAGAGAGAGAGATATGGAAGTGTTAAAAAAGAGGGGAAAGGAAAGAACTGATGACGCTCTGATAAGCAATAAAAAAGAGGGCTGAGAGAGAGAGAGAGAGAGAGAGAGAGAGAGAGAGAGAGAGAGAGAGAGAGAGAGAGAGAGAGAGAGAGAGAGAATCTTTATATGTGAACTCAGAGGGGGTGAATCAGCGTATTGTAGGGGTGAAAAAGGAAGAAAGTTCAAGGGAGAGAAAAGGGGGGTAGAGAGAGAAAAGGGGGGTTAGAGGGAAGAAGGGAGAGAAAAGGGGGGTTTGTTGGCAGCTCTCGTTATGTTGGAAAAGGAAGAGGGGAATAGACGGAGACAGAGGGGAATGAGGTGAGTAGGAGGAGGAGGAGGAGGAGGAGGAGGAAGAAGAAGAGGAAGAGGAAGAGGGTCCCGGGCCGCTTGCCAAAAACTCTTACCGTAGTTCATAGTAGGTAGTACGAGGTGGTGATGGTGGTGGAGGTGGTGATGGTGGTGGTGGTGATGGTGGTGGAGGTGATGATGGTGGTGGTGGTGGTGGTGGTGGTGGTGGTGGTGGTGGTGATAAGGAGGGCGAAAGTGGTGTAGATTGAGAAAGTGAAGGTGTTGGTGATGATGATGTGTGTGTGTGTGTGTGTGTGTGTGTGTGTGTGTGTGTGTGTTGGGGGGGGAGGGGGGGGGGCAAGACGCAGCGGAAGGGGCAAAAATTGAAAAAAAAAAAATTGGAAGGAAGAAAGGGAAGGTAAGAGAGAGAGAGAGAGAGAGAGAGAGAGAGAGAGAGAGAGAGAGAGAGAGAGAGATCCATATAGACCTTATGACCCCCCTACCCCCCCCCATCCCCCGCTGCTGGTAAACTTCTAATCCTTTACATCAATACAGTGACACGTTGCAATGTGTGTGTGTGTGTGTGTGTGTGTGTGTGTGTGTGTGTGTGTGGAGGCGGCTGACACCACACACACACACACACACACACACACACACACACACACACACACACACACACACACCTGCCTACATAACTGGTTCTCCTGTGTCCCTAAACTCCACCAAATTAAGGAGTCGCCCCTCCCCTCCCTCTCTCCCTCCCCCCCTTCTCCCCTCATTCTCTCTCCCTCTCCCTTGCTTATCCTTTCCCCTCCCTCCCTCCCTCCCTCCCTCTTGTCTAATTCCTATTCCCTCTCTGTCTCCACTTCTCACTCTCTCGACGCCTCACTAGGTTTTCTCTCTCTCTCTCTCTCTCTCTCTCTCTCTCTCTCTCTCTCTCTCTCTCTCTCTCTCTCTCTCTCTCTCTCTCTTTCTCCATGTCTCTCTAGGCCTGATTTCCTCCTTGTCCTCATTCTCTACCTTTCTCTTTCTTCTAATCATTATCTCTCTCTCTCTCTCTCTCTCTCTCTCTCTCTCTCTCTCTCTCTCTCTCTCTCTCTCTCTCTCTCTCTCGCTCTCTCTCTCTCTGGCTAACCCTCGTTT
>JAPQNM010000020.1:10829698-10837198 GCA_029783475.1 Metacarcinus magister
CTCCTCCTCCTCCTCCTCCTCCTCCACTCAGACTAGGAAACAGAGGAGAAAACAAAGTGAAATAACATTGTCTTTCCACTTTAATACAACCCACTCTTGCCCCTCTTGCTCTGTCCCTTCAAACCATCAGTGCCACCCCTTATAAGCCACCCAGGACAGTGCCACAGCCTAGGGTGCCACATTTAGGCCCCAAACAATGCCAGTCTTAAATACGGGATTACATTTTAGGCTTTCTGTCATCCTGGAATTAATCTCACCCTATAAAATGAGACCCACTGGCATCCTAAATGACTTGTAGTGCCATTTTACGGCTACACAATTAGTACTAACGTAATATTTTAATCAGTGGCATAGTAACCTTTAAGACGGTGCCACTTACAACCCCAAGTAATGCTACGTAAAACCACAAAAATACACCATAGAGAGACTTAACTATGAGCAGTGCCACTTCAAAACACTGCCACACACACGGTGCCTTCCTTATGCATCGTCACGGTAGTAGGAGTGCCACGTTAAACCTTAGAGCGGCATCGTAATCCCTTGCTGTGGCACTCTAGTCCATAGTCTTCCCTCTCAAAGCCCCTGCAGTGCCAGTAAACCCGAGAGCGGAGGACGGAGGCAGCGATACCGGTAATAAGATTGAGGGTGACAGGGTAAGGAAGAACAGGGGGAGGGATGGCGGCAAGGGAGCTTTGAAGGGTCAAGGTCACGGTGGGAGGAGTGAAGGAGGAGGAGGAGGAAGAGGAAGAAGTAAGGGTGACAGGTAATGGAATGAGGATGATAATGGAGAGTGTAAGTTATGAGGAGAAGCTGGATTAGATTCGAAAACAAGTGAGGAAGTGAGAGGCGAAGCTACAAAAGACGGGGAAGGAGGAAAAAATGTAACAAGTGAGGCAATAATGAAAGGAAACTAAAATTGAAGATGACAGGTGGGCGATAAGCAGGTAAAGTAATCAAAGGCGAGCTATTCAAAATCAAGATAAGAATTCAACAACAACAAAAAAAAAAGAGCAGAGGGAGCGGAGCGAATATAATATAGTAGTAGTAGTAGTAGGAGGAAGAATAATAATAATAATGATAATGATAATAAAAATCCTCATTATCTTCACTTCCTCTTCAATATAACGTCGTAAGTCAGACCTACCACCCTCACCCCTTTGACCTTTGACCCCGCTGAGAGAGGTCAAGGGGCGCCCTCCCATCACACGGCAGAGGTCAGGTCACTCCCTTGCACCCAGCTATCAGTGCTTTGAGATGCGAGCTGTTGGAAGATTTTAGTGAGGGGAGGAATGAGGAAAGTAAAGATTGGGTGGTGGTGTCTTCCGCCTCCTCCTATCTCCCCCTTTTTCCCTCTTCCCATTCCGCTCTCCCCTCACTGCTCCCCACTATTACCTTCCCTTTCCCCTCACTACTCCTCCATATCCTTCACTGCTTCCCTCATCCTCCCCATTAGCTCTCATTGTCCCCTTGAACTCCCCCAAAGTCCTTCCCATTTCCCCTCACTTCATCCCACTTTCCCCTTTCACCTTTGCTTCCTGGTAATTTCCTCTGCTTCCCCTTTAATCTCAGTCCTTCCTTACCTGCGCGTTGAGGTGGGCTAAACAGGTGAAATTAGTCATGGGAGGCTACCTAGACCGTACCTTCATGCACCTGTCTGTCCCACACTCTTCCTCTTCCTCTTCCTCTTTTTCACTTCCTCTCACTCTTCACCATATGTCCCTCAAATTTTCCTTCCTTCCTCATATCCTTCGGTCTTACCTTAATATTTTTTTTCTTTCTATTTTCTGTCTTTTTTCTTCTCCTATCCTTTACTTTCTCTTCCCTTTCCTTCATCTCTTCTTCCTTCAAGTATTCCTTCTTTCGTATCTCTTTTGCTTTTATCTTTCCATCCCATCCCATATTTCCTCTCAAACTTTTTACCTCCCCTCCCCCCCTCCCCTCCCCTTCCCCTCCCCTTCCCCTCCTCTCTTCCTCCAACTGTCCCTCAAACTTTCCTTCCCCTTCTGTCCTTATTTTTTTCCTCCCTATCTCTCTTTCCCCATTTCCTCTTCAATCTTCCCCTACCTTCCTCCTCCCCTCCTCCTTCCCTCCTTCCCCCCTTCCCCCACGTCAAGAAACTCGTGATCCCGTTAAAGGCGAAATTGACGTGGAATTGATGTGGCAAATGATTCTTAGGAGGTACGAGTTTTTTTCACTTTTTTTATTGACCGTGTGTGTGTGTGTGTGTGTGTGTGTGTGTGTGTGTGTGTGTGTGTGTTGGGGGAAGGCAGTTAAGCTGGTGGGGGGGAAAGGAATTACTGTGGTGGTGGTGGTATAATGATGGGAACTGCTGAGGGGAAGGGGGGCGTAATTTTGATGACACACACACACACACACACACACACACACACACACACACACACACACACACACACACACACACACACACACACAGTAACGATAGAAGCAAGAGATACGAATGAAATACTCCCACCCATCTCCCCTCTCCCTCTCACTTTTAGCCAGAGGGGAGAGGGGTACAATTTAACCGCGTCGCACCGCATCCACTCCCTCTCTTCCTCCCTCCCCCTCGTGAGAAAGTGACCGGCAGTGAGTGAGAGGGAGTGGTCGTGAGAAAGTGTTGGTCAGCGAGAGTGAGTGGCCAGCGGCATTGAGTAGCTGATGTGAGAGTGTGAGAGAGAGAGAGAGAGAGTGTGTGTTTGTCGCCTCCACCTTCCGACAGGATGTCCCAGACTCCCGTTAGCTGGAGAAGAGGAGGAGTAGGAGGCATTGCCGTAGTGGAGTGGATGATGGAAGAGGAGGAGGAGGAGGAGGAGGAAGGGAAGAATAAGAAGGAAGATAGATTGCCGTGGTGTGTGTGTAATGTGTATGTATGTATGTATGTATGTAAGCCAGCCCAGCGGCACTAACCAGCCCTATCTCCACCCCAACAGAGTCTGGTCCACGTGTTGAAGCATCGCCGCACCTTGACGGAACCTGAAGTACGCTACTACATGCGGCAGCTGGCGGAGGGCGTCGCCTACGTGCACCAGCAGCATGTCATCCACCGAGACCTGAAGCTGGGCAACATGTTTCTGACGGAGGACATGGCAGTCAAGATCGGTGACTTCGGACTGGCCACCCGCGTTGATGATAACCGTAACGTGTAAGTGTGTATGAATGTGTGTGTGTGTGTGTATGTCTCTCTCTCTCTCTCTCTCTCTCTCTCTCTCTCTCTCTCTCTCTCTCTCTCTCTCTCTCTCTCTCTCTCTCTCTCTCTCTCTCTCATCCTTGTTGCCTTTTTACTCCTTCTCTCTTCTTTTTTATATTGTTCCATGCTCCCTGTCTCCCCTTTCCCCTTTCCTTGCTGTGCACCATCTGCTTCCTCTCCTCACCTTCCCTTTTTCTTCTTTTCTCTTGATCTGTCTTCTATTCTAACTCAGTCTTTGTCCTCTGCATCCTGCTCCTCCTCCCTCCCACCCCCTGCCTGCCTTCTTCCCGTGCTTCATCCCTCCTTCCCCCTCCCCGTCCCTGCCTCCACATGGTGTCGGGCACAGTTACTTCACCCAAAGACCGTCTTCATGAGGCGTTCATTCCCCCGCGTCACAATAGGATAATTCCGGCGATTACGTCTTGGGAAAACAGCTTAACCGAGACAACTGGACTCTGCTAGACTTGAAGCAGGAAGATACCAGTGTGGAGGCTGAGTGTGGTGCATGCAAATTGTATGTTCTGCAGCCTCCACGCCTCTTCCATTCCGATTAACGACTAGGCGGCGAGACGACTAGGCTTGCGTGAAGTAGCGTCTTGCATCGTGTATATACAGTGACCAGACGCCCTCTGAGAATATTCATGGCGAGGTGTTGGTGTTCCCGGCCGTTAGAATGTTAGGTTGTGGCCGTGAATTCGTGATGAGATGGATTATAGAAGCTATATATGCATCAAGACTGTTCAGTGTAGACGATCTTCCTGTACAGTGAGTCTTCTTTGTGTTATGATTTGCTTGTGTGTCTCTCCTCATTGACACTTTCTCAGGTAGTTGTGGGATCCCTCCTAAGGGTGTTTCTCTACGGATACTCCAGAGGGCGTTCATCAAACTGTCATTATATGGAAATGTTTTTGTTACTCCCATGCATGTTAATGTGAGGACGTGGCCGAGGTGGTGTTGTGTGGGTTAAGTTTCCCTTCATGGAGACGCATCCTGATGGTATTTTTTGTTTGTCTTCCCCAGCAGGACCATCTGTGGCACCCCGAACTACATCGCCCCTGAGGTGCTGAACAAGCTGGGACACTCGTATGACGCGGACATCTGGGCCATGGGATGCATCATGTAGGTGGTGGTGGTGGTGGTGCTTTTCATCACACACACACACACACACACACACACACACACACACACACACACACACACACACACACACACAATAATGATGATTGCTATATACTACTATAATTATATCTTAAATTGATCTTAAGATGGGCCATCAAGACAAATGGCTGCGTTGAGTGGCAATTATCTGTTTAATTGATGCATTTATGGACTTCATCGCGTATGTAATTAATTAATCGTTTGTGTGTATGTATGTGTGTGTTTCAGGTATGCTCTCCTAGTGGGTCAGCCTCCCTTCGAGACAGACACACTCAAGGAGACGTACTCGCGGATCACCACCAACAAGTACGTCATTCCGCCGCTAGTGAGTGACGCGGCTCGCAACCTCATGCGTCGCTTCCTCCACCCTGACCCCAACGCCCGGCCCCGCCTCGACCAGCTCCTCAGCCACGAGTTCTTCACGTCAGGTGGGTGTCCTACGTCTCCTGACCGGTTAAGCCTCTTTTGTGTGTCCTTTCACCGGTGTAATCCAAGCCATTTCAGCAGCTTGAAGGAAGGTTAGAGGGAAGCGGCTTAGGGCCCGGATACTACTCAACTTTTTTCTCTCTCTTCTTATGATTGGCTTGATGATAACGCAATTTTGTGATTTTGTGAAATTGTTGTGATTATGTGAGCCGTAAAGAAGGTTGAAATGTAGTGTAATGACTTAAATGTGTGTAGATGTGTTTCCTCTCCCCCCGCCCCCACACCGAGACACGAGAAACCTGCACTTGCACATAAACAGAATTCCTCCACACAAATTTGTTACGTGCTTGGGTGTAAATAGGAGACAGTCAGATATTAATACTCCAACTCCAAGGCCTTGCGAATAGAATTTCACCAGTGCTTTTAATATTTCATGAGGAAGGCTTACACACACACACACACACACCACACACACACACACACACACACACACACACACTCTTGTGAATGTGTTTGTATTTGTGTTCTTAATATACAAACCACCAAGAAAGGTTAAAGTTATGCCTCATTGTAGACATTCCAACCCATCTCTCAAACTTGAATGTGAGCCTCCTCATTTATAAGCTCCTGTCAGCCACCTAGCACACCTATCAAGTCCAATGAAACAGTGTCGCGTTGAGGTAGTGGAGTGGTAGGTAGAAAGCTGCATGATCGTGGCGTGGCGGCACCTGACGTGAATGTTCCTCACAGGTGTGGTCCCAACAACTTTGCCGTCTTCAGCCTGCACTCAGCCTCCTAAGTTTGGACTGGAAGTGATTGGCAAGTCTGTGTCTATGCCTGAGCAGCAGCTTCAACACCCACCCACTCTGCCTCAGTCACAATCACAGCAGCAACACCCACTCTGTCAAGACATCAAGAAGATCACCTCCTCGGTCTCCACTCTTCGCATTCCCAACCAGAAGCCACAGATGGACAAGGTAAGAGAGGTGACGTGATTTAACGGTCTCTTGAATATACGAGTAAGAGTTTTTTTTTTTTTCTCTTCTTTACATTGGTTGGTCATGCTTTTGTTAGATGTGTGATGTCATGTCTGTAAGGAGATCAGACTAAACTGTTGTCTGCAGGAGTCGTGGTTTATTTTTATATGGTGTTAATGCTTGTGTGTTTGTGAAGGTAGACTCGGTGTTGTTATCAGTCATCAAAGGTTATTTCATGCGAGTCTCTGAATACATAACAACCTCTACTTTCTATCTATCCCGTTTTGAGTTGCTTGGTCTGGGGTGCCAACACTTTTACCTTACACTTTCACCTGTCACATTCAGGGACAGGTTGAAAGTGCATGCAAACAGGTACTTGTTTATGCAGAGTACGTAGCAACAAGAATATCAACGACACACGTATTGTCCTGCTCATTGTAAAACACCTTTGATTGATTCAGCGAAAATATAATGTTTCCGGACTCTCTCTTCTCTCTTCTCTCTTTTTCTCTCTCTCACGTATGTTTATGTGTACAGATCTCCATCCTGGAGGGTGGTCTGGGTCTGGGCAGCCCTCCCCCCACCCGACCCATCATGAATGCCATCCCAAAGGAAGAGAATCGCAAGAAGGACACTGGAGGCACCTTATCCTCGTGTCTGCGGCAGAAACTCTCCTCTGTCATCTGCACCACAGACAACAAAGCCTCAACGGGCACTGTGGTAACGGCCAAGAAGAGGGACGTTACATCGGGGACTCTATATAACCTGTTGGCGGCCTGCCTCGACAACATGCCTGATGGTAAGTCACGCTGGCAGGGTCTATCTCAACATATTTGTAAAATAAGCAAAGCAAAGGTAGCTGTTTAAAAGCTGCTGAGTATAAACAAGCACTGGAAAAAGGAGCTTCAATACAACAGGTTTCAACATTTGTGCATATTTTTCAGAACAAAACAAATCCTTTTTTATATGTGAATAATATGTCCAATTTACATAGAGTAAAAGGTTTTTGGTTAAGAAACCATGTGATGTAGTGCAATTTAAGTGCTTCTCATAAATCCTTTTTTTAAAATTATATTCAGTATAAATGCACTTGTATGTCTTGTAAATAGCCCAAACTATTTACACACATGTATGTTTTCTTCCACCTCTAGACATGAGCACCAATCCTGCTGTCCTCAATCATACTCCACTCTTCATCTCCAAGTGGATTGATTACTCCAACAAGTATGGCTTTGGCTACCAGCTCTCTGACAACTGTGTGGGTGTGTTCTTCAATGACCTCACCCGCATCAGCATAAGTCCAGATAAGAGGTAGGTGCAGTACATCCTTGACCACTATTGATGTCTATATCTGTCTATTCTATTTATATTCTCTGACGCTTTGTTCCCTTCAGGAGCGTCCCAAAGGGGATGTCAACAGTATAAGAGCCTCCACCTCTCCCTATCCAAACACTCCCTCTTTGCTTGTTCAAGCCGTCCCCTACTACCACCTCTTTTCCTCATATACTCCTGTATCATATTCTTTCATCTTCTGTGATTCTTTGTAATATTTATGCCTGAATAAACAGTTTTATTGGAGTGAAACATCATCTGGATAGGGGATGATGTCTCACTCCAATAAAACTGTTTATTCAGGCATAAATATTATAAAGAATTGCAGAAAGAAGTTTTGTTTCTGTTTTATTGAGTCATGTGTTTATATAGTCCTTGAAGCTGGAATTACTGCCATAGTTTTGCAAGCCTATGATT
>JAPQNM010000020.1:10842198-10917198 GCA_029783475.1 Metacarcinus magister
AATGCAGAGAAAATAGACAAGCTTTTATTATTTGTAAATCTACAGAATAGAATGCTTTCTGTAGGCTAGACAATGTTGAAGAAAGGCACAAAGAGGTCTCCAAAGTGTACAGATTGACCTTCAGCTTTGCCTAGTCATTTTCAAGTTAAATAGAAAATTAATAGCGTTTCTGACAACTGCATTGCCTGCTGGAGGCAACAGCGGCCCCGGGCACCAGAGCAGAGGTGGCTGCCAGAGACTGTGCCAAGAATTCCTTATGTAATACTGTTGTAGGACATCATTACTATTATTAATATAGTTGTAATAACTGTATTGTTGTAATTTATTTATTTTTTATCATTGCATCTGTGATTCCTTGTCTTTGTTACTTCTTGTACATCTTTTTGTTTGTGATATACATTGGTTTTCATTTTTTTGTAAGTACATATGCAATTATGTATATAATGTGCAGCATTGATTTAAGGCTGTGTTGTGTTAGATTTATAAACTTAAGTGTAGCGCTCAGGTCTTTCACAAGGTGTTGTAGCTAAGTGGTCTTCCTCGGGTTATTTGTTCTTCATCTCTGGCATTGGTTGTAATTACCAAAATCCTTCAAATTGGTGCCTTGATATACAAGCAGTGAGAGGCAGCCGCCCTCACTGTCCAGCCACTGTACAGTGTTGGGCGGCAGCCACACTCACCTGGTGGTGGTAAGTTCTGGTGAGCAAATCTGTAATTGTTGTAACTAAACATGCCTGGATATTACACTTAAAAAACAATTTCTTCCATATTGTAGCTGTACCAACTTAGTATTTTAGTACAGACTGTTGCTCTCTCTACCACAAGACTGCAGTGGTGGGGCAGGTAGGCACCACAGGCCGGCAGGGTCAGCAGGGCAATGCAGCACTGCTGGCGCGGGCTTCCAGTGGGGCAAAGCCTTGGTCCAGGTTCCCAGGTGCTTTTGGCCCATAGTGAGAGTCTCTTTGACTGTAATTCATAGGTTTAATGTAGCCAATACTGAATTTGATTGCCTTTAGGGGTAATGACTAGTCAAAGGGACAGGCAGAGGTTGGACCAATATGACCTCAGCAAGTGAGGGCAGCTGCAGGAGTGTCTGGTGTGGCAAAGATTCCTTCCATAACAGTACACAGAGTGAGCGGCGTTGGCCGGGCCGCGGCTCCCGACACCAGTGTTAACTGTTCCTCTGGGGGCCAGTGTGCTGCCAGCATCACTTGCCTTGCTCTGTAATGTCCAGTTCAATATTGCATTATTAAGCTAAGTAGCCCACTCAAGACATGTATATAAACTATAATGTAAGAGTTATGGAAGTAGTCATCTTGAATCTGTGCAGTATAATGTATATTACCAACTGTCACGGTCTCATTTTTTTTTTTCTTTTTTTTGCATCTTGTTGTAGACTTAAATGCTTTTGTTTGTAATAAATCATGAAGATCCTCACGACTTTAATAACCTTGGGGGGATGTATGTGTTTTGAAGAATGAGCTTGGTGTGTACGTACGTACACATTAATTGCTTCATCTGGACTAAAAAGGCAACAACGATGATTGATGTTTCTCGGGAAGTCGTCGTGTAGTTACAGGGCTTTGTGCGGCTTCTTGAAGAGGTGGGCGGGGACACAGGTACGGAAATTTTTTTTTTTTTTTTCGCCAATTGTTACAAAGTTGAAGAGAGCTGATGTGAACTAACTACAAGAAAGTTATTACGTGAGTGAGTTGGTTTGGAAGAGATCCTGGTGCATAAGTTTAAGTGATTGTGCATGATATACTTCAATGATAGAAGGGGGATTGGAGGCGGCAAGGCTGGGTGCTTCGAACCACTACCTCAACAGTTATACAATTATAAAGGGAAACACGCACAAGTAGTTCCCAGCAAGCATGAAATAATAGCAACCTTTTAAGTGATATCGGGTTCTTCCTTACTGACATAATTGCACATTGATAATAATTTTAAGCTAGTTCTGCGATATTGTTATGGTGCAGAACGACGTAATTGGATCCGAAACCATTCATAAAGTTAGCTTCAAAGCTTCATGCTGGTCTGAACAGCGCGCCACCTGCTGGTGTCAGTTTACTCAGTTAGTCGCGGAGTAGCTCTGGAGGTGGAGGTCAAGTTCGCTCCACCGTGAATACACGCCGTAGAGGTAATTACATGTTCCTGGGTGGCCTTGTACGTGAGGTTGTTTGTCTGGGAACGGCTGAAGGTACCCTGAGCCCCATTCTAAGACCGTCAAGGTGAGTTAATTGGTCACATTACTGGGGGAGGATTGCAACATTGTATTACGAGTAACACATTAGGCTGAGGGGAAATTATTGTTACTCAAGGGTAAATTTATAGTATAAGTATGTAGTAGTTGGGCGAGTTCAGCGGGGTGGGGGGGGCAGATTTCGGCAACTGAACGATAAAGGACACACAGCACGTCGATGTGGTTTTTTTTTTTTTTTTTCCAAGATGGCGGCGCACCCTTTTCGTGGGCACCCTTATCGCCGTGGAAAAAACTTGCTGATTAACATATAATAGAGTCTGGAGCAATTATAGCTGCAGTAAATGCAGTATTTAGATGGCTAGAAGATGTGAGGAAATAAAAGAAGCCGTAAACTCCTGTGAGCGTGGTGATATTGCGTAGATGATAGTGTGGCTGGTAAATTTCTAGTTCCTCCCAATGCACTTGGATGTAAATAACACACTTTTCGTATAAATATTGATCCATTTCGAACGATTTTGACATTCATTTTCGTCGCAAATGCATATCTAATAAGACATCCCCATCAACCCCCAACAATTCTCGGGGACCTGTGGGAATGCGGGGTTCTTGGGGGAAGACAAAATACAATGATTGTCAGTAAGTAGTTTGGTAATTCTGCATAACTACTGCTTCGACGATATCGATATAAATATGAGGTCGTACATACTATACATAGTGTACTTAACACATCTGTAAAGGTTTCAGGCGGTGCTAACCATTACTTAGCTGGTAAAACATCTTTCAAGTTAGGTTAGGTCATGGGGTAGAATTTTACATCTTCACTGAAATAAATTGTCTGCAACGCGTCCAACTTCCTATTGTTGGTCATAGAGAACATTTGATAGCTTCTAAATTAGCCTAGGTAAAGATTCGAAAGACGACCATTTTTTTCTGATAAATTTTGATGTGTTTTGAATTAATCTGATGTTGGTTTGTTATGCCATGCATTTTTTTCCCAAGGTAAAAATTGCCACAAAAAAGTCAGATTAATTCAAAACCATCAAAATCAATAAGAGAACAAATTTCTTTAAGTAAGCCTAAGCAAACCTAACTTAACCAAAGCAAACCTAATTAAACCTAACCTAACCTATCTGAACAAGCATCTGAGGTTGAATTTGCAGTGCATTACAAAGGTAGTGAGATATCGAGTGGGTCATGTTACGAATCTTTACCTGGTTTGGTTATGTAAGGGTAGATTTAGTTAGGTTAGGCTTAATTAGGTTTGCTTAGGTTTAATTAAATTTACTTAAAGCAATTTTTCTCCTATTGATTTTGATGGTTTTGAATTAATCTGACTTTTTTGTGGCAATTTTTACCTTGGGGGAAAAAAAATTACCTGGCATAGCAAATAAACATCAGATTAATTCAAAACACATTAAAATCTATCAGAAAAAATTTGCTTTGTCCAATAAACAATCTGGGTCGTCTTCCGAATCTTTACCTGAACCTAACATAACATAACCTAAATTAACCAAACCTTAACCTACATTGACAAATAACAGAACCTTGTTCAAACCAAACTAAACTTTACTTTTCGAAGAGGTCTCACAGAAAACATTGAATATCTCACAAACTAAGAATTTGCGACGGAATTTTAATTAAGAAAACCTTTTCAAAATGCAACAGGTAATGCAAAAATACAACCCTGAATTCTCTAGAGCATTCTAATGAAGATGTAAAATAATACTGGTTATGGTTAGGTTACATTAGGTTATGGTTATATTAGGTTTGGTTGGGTACGGTTTGGCTCGGTTAGGTTCGGTTATATAAGCTTTTTGTATTTCATTACCCAAAAGTTAGGCATTTCACTCTAGATTTTTTTTCCGGATTGCCATATTAAAGCCTGAATCTAAGTCAATTACTCAAAATCAATTGCTCGAGAAATAATTTCTCAAACTATCAATTGCTCAACAGTAAATTGCTCTAAATAATAACCTAACCTAAATAGAAATGTCCCCGTTCTTGATTTTAACTGTTCAATTAACAATAATAAAGTTGTATTTCTTTATCTTATTTTTGGATATTATTCATTAAACTAACTTTTTTCGAGCAATTGATTGTTCGAGATATTATTTTTCGAGCAATTTACTGTCGAGCAATTGATTTTGAAAAATTTACCGGATACCTTATGGCCTATATTTGATTATAATGACGAGCACCACCTGAAACCTTCACAAATGTGTTAAGTACACTATGTATAGTATGTAGGACTTCATATTTCTATTGATATCGTCCTAGCAGTAGTTGTGTAGATTTACCAGCAGTTTCGAATACATTTAATGAGCTTTATTTTTTCATATTTATTTTCTAAGTGTGATCTGAAGGATTACCTTACCCAGAAGGTGATCCCAGCATTGTACATCATTCTTGGCAACTCACCCAGTCTTTTCAGGTGTCCAAACCATCTCAGTATTCATATCAAATTATTGTTGTAATTTACTTAGAAAATAATGTCTTTTAAGGTAAACATGATAGAAAACCAAGAACATTTATTGACTTGTAAATACAATAGATTAGATTATCTTAGATTATAAACAAACATTCAAGACATAAACCCATATACATTAATGAATACAAGTATGTACAGGTTTGGGAGACTGCATTGTGTAAAAATTGAAAATGAAAGTAGCTGAAGAATAATATGGAGATAACATTAGTGTCTTCTCCCGAGGTTAATACTTACATGTCGGATATAATTAAGGTATGTTCCTATCAAATTTGTTATTTTATGTCGCCTCTATCTGTATATAGACAGTTAGGTACAGTAGGTGTTGTGTTATTAATAGATAGTCGGGTCTTAGGGCGTTTCTTGACCGTCTGTTGTAAGACGAATTCCTTATTACCGAGACGGCGATATTAAACGTCTTACTTCATCATATATACGAATGTATTGACTTCACTGTCTTAATTACTTATTCTATAACTTCAAAGGATCTTAGTGCATTGTTCCTGGGTGAACCTCAGTCTCTGACAGATAAGAAAATTAGCTTAAATGTCTCCGACAGTGGAAATCTAAGATTCTGCGGCTACTTCCTCTGGTCGCCTTGCAAAATGTAAACAAAAAACCCCCCCAGTCTCAGTCCAAGTCCCCTCGGCTGATGCTCTGCCAGTGCTAGCAGCGGATTTGTTAGGTTTTATGAGACACTTTTTGCTTGTTAAGGCCTTAATAAAAAGTTACTGATTGTCGTATTACAGCTGACTGACCATGCTGTCTCTCCCCTTACCTCAAGCCCACAACTGGCGCCCTAGGCGGCTGCCTATACCGCCTATGCCCAGGACCGCCACTGACTATACTTACATTCCAATTCCATTTTACATAAGAACATAAGAACATAAGAAATGAGGAGACTGCAAGAGGCCAGTTAATGACCTACACGAGGCAGCTCCTTGCCCCCCACCCTTGGAATAATCCAATATTTAGCCATCCCACCTGTCATTCCTATCCATACTCTGATCCAACCGTCTTTTAAAGCTATCTATTGACTCAGCACTTACTACGTGTCTACCCAGCCTATTCCAATCGTTCACCACTCTGTTAGTGAACCAATATCTACCTATGTCTGTCCTGAATCTAAGTTTTTCTAGCTTGTACCCATTTCCACGTGTTCTATCCTGACTACTAAATTCTAAAACCTGATCAATGTTACCCTTATTAATTCCTTTTACCCATTTGAAAACCTCAATCAAATCCCCTCTTGCCCTCCTTCTCTCTAGGGAGTGGAGATTAAGACGTTTTAACCTATCTTTGTAGGGTAAATTTCTCAGCCCCTGAATCATCTTGGTCATTCTTCTCTGGACTGCCTCCAAGGAGCCTATATCTTTCCTATAATAAGGGGACCAAAACTGAGCTGCATAATCTAAGTGGGGTCTTACTAGCGCTAAATACAACCTCAGAATGACCTCAGAACTCCTATTTGTCACACACCTACTAATAAATCCCATTATCTTGTTGGCTCTATTTCTATTTACTAATGCTCAATAGAATGCACGTTAGGTTAAGCTTTTGTTAATACAACAACACAACTCATGAAATTTGGTACCAAGGGGTTCTCGGGCATGCTGATCACGAATCTGGAATTAGATTTGTCATTACTAAAATATTTTGTATTTTCCATTTTGTGGCCCGTAAATTCCACCAGAATTGAAGTCTGAGGAATTTTTTCTCATTTTACTACGTAAATATTAGTCCTACAGGAAAATTGCATATATATAAAGTTATGGAGTTTGATAATGTCTATCTCATACAGTCATCATATTTCCAATAACTCTAATACTTATGAAGAAAATTAAAATTATGTGAAAGATATGCTTGCATAATACTTTACACCGATACATCTTTAATTACTTTCCAATTTCAATTTCCTATAGCTTAATAGAACGAGCGTCTTCTATTCTTTCTTTTATATTCCATACGTTTTTTATGTAAACCCCATACATTTCGAGTTATTTCAAATTATATGATTTATGTAAAAAACTCTCAGGGTGTACCCTACAAAATTTCATGCAAATTTCCATACCTCCGAATCTCATGTAAATTGGTACAATGAGGTTTTCGGTTATGCTGAACACGAATCTGACCTTATTTTCCTGATTACTATAATGTCAAACTGTATTTCACCCTTGCTTGCCTAATAACAATAATGAAATAGCCATTATTTAACTTTACTGGCTAATGCTGGTCTCATATGACAAAAATACATAGAGATGACCTATCCTAATTCTACACAATTTAACGTAAAGGTGTTATTTGGTTTCCATATCTTGAACTGTTAGCGAATTAAAACCGATTAAAAGTACTTTTTACATTCCTTCAACTATACTCAGGGCCGGATTTAGGTTTGATGAGGCCCTAAGCTATTGGTAGTAATGGGGCCCTTTATATGCCCAGCTGTCCTTTGTCGGTGACAAATTGTCACTGTGTTTTGTGTTGAATATATACTACAATATATGTTTTTTTTTGTTTTTTTTTTTTATTATTCTTTTGAGGCCCCCAAGAGTGGGGCCCTAAGCTATAGCTTGTTTAGCTTAAACGTAAATCCAGCACTGTATAATACTTACTATGGAGCTCAACAGTTTAATCCCTACAAGGGATAGTCATCATATAAATGCCTCGTTCAATCCAGTAGGACTGTTGCAATCTGTTCTTCCTTTGTAAATAGCTGCAAAATATTTTGCCATTGCATAGCTTTTTCATTCTTGCTACATTTCACCACTCACCAAGAAAACTGCCGTGAGCCAGGATCGAACTCGGCCACGAGCAAAGCACTGTATCACAGAGCTACCTGGTCCCCATTATTTATAAATAATATTTGTTTAATAAATGTGAAAATTCAAAAGTAAAAGGGCTTTATTTATTTAACCATCATCATCTCAGGTATCTACACCAGCAGGTGATGGGGCGCCATCATACACCATGGGAACCACAACCAACACTGCTGATCCAGGTCAGTCTTTGTGAAGGTTTCAACCAACCATACATGTATATACCTTGTTATTTCTATTTGAATTGGTACAGTATTTGCCTTAGCTATTGAATAATTGCAATAATCTTTAGAGAAAGATTTAGTTTAGCTGATCTTCCTCAAAAGTGGCAAAGTGGCTTCCCTGTCCAGGACAGGCTGCCATCACCACCACTACAGCTACTCTCAAGCACTGTGATATTGGCAAAAATGTATGACATTATATTTGACTCAAGTTTTGTGCTGGAAGGCACATGATCACTAACACTAAATAAAGATGACAGTGTTAACCACATCCCTCTAGGGAGTTTGTACCTTAGTTAAGATAGGGAATGTAGTGTTCACTGAAATCATTGCACTTAATAGTAAAAATTATCAACAATTTTTACATTAGAAAAATATAAGCATATTCTGGTGGTAAAAAATCATTCTATAGAAAACATTACCTTGTGATGCATGGCATCTGACTGAACAGATGAATGTCCCAACCCAGTGTACCATATGACCTGTCTGACCTAAGGTTAACTAACTTACAGGGTGTGGCAGTTACAATTTTAATGGATGATAGATACCATACACCTTCCCAAACTTGTATGCCTTCTGTCATGCATCACAAAGTACTGAATAGGAAGACAGTAATATATATAAAACTTATATACTTCTCCATCCTTCACACCATTCTATCAAACTAATATCAATACCAAAATGGATTAAAAATCTATATTTTGATTTTCCTATTATTATGACTTAACTGCTAATTATAATATTCTACAATGAGTAATTAAACTTCTCCACATTAAATATGAATACAATGACCAAAATATTTTTCTTTTCAGGACACACTTTGGGAATGATGTATAACTCAATACTTGTGCCTCCTCCCGGTGCTTGACCATCTTGTCAAGATATAACCAACAATCTACATACAACCACATTCATCCCATACAGCATTAATCCATATTGCTGCCTTCCAAAGGCCGGGACTTGCTGCAGCCTTATGGCTCTTGCTTTCCACCAACACTTGGGAAGCTTGGCTCTATCTATATCCGGTCCAGCACAGCAACACAGTCCTTTAAGCCCAGTACCTCCAGGCACTCCCGAAGCTTCTCCATGGTCACACCCTGTTGGGGGGAGAAGACAAAGGTAAGACAAAATTTAAAGATTTTGTATTTTTGAGTGATAACAAATGTGTTAACTCTTTTATAATTCCTGTGGTGTGGGCTACAAGAATACTACAACTGTATTCCCCGCAGATTGTAGACAACGACAAATAGGAATGGAGCGAGGAGTCTTGGAAGCACTTCCTCTTTTATTCTCTCTCCTACACAGAGGGGAAAGTAGTCTCCTTGAACCATAAATACATTGTCTTGGCAACCCCCCTTTTAATGGGAATATAACCCAGGTAAATATATAGATAGATAGATATTCCCCGTAAAGGGGTGTAGGCGAGACAAGGTAATTAGGGTTACGGGGAGACATTACTCTCCCTTCACCCTCTGTGCCTTGTCTTTTCATATGAAAGAATACAAAGGAGAGGTTTCCCAGACCACTCGCTCCGTCCCTTTTGGTTGCCTTGTACAACCCGCAAGGAATACAGTGGTATTATTCTTGCAGCTTCCACCACAGGACTCTAATACATATTCGAAATAAATCATATGCAAAATATTCTAATTATGAAAGTAATCATATCTTATATTTGAAATACTGTAATTATGATGTGACTGATCCTTCACAGTTTGGTGAGATGGTGCTTACAACTAAAGTGCTGGACTAACCTTCATGTTATCTGGATGAAGCAGTACATGAGCAGGTGTGGCTTCCTTGACCAAGCAGGGCACCAAAAACTCCAGGTCAAGCAACAGGGCAAGGTGCTGCCAGGTATCCCCGCTGAGGAGGCTGGCTAGGCGCCCTCGGGTACGCTCGCTCAGCTCACCAGCACTGGAACAGTATGTTATTATGACCAAATGTTTGGGTGTCCATGTGCAGTGGGAGTAGCACAATCAATGTATTATCTGTGGTGTAAGACTGACTCCTCATAGTGGTATTTCAGCCCATTCACACCTTCATGTGGTTTGCACTGTTATTACACCTTCCATGGAGGTACTAACAGGAAGGGCACAGTGCACATCTGGTGTTAGTTTGCAGCTTTTTTAATCTAGCTACTGGAACCATACTGTGTTACACAGGATTGGACTAGCCACCCATCAGTGACCTCCCAAGAGGTGGAAGAAAGGGGCTAACTGTGACAGAAGAGTGAAAAATGAATGAGACAATTAGGGCTGTATGCTTCAATGTAGTAAATGGGTTGAGAGATGGGAGAATATATATATATATATAACTTATCATCAGAGAAATTGCTGTTTGGTTAAGTATTACTGGTAGGATATATGTAACTCACCTTTCTTGACTTTCATCACAGGCCAACTCTGAGCTCTGTATGTCTGTGACAGAGATATCAATTCCAGAGTCAAGTGCAGAGTGCTGAGGAGCTTCCTTTTTCGCTTCCTGCACCAACACTTCCCTCTCAGCCTGCACCTCCAAGGGTTCCTCTCCACGCAAGATTGCCAGGATCTAAGAAATATAAATATTAAGGTGAGTGTAATGGAGATGAGAGGTTTGAAAAGTATGTGTGGAGTAATACATATGAATTGAGTGAAAATGAGGAAGTGTGTAGAAGGTGAGCTGGTGGTGGAGCAGAGCAGGGAGTCTTGTGATGGCGGGCATGTGGAAAGAATGGATGAGGAACAAGTGATGAAAAAGATAAATACGTCTCCTGTAAGAGGTGTGAGCAGAAAGCAAAACCATGAATATAATGGATGAACAATGTGAAGAGAGCAAGAATGATGTATCTCTATCACACACAAGCATTCTTCCTTGCTCCCTCTTGCATTACTTTAATGCTCTCTTCCCACTGTTCATCCATTCTATTTGTGGTCTGTTTCTTAATCTCACACCTCTCACTTCAGGCCTAGTTATCTTTATCATCAATGGTTCCTTATCAGTTGTCTCCACATGCCCAAACCATTGCAACACTCCCTGCTCTGCTCAATCTCCAAACTCTGTCACAACGCCCGGCTACACATTCAATAAAGGCTTACTTACCTCTTCATCATCTCCAGCATAGTCCAATGGAGTATAACCTTGTTCTTCATCAGAATCTTCCTCGTCTTCCTCATCCTCAGCTTCCTCTTCTTCCTCTTCTGACTCTGAAGACTTTTTCCTTCTACTTAAAGCATTTCTGACTTGAGGGTCAGCCTAAAAACAAACAGAATAAATAAACAAATAAATAAATAAAGTCCTTTGATTATTGTATTATTTAATACTTTGATGATTTTAATACTTAATACAAGTTCAGATCTAAACAACTTTTCAGTCATACCTTTCTGCCTTCATTATGTATTGCACTAATGTATATAATGGAAGGTGAAGTTATATTAACACTTGAATAATGATGAATGGCAACGTCCCAATTCACCGGATGACAATTCATATTTTTTTTCTATATTTTGATTTCTAAAAGGTGAGAAATCAGGCAACAATAAATTTTAAGATAAAAAATAAAGTGGCCCTTTAAATTAAATAAAATGGTTCTTTGTCATAAGCAGTGAAGTATTAATCAATATTTGCTCACCTTGGCTTGCATGAGGAGGCGGCACAACTCTGCATCTCTGCTCTGTGCTGCCAGGTGGAGGGCTGTGTTGCCGTCAAACATGGCCGCCTCCACCGTCACACTTGTCTAACAACACAAACAACAAAACATTAATTACTGCTACTGGGTTTCTTTATCCTCTCTTGACAAATGTTCATGAAAGGCTCTTTGAAAACCGTAATCAATATATTTTGTAAATGCAAACTGATAATACCGTACAAAAAGCTTACACAAATATATATCATTAGTATTAGAGCTAGTTTCTTTATCCAAAATGTTAGTCACATAATATTTTTAGCATCTTAAGAGTCAAAATACACTTAAAAATCAGAATACTTTGACTTTCAACTCACATGGTCAATAAGGAATGCAGCGATGTCACTCCGGCCAAACATGGCAGCCAAGTGGAGAGGGTTGGCTCCTCTCTTACGCTCACAGTGATGAACCTGTGCCCCGGCCTGCACCAAGCGCCGCACACACTCCAGGCTGCCGGACACCACTGCCAAATGCAAAGGTGTCTCTCCTGCAAGAAAGGGATTCATCAGCATAGTCACTCAACACCATCCCTCTACTTCAAAAACACATCTACCTAAATTTCTCTTCCATGTTCCTTTTTCTCTCTCTACCTCTCAATCTCTCTTTCAATGCACTCGCTCCCTTTTTTTCTCTGTCTCTCAATGCATACAATTAAATACTTAAGTATTCTTCTCAACTTGCATCTTTTCATAAACTCTATGGTCTCTTTCCACCTTACTGGCAATCTCCTTTCCATAATTACACCATCAATTTTAAATTACTCTTAACAATAAAGCTTGAAAGTCTAACAAGACTGAAGCTCCTAAGCCCTGTACCTTATATAATAACTTTAAGAACTCAACAAATAAATCACACATTCCTGGTTACAAGCAACTAACTCTGAAGGAACACTAATAAAAATAACAAGACAGAACTAAATACAAACACGTATCAACTGAGGACTAAAAAAACCTACCCTATTATTTGATGTGATATGCCATTACCAGCATCATCACCTTATTTTTCAATCTGTATAAACACATAATGGCTGTTACGTGTCTTGATTTATCCTGCCTCACCTTGGTAATTGTAGGTATTGAGGGCCTGGACGAGGGCAGATCGAGCCCCGTTGATGGGTTGCGTGAGAAGGGCATCCAGGCACTGAGGATCCTGAAGGCTGGCAGCATTGTGGATGGGGTTGTTGCCTTGGCTATCTACTAAACTCACGTTGCAGCCTGGTGTGGCCACCAAACGACGTACCATTGTCAGCTCATTACCACGTACAGCCTGGTGAAGGGCTGTCTGAAAGGGACACAAGCAATGGTTAATAAGTACATATATGTTATCCCCTAAAAGAGGAGTAGCCTGCCAAGGCATACATACACTCCTCTCACTTAGCCCTTGCTTATATCTCCCTTAAAGAGTGTAACCAAGACAGGTGATTAGGGTTAGGGCATCTACTGACAGGAACATTATAAATCTACGGCTATGAATGCCACTACACTGCTCTTAATATGGAGGCATGAGGTACTACTTCATAAAATCATCATGAAAGAATTAGTTGTAGAAAATGTAGTGTAGAGATGGGAAAGAATGAGTTTATAAAGTGAATACATATATACATGAGTTCTGTAGGCATAAGAAAAAGTCTTATACAATGGAAAGACAGTGTGTGAACAAATCAGAGACAGAAAGGTACAAAAGCATCCTTCTTTCAAAGTGAAATTGCACTTACTTCATGAGCAAAGTTTTGGGCATTAAGGAGATCTCGCGGAGTGATCTTTTCACTTGCTTTAAGAATTTTGTTGAAAGCTTCCATATTCTTATTGCTAACAGCAGTGTGAAGGGCTCTGAAGAATGGAAAATTACAAACTGTTAACACCTTCCAGTCATACAAATTACCCTAGACCCTTGGAAATAATGTGTTCAAATAAAAATATGATTAAATTTCAAAATCAGCAAAACTCAAATGGCCTTCAAACTATTCAAAATATACCCACTAATCCACTGGCAGAAACTGTGTATTCATAATATGGCCAACACTTACGTGTCTCCCTGGTTGTTCTGAACAGCCAGGAGGTAGCGGTGTGTTGCCAGGAGCAGTGAGATGTCTCCAGTAGCTGCATATGCTTGGAGACACTCGGCAGCACTCACGGCCACCCTGAAGGCTACGTCTGCACCTCGGGACGTTCTCTGCTGAGAATGTCCCTCAAGTCGCTGGGAAGGTTGATTCTTCTTGCTGTTGTTTCCTGAAGATCCCTCCACTTTAACATCAGACATCATCTTGCTGAGTTCATCCACATCTGGGTTTGAGCTCATGGGTTTCTTTTTGGAACCTGGAGCCAATCCAAAAATTCAATTATGATACAAAATAAAGACAATTATAATCTTTGTAAGGTATAAACTCTAGTATGAATCAGATAGATATCAATATCCAATGAAGAATCAACTCATCAATTCAAAACGAAAAAAAAAATAATAATAATTCTAGATACTGGTCAACTCACTCTGTTTGCCACCATAATCTGCCTTGATGTCTGCATTGCCACCAAAACCTGGTCCAAAGTCCAGTTGGCCACTGGCTATGTCCAACATGTCCATCAGTGAGGCTTCCTGTGCCATGGTACCCAGACTGAAGCAGCTGGGCAAGTCAAACTCTGGAACCTGAAAAATACCAATCCTCAGCTTTAGGCTTATTACTTGCAATGGTTGATGAAACAACAACTTTCTCATCCCAAATGTTAATGTGAAAGGATTCTAGATATGGAATACAAAATCTGTGCCAATAAGTGGAAGACAATATATAAGACATAAATATCATAATATAAACACATGCTGCAGATTCATAAAGGAGACAAAATATGGACAAAATTTTCTATTTAAGAATCGTATCTTTAACAGTTTTGGTGCGAGTAATATACGACACTTTGTGTAAAACCCTTGAACCTCTAAGTCTGAGTAGAGTTTTCCCACCATGCTTATCATATAACAACACAAACCTGAAGGGCTGGCTGTAGCTGTGGTTGTGGTTGTGGCTGGGTAAGGACTCCCTGCTGCAGGGTATCCCAGGAACTGCTGGCACCCTGTACCTGCTGACAATGTAAGGCACTGATGAGATTGGAATTAAAAATTTCAATCTGTAAGCAAACCTAAAAAGCTGGTGCTTGATGGATAATAAGAAACTTCACTTAACGGTACGTCTTCTATGTCATTGTCCAGTAATTTATCTCAGTGATCTACAGATTAATTCATCGGAAACATCAGAAAATATTGCATTAAAATAAGAAAGAAAGAAAAATAAATAAATCAGAAAAATCCATGTTAAATCAATATTCCCACAAATTAATTGCTTGAAATGTCCTCCCACAAAGGCTAATTTCTCTCACAAATTTGTGGGAATTTCCCACCAAGTGGTAACACTGACCTAGCAGTGCATCCAAGTACCTTACATGAGAATTGATCACATAAAGGTGTCGGGATCACAGATATTTTTACTGACTCTGACTTCTTGACTCCCGATTCCAACTCCGCACCCTCATTAACTTACCACTTGTGATCCTAGAGGCTCTGTTTTAAGCATTTGTTGTTGTTGAAGCTGCATTTGTCTCAACTGCTGTGCATGTTGTTGCTGTTGCTGTTGCTGTTGTTGCTGCTGCTGGTGCTGCTGGTGGTGCTGCTGCTGCTGCTGCTGCTGCTGTTGCTGTTGTTGTTGTTGCTGCAGCTGCTGTTGCTGTAGATACTGCTGTGTGATCATTTGAGGGGCAGGGTCCTGGTACGTGGGTGAAGGCACCATCATCCCTGGTGAGGGAGCCTGAATGTACTGAGGTGACTGTGATGGCTGTGTGTAGTGGGTGGTGGTCACTACCACTATTCCTCCAGACCCTGGGTAAGAAGGGGACCCCACTGACTGTTCTCCAGGAGACATTATGCTGTACTGTGGGGGACTGGGGGACATCTGCTGCACTGGTGATGGTACCTGCATGGAAGATATGCAAACATTAAAACGTTGGAAATATTTCAAACTTGTTATGCCAACTAATGCACCATTCAATAAAGAGCACTGTTTCATTTGACCATAATACAGATTATGGTTACCTGGAGCACAGTATTATAGATGGAAGACATATCTGATGGTGTGCCTGTGGAGCCAGGGTGGATTGGGGAGTACAAGCCTTGATTACTGGGGTCCCCATGACTCCCTGGTGAGGGGACAGCATGTTGTGGGGACTGGTTTGGCAACTCCAGAGTGTAATGGTCCGACACACTGGTGTCAGTTAGTTCAGGAGCTGGAAATTGCAAGACATTACAAGAAAATTGAAAGAAAAAGTTAACACTATCGAAATGGAAGTTCCATTAAATGAACATTAACTACAATGAGGAAAACAAAGTGTTGGTTGCAGTGAATTAAAACGACTTCCCGTTCCCTGTTCCCGATGAGAACGAGGCATCAGAGACTATAGATGGATAGATAGAATATAGTAATGATATTTTAAAAGAAAAAGTTAAGCCATTAACTTTGTAGATACATACAGAGTAAGAAACAAGTGTCAGCAAGAGGTAGATGCTGAAAGTACATGTGAACAAAGGTACAAAGCTTCATGATGGCTGACAAGTGTCAGAACAGCAGGTGATGAAGTTGGAGGGAGAAAAAAAAATGGAAGTTGAATCCTTTACATAAATGGGAGCAAGCAAAGAGACAGGCTTTGTAAAGGATGAAATTTAAAGCATTGTTAGGGTGGGTAGTGGAAAGAGAGAGAGAGAGAGAGAGAGAGAGAGAGAGAGAGAGAGAGAGAGAGAGAGAGAGAGAGAGAGAGAGAGAGAGAGAGAGAGAGAGAGAGAGAGAGAAAACTGTGCTAGCATAACAATTCTAAGACTCGATTACCCTTAAAATGAGATATAAGATAGGTATATAGATAAATAGATTGATGTGAGACATAAAGATGAAATACAGACACAAACATATGATGAAAGCAGTGGAAATGAGTTACCTGAGAGGTGACTATGGTGAAAATACACCACCATTGTAGGCTTGGTCATCAAGGTAGCATGGACAAAAAAAAAGTACAGTATGACATGAAATTCATAAATACAGTGTCTTTTGAATTCTCACCAGTGAAATATCCAATAATTAAATCCTTTCATTGAATACAGAAATGGTACAGTAAGAAGCACATCACAAAATTAAACTGACTGTACAGTATAATAAAATGGAACACTGCTTACCTCTGATAATCATTTCAAAAATGTCGGGCATTGGCATGGAGTCCTCTTGGCCACCAACATTCCTCACTGAGGACAGACAAACACTTTAAAACCTTACAAATATTTTGAAAAAAGCTGTTTAGACTACAGTTCAGTTAATCATCTCCATATCAATGAACACACTCCGTTTTCAAATGTTCTACACATGCTTGCACGTGTCACCCTTGTTTACCTAACGCCAATTCTCCAAGCTTCACAGTTTTTGACAACCTCTCTGATTATAAACCTGAAGCCACTCTGTATGACTTCGTTCCATCTAATTTTTGCATTAGAGGAACCAAATTTTCTTCACATTAGATAGAATGCTGACATGTGATCCTTTCTCAGTTAGGTTTCTAGATTTCAAAATAATATTCTCCAAGAACCTTCTTTGCTCCTTAGTTGAAATAACTGTAAATTTTAAGAGATAATGCACATGACTACCTTAAAACATATATAGTTTTAAAGAACTCAGTTAATGCTAATATATATATATATATATATATATATATATATATATATATATATATATATATATATTTTTTCTTTTTCTCTATGTCTTGCACCTGTGGTGCCAGTAGGCTTAATGGAGGCTCTTTAGATGGTCAGCCTCCGCCCATCAGTAACGCAGGTTTTTTTAGATTTTTATAGTGACGCCTTGTTTTTCTTAGTTTTCTCTTCAATGCATGTAACTTTGCAGTCCCGTTGAGGATAGTGTTATGGCAGCATGTGGGTGATCTTTGGCCACTCAGCAGTTATTCCATAGAAAAGTGGCCAGCCCGTCGGAGGACTCAAACTCGGGACTCTGAGCTGGTATACCCCCAACGCTAGCTACTAGGCCACTGCCTATATATTAAGTAATAAATGACAAAAATTCTGCATGAAACAGTGTACCAAGATGTCTTTCCCTACCTTATTAGCAAGAGAACTCAGATCTACATGGTTGTGTGGTGTAGGGAGATATATGCAAAAATGGATATGCATGTGTAATGTACAAAGCTATGTGCTTGAGGTGACATGGAAGAGTTGGATGACTTGGCTCCAAAAAATCCCTTCCCATCATGAGGTAACCACTAAAATTTCCTGACACTCATTTTTAAGCATACATTTTTACAGCTTGTACTCATCTTTTATATTAATATACTATTACCTGACAATCTTCAGATAGTCAGTCACTTATAGTGACATCCCGTTTTCTTTTGTTCTCTTTGTTGTTTGAGAGAGGCTACATACTGCTACTAGCCTCAATGCATATAACATTGCAAATCCCATTGAGGACAGTGTTATGGCAGCATTTGAGTGATCTTTGGCCACTAAGTGGTAATACCAAAGAAAAGTGGCCAGCAGATATCGAGACTTGAACCCGGCACCCTAGGTTTGCATGCCCGAACGCTAGCCACTGTACTACATTATGATGTATTATTTCCAAACAACTTTTCTGTCATGGGCATGTGAGCCTATTACTAGGCTACTATTACTGCACTACTAATGGGCGGAGGCCGACCATCCAATACCTCCATTAAGCTTACCTATATATATATATATATATATATATATATATATATATATATATATATATATATGTATGTATGTATGTATGTATGTATGTATGTATGTATGTATGTATGTATATATATATATATATATATATATATATATATATATATATATATATATATATATACATACATACATACATACATACATACATACATACACACACACACACACACACAGATATATATATATATATATATATATATATATATATATATATATATATATATATAAATAAATAAAAAAGAGGTGTGGTTGTGGCCTATGTGGAGCCTTGTTAGAGGCTAGTGGTGTGATGCTGTATACAACCTTTAAGATGTTGTGCTTCATGTGGTTTTGATGCAGCAAAGTGGCTTCAAGTCTTAGTGAAAGGTGCACCAATCAACGCTATTCATAATCCAGATTTTCATGGGTAATCATTACACATGTTATTTTTGTAATGCTAGATGGAAAAACTTGACATAAAACCTCCCACATGTGCATGCATATACGTGTGTGCACATACACACCACACACACCACCAACTGCTGACTAGAGTTCAGTACACCAGCTTATGGCACTTGATTCCCACTTCATTACCCAAGTCACTTCGATTTTGCTTTCTTAGGTGATCAGAATATGAACTTAAAATAATGAGGAGGTGAAACAAGAAATAATGATTTACTTTTATTTTCTTCAATTATGGCCAACCAAATGATAGCAGTGTGAGAGGGCTTGAGTGTAGCCCATAGGCAAGTTAAAATGTAAAGAGTACAAGGCAATACAGCAGCATTTAACATGACTGCAAGAAATATAATAATCATTAATAGGAATTTATCTTATGACAATACTTTACAATTAGAAAAATAAATAAATCACCTTCACAGTGACTCCTAAAGCCATATTCTGTCACCAAAGCAAAATCTCTAATGATATGGAATGCTAAATCACATGTAATCATAAAATACTGACAAGGTTTCAATGGGAACAAGTGCATCAATAGTAACAACTTGAACTCTCGCTTTTTTTTGCCACAATATGGGCAGAAAATAGTCAGTATGGAACTAAATTCATCCACAGCTTAATGAAGTCATGAGTTAACGAAGACCAATGGTATCTTACTGTTGTTACTGAGATCAATGGCCTCGTTCGGGTAGGAACCGATGTTAAACCTCTTGGCGGGAGGCAAGTCACTGAAATGTCGCTTCCCTTCTTCCAATGTGTTCTCCAAGTTGATTCGGGACCTTTTCAGACCTGCAAAACAAAGTATATCACATACTGCTCACTAGGGTTACTTACTAACTATGCACAACACATGATGGTCATTGTTTTCTAACCAAAACTTGTAAGATTAAGTATACGAAGGTACAGATAAGGTGCAAGTATAGAAGAATGTCAATTTATAGAAAATGTACAAATTTATTGGTTTAAAGTGACATCCATAGCACAATGCACTAATTCAAAGTGAATGATTCATTGCGAAGCATTATACTGAAATACATTTGAAAGTTTTGTGCCACATAATCCTATCAGATGGCTCCATTGAAATCCCACAATGGTACCCTCCACCCCTATTGGAGTGTGGGCACTGGGCACTGGGCACACCATCCTGCTACACTTAGGCATCATGCTAAGGTTTAAATGATGATATACTGTATGATTACTTCCTTCCACCATGTGCAACAAACATGCCCTATTTGTACAATTACATCTTAACTATTCCTATATGTCCCTCTATATTATTTCTTCCTACAACGAGACAAGGCACATAGAGGGCGGGGAGATTAAATTTTCCCCAAACCCAATGTAGACACTGTCTTGGCTACAACCCTTTAAGGTAGATAACAGCCGGGTATATAGATAGACAGATGTGTAGCAAGGATAAGGAAAGCTATACAAAAGGTGGCCAGCATACAGTGCTACCACTTACTACACTAGGGTTGCAATTTTTACATTGTGATTATTACAGGTAACCGTTGGCGCCTACTGGCACCAACGGTTAATGATATAGAAGAAGAAGAAGAAGAAGAAGAAGAAGAAGAAGAAGAAGAAGAAGAAGAAGAAGAAGAAGAAGAAGAAATTAATAAATAAAATCTAGCAAGATATTATAAAAAATTATTGTTTTGTTTATTTTAAGATACAGATTGAGATACATCAGAGTTTGTTTTTAGTTTGAATATGTGAGAGCCATTTAGGTGACAGCCTCAGCATGTGTTCAAGGTAAGGTGTGGTAAGTGTGTCACACACGTCCAAGTCAAGTCACACAAGACAACAATCACTGATTTGTGTTGACCAAACTCAATAACCTTTAGCTACTGAGCTTTACCCACACTTTTCATTGTTCACTGTTCTTTTTCACTCGCAAAGAAATTAGTTAACATAATTCCCAAACTCTGAGGTGTTTGTTTGGTCATTGCACTACTGAGAATGGAACAAGTGCCAATAAATGATACTGGCAGAGGTCAGTAAACTAGGGTTACTGTGCCGGCACAACACTTACTGCCAATTGTTATCAGGTGAGACTCCTTCAAAAGTGACTGATGAATATGTAAAATACAAGGAAACACTTGCAAACATAATTTGCGCAAAAAGAAATACAAAACAAATCATTTTAACAGTGAAACTAAAATAACTAAAGCAAAATAATGACAGAAATAAATTTAAAGAGACCCTTTCCTTGGACAAAGACAAGCACGTCAACTGTGGAAATGATTTGTTCATCTGAGAGTAAATATAGATACTTTCAAAACATACAGCTTCACTAAGAAACAGTATCTACCATTACATAACACAAAAAAACTACATATAATTATGAGAAGCTAGTTTCCCTGGTTATTGATACTTTACTAAATACTGGCCTACTCTACTTCACAAAGGCACCAAACTAACTCATTATTCCACTAACACTTAATTCTAATGCAGAATTTGATTTAAAGAGACCTCTATTGGAAATTATATGATAAATCAATGTTCTACAATAAATAAGTTCAACAAGTATGATGCAATGCTACAAATATGTCACAAAGCAACACTCACTATCAGGAAGGTAGGTGAAGTCCAACGCCTCACTTGTGTCTTTGTCAGTAGGACGCTCTAGCTGCACCTTCACACGTACTGATGTGCTCAAATTGGTAAGTCTGTAGCGTGGGGTCCTGCAGCAAACAAAACACATTTAGTGGCCGTAATACCTTAAAATGGTTCTCAGGTGGTCAGCACAGTTACATAAGGTGTACGATTTAGTAACAAACATTTTTAGAGCTACAAACTGATATGAATCATTAATATCTACCAAGCTTTAACACAATTCATACTGATACTATAATTGAAACGCTTCAGTCCTTCTCAAATATTACTACATTATTTTTTGAGTCTCCAACCTGATCCCTGCATCACCCACCTGAACACAATGGCATACTGGTGGTGAACATCTGCATCAGCAAACTCCCCGTATGCTTTCCATACTTCTCTGTCATTTTCATCTAGTTCAAAAAATTTGACGTGAACATTGTCTGTGGAAGAGAAAAGCACCACATGAATACTTGATGGAGTGTCAATGTTGATGGGTTGATGCATCTCCATTGACATGCAGCCACTGATGCTGCATTACTTTATCCAATCAGATATTATGACTATCATATTTCCTTAATAAGACCTTTTACACAAATAAACCAAAAAGGCACTTAAGATTTAACCAAATTCAGTAAGTATGCATTTACAAAATTCCTATCCATCAAAATATGTCAAAGACCTAAGACAAATTTAGCCATTAATAAACTGTAGTAGCACAAACAATAAAGCCAGTCATTATATACCATCAATAATGACTGCATTTCATATGATAGATTCAGCCTCCTCTAGGTTACTAGGTTTACTAGGTTTTGTTTAGAGGTCTATGCCTCACAGCCATGGTGGACCACCGCTGCACCACTGTGGTGCCCGACCACAGCAGTTCCTCCCCAGTAAACAGCTTAAGCATCACGAGCCCGGGCGAGGACTCGATCTGCTGACCAAGCGAATGCAAGGCCAGCGCGCTACCACTGTACTAGCCAGGAGGCTAGAGGTAGAGTGGAACTGTGACTGCTAGCACAATGTTTGAATCAGTAAGGGAAGAAAGGAGGAACACACACTTTAATAACTTTAATATAACCAATGACTCACTTCTTCGCACTTTCTCTACCAGGAGCCAGATCTCTGTACCACCAGTGCAGGGCGCAGAGCATGCAGACATCCTCACTATTTTCAGCTCGCCAGTTGTGGCATTCTCTGTAAAAGTTAAGATACATTTTCTTAGAAGCTGACCAGCATATAATGCCCATAGCACATAAAAATAATGAAAATTCATCAGCTAGTTGAAAAGAAAACTGGGACTTTATAATATTCTGTTTTCCCAAAGGTCCCAAAATTTGTTGGACTTGAGCTATTATAAAGAATTACTCAATGTTGAACCAAGTATATCCTATCAACAAAATAAAAATGCATCAAATAAAAATCAATGGAAAACTTGTTTGCTGCCTTGACGAGTGAATAAAAGGAATGACATATTTCAAAAGATGAGCTGCAATTACAAAAGATTTCCTTGTTTTCCTCATTTTTCCAAATAATCTTTATGAGTGCAATAACTTACTTAGATTAAAGACAACATCAGAGTCAACAGGCAGAGTACTTGCTCGATAACTCTCTAAGTTCTTGTCATACTGGAAGGCCTGGAACCGTAGCACCACCTTGTTTAGGTCCATGCTCTTGGCTTCCTCTTCAGCTTCTTCATCAATCTGTCAGGTGCAATATCAATGTTATTCCCAAGTATCCATGACCGATATGAATTTTCCTACTGTTCACAATCATTTTGTTCCTGCATGCACAGACAATAAAAAGTTTTCCTAGTGTTAGATTAAAGGTGATTAATCCCACAAGTTATAAACCATATAGTTCTGCTAGGGTTGACGAGAGCACTACCTCTCTCAACCAAGCTACCGTGAGTCAGAATCGAACTTGCAACCTTTAGGCTATGAGCCAAGCACTGCACCACAGACCCACCCGGCCCCCTCTTTGTACCGCATATCCTTGCAATATGAGTAAGCTGAGTAATTATTGTGAACATTCAAGGAGCCCATAACTTAGATGACATCATAAAGAACCATGAAAGTAAGACTACAACAACCAGCCAGTAGAGTGTCACCTTTTTAAGATCTGTTGGAGTGATGCTGCGTCTGATTTCCTCATTGCTGTGATGTGGCTTACGCAGTCTGGCATGGGTCATCAGTTCCTCAATCTTTCGGTGAGTGATTATCTCTCTGGTGTCACGCTTTGCAATGTGTATGATTCCAAGATTCTGAAATCTGTTAGGATACATTAACTTATGAATACAAGCTCTGACAGACCGAAAATATGATTGTCATAAATTATTCAGTCATACATCCCATGAGCTGGCATCCCACTACACTCACACTGCTGTATAGTCGCTTTTTTCATCCACCACCACCTCGCAAATCCCAGTCTCCTTATTGCAGTTTTTCCCGGAGAGTTCGTGAACATGACGCTTCCGCTGGTTGACATTGTCTTCAGCAGTGTAGAGAGTGAGGCGTATAACAGCAGGGCCATTGTTCCATTTGGCAAGCTAAAACATCAACAATAAAATGCCTCATTTAATACAAAATAATGATTTTATAATTTACTGGTTACTACTAAATAGACAATTGCATACTTCAATATTGTCTGCATATTATATTACACAGTATTCTTTCAGTTGTCCCCTCTTACCTTAACTGTAGGGAAGGCAGCCCTGTTCTTCTCAGCTCGATCAGCCTTCAGCTGTCCATGTGTGCCCACCATCTCACTTTTATAGCGGAACCGAAACTTGGACTGTGGTTGCTCCAGGATGCTGATGTAGGGCCCCTCATGGTGGATGGCTGAGGTAAATGATCCATTAGTAAGTGTAAGGAAGTGAAAACTTAACCGATTATGAGATACAGCATAAACACAATCTCTGCATTTGCGGAAGACTTAAATCCTGTTCAATCTTACCTTCATATGGACG
Source organism: Metacarcinus magister (assembly GCA_029783475.1). Taxonomy (NCBI): domain Eukaryota; kingdom Metazoa; phylum Arthropoda; class Malacostraca; order Decapoda; family Cancridae; genus Metacarcinus; species Metacarcinus magister. The sequence goes on from JAPQNM010000020.1 coordinate 10,866,375, forward strand.
GTTAAAGGCAGTAACCACTGTAGGGGGAGAAGGGACACCAATGGACTGGTCTGAGGAGTATGGAGAGGCTGACTCTCCACTATATGGGGAATTCATCCCACCACTGAATAGGAAAATAATGTTAACTTATTTTACTCTGTGGAAACAATGCCCAATATAAAAAATAAACATTCATAATCGTTTGTAGGTAAAAAAATAGTGACTCAAATTAAGAATACAGGTCACAAATTACACATACCTACCCTGCCATGCTTTGTCATGAAAATAAAATGAAAGACTCTATAATTATTAACAAAATCCAAGAAAACACAAATGATGTGTCACAAATGACATGTCATCATGTAAATAGATCCGTCAAGGACTCGAGGTGCCTAGCCAGGAGTCTCCAAGGCCAACCCTGCTAGTTCACATTACAAGGAAAATCTGACACACCACCGTCACTATTACGCTATTTGGCTCACCACACTCATCACCAAACATGACAGGCTTGCGTACTGCACACTCAACACCAGAAACACCTCGTGACATTCAGTAGTGTTCATGACTGTCCCTCATCACACAGAAAAAAAAAAAAAAAACATTCAATGACACTCCCCACTTGCAGTCATCACTATGTATCCGCCCACCAACCTGTCTCCACCACCACAACACACGACACTAGATACACCCACACTTTACAGCTGTCATATTCACCGTGACTTGCTCTTGTGTGTCTTTCCTGCTGTTACAATCACAAACTTTGAGAACTTACGAGGGATGGAATGAGTGAACACTTGCCGTGCACCGTCACACAGTGCAGCCAAGTCCTGCCAGGGCCAGTGTGGCCGTGTGGGTCCTGTGGGAATCCCCCTTTGTTCCAACACTGCTTACACCCTACACACACACACGTCGCCCCACTCATACAGCATGGGATCCCTTGCTAACACTCTCTTGTGGATTACCATTCTACAAAACCTCCTTACATCCCTCATACACTATTCAATCCCACACTAGCCAACCACCTGTAGCAGTAGTAGGGGGATGGTAGGGAGGGGGAAGCGCCCCTGTCAACACAACAAATCACTTTCCACACTGGAATTGCGCATCACAATACGATCTATGAACACTTACAAGTTAAATTTATCGAAAAACATGAGTGCCAACGAAGACTTGTGTACATAACCACTCTGAAGAAGATACTAAAGTGCAACATTGGCTTTGGAAGACTTTATAGGGTTCAGAAGATGTCCGTCTGGCAAGGGTAAATTCCCTTCCTCGGTGGCCAGAGGCCCGACTTGCTGTCTCCCCGCCTCCCCGCCACTCTTTTCTTCCCCTAATGGGTCAACCTTCATAGATATTACATAAAACACTATACCGTATACGATACTTTTGTTGGCTCGTTTAACTGGTTGACAGATGTGGCAAGCCAATTTGCTTGACAAGGCAGTTTTTTTTTATATATATTAATTTACCAACATTCGAGGGCAACACCCTTGAATAATTTATCTATTTATAGCAAAGTGAAAATCCGCCTGTATATTTAAGGAGAGGAAATCCATATGATCATTTGAAGATAAGTTAATCTTACCTGTGGCTCATGAGAATTAATACCTTGGAGTGTTTGATAACGATCCATTATTTAATTGTTGGTGTACTGATAAAACTGAGTGACAATAGTGTTTGTGTTCCTGTACAGAACAGTGGGAATGACAGGCAGGCCATGAATATAATACTCAAACATGTTTTTCATCCTTCTTCCAGCAATCCACATCCGCACAACAGGATATCAGTGATGTCACCATAAATAATAGTACGAATATGTTAAGGTTGTAATTCACAAATTTATGGTGTGCAAAAGAGAAAAAATTACGCTTCTCGTGTCCGATTATAATGCAAGCATACTACCACCGTATTCACTGAGGGTCGAAATTCGTCAAAGGCAACAAAACGCGTATTAAGAAGGGACAAGCTTTACAAGAGGGATTATATTTTGCATGAAATGGGCTAAGACATCCCGTAACAGTAAAAATTAGTGTTATGTATTCTCTGGGAGCTGATTGTCCTACCCTTTAATGACGTCCAAAAGAACATTCCCACACATCAACATTTAGGTTTTAAGAAAAATAAATGTTGCAGGTCTGACTTTTCGTAAAATAGTTAGCCAGGATAATAACTAGATATTGCTTGGTATATGCAAGAGTAACGGAATTGTGGTGTGGAAAGCGTTCAAGGACATCTGGACAAATGGGTTGTTCTTAGGATACAAGTCACCTCCTCACTCGAACTCCATCCTCATTTTGCTTTGAAATAACGTATAAGTACTTGTCAAAATGTTTTAACTCAATATTTGATGTGCGACCCCTTCAAAATAACGTAGAGACATGGGAAATACAGTCTCGGAGGTTCTGGTTTCCCCGGGAAAAAATTAATCTATCTCACTCCTTTAAAAATTTCGTCCCGGGGACTCTCATCTCCTGCCCTTTACCCTCCCTACACAAAACCGTGAAGACTTCTATTACCATGTCTTTGACGTAAGGATTATAATATATAATTGTGAAGGTACAATAACACAATACTCAATGTAACAAAGTAAGCAAGTTGAGGTGATAGAATTACAGCACAACAGCCTCCATTGTACCAATAGCTCGTAGTTCGAATATAAAATTATTCATTAATCCATTCTACTCGATATTTAGGTAACATATGTGTATGCTACCACATAAGCCTCTAGATGCGCATCTAAATGATAAAACATTTGAGAGAGAGAAAGAGAGAGAGAGAGAGAGAGAGAGAGAGAGAGAGAGAGAGAGAGAGAGAGAGAGAGAGAGAGAGAGAGAGAGAGAGAGAGGAAGAAAAAAAAACCTCCTCATAAAAAAGATATATCGCTGAATCTCCGTGCACTGACAGTTGCAGGTGCCAGCCAGGTAAGGAAATACTAAATCAGTAAATCCTAACCAATGTATACGATTCCAACCTATACACATCATGTTCATAATACATTTCCTTTAGTTCCTATATGGTTACCCTTCCTCTCGGACAAAAAAACTCTAACAAATATAACTGATTCTGACCGACATGAATCCGAGGGGAAAGTGATGAAGCAACAGGAAGCAACGTTGTGTTTGACGTGTCTGCAACACACATCAGGAAAAATAATTATTGTGTTTTGACTCAAGTGGTAATTATCCCTTCTTTGACTGATCAAACGAGTAAGTGGAAAATTGTAAACCAAATTTTTATTCACTTTTGAGAGAGAGAGAGAGAGAGAGAGAGAGAGAGAGAGAGAGAGAGAGAGAGAGAGAGAGAGAGAGAGAGAGAGAGAGAGAGTTGATTCGCTTGAATAACCGTAATCCGACGCTCCTTTTATTTTTCAGCTGGCGCGTGAGGCTTAACTTATGATAACCTAATAACATTTAATTTCTCCTTAAAGTGTGATGTCAGAAGAGCCGCGTTCCGTTGACCGAAGTTCCTCTGCGCCAACCCAGTGTGAAGGAGGTCGTTACGCTCGGTGGTACAACAATACACACCCACACATTTGCACCTTCAGCACTTCAATATTATACTTTCATAATCAACTAATAAATGTGGTGATATTTTTTTTTCTTTCCCTAAACACTCAGATCCCCAGAGAAAACAGGAAATTCCACTCCAGATAACAATGAGATATGGCATCCGTTTGGCAAAGAAAAAAAAGAAAGAAAAAGAGTATTATTAGGACTAACCGAGATAAGCATGCACGTATTCATATCTTATAAGATATCATGAACACAAAGGGAAATGAAGGAAAGGCGACGAAATTCCCATTGATTAGCAACCTCTGCACTACAGCTTCTTGGAAAATCCCACTCACAAAGTTGGTGTAATGTGTATTCATGGTAAAACCCAGTCATTGCCACAAGCACAGCTTCTCTACTTCCCTACCCATCTCACAACACAACCTTCATCTCTTACAACATTCACATCATCACAACACAACTTATCGAGTCTTCTACGGGATCTACAACTCATTTAGCATTTCAATTACCTCCACAGCCTCCAACATCGCTTCTTGCCCACTTCCCTCTTCTTACATTGTGTAGTCACATCACGACCTCCCCTCCTCGCATCTTACTTCACTCGTTCATGTCATTCATTACACATACAGTCGCATTAATCCACTCCATTCATGACGACTGATGGCTTTCATTATTCATGAAAACCTTGCCCGTAAAAGTAGTGAACACACACACACACACACACCGTTTCGCCCCTCCCACCTTCATCTCCACACATTCCTTGATATATACCCAATACGTCACAGTATTGTATCTCAGGTACTTCTCACCGATCAATGTTCCTCAAAACTTGTATTACCAATCATCTCACGTGCTGCATACCGCCGACTGAATACCCTACTCAGAATTTTTGTTTATATCGATTTATTCATTTATAAATACGCTCACACGTATTCCGTACCCAATACAAACATTGCAATATGTAGTCGTCAGCGCCCTGTTTACCTATGCATCCCTCAAGTGTTGGGTTACCAAATGGCACCACCATCACCACTACCATTCCCTGATAACAACAACAATTGTTCTCACATGTTTGATATTTACTAAACAATGCTGTAGTTAATCAAGCAAGCGATTACATAATCTTAGAATGTCATTTTTTTTCTAATGTGTGTAAGATTTCCAACTTCAGAACCTACTAGTTTTTATTTCCCACTGTTGACTGAGAGTTGCAAAGTTATCCCGATTTTCATTCTTTGGCCAATTTAACTGCAGTTTTCCAAGGAGTCCTACTTCGACTGGCAGCTTTCACCTACTATACACGCAAAAAAATTGTAAACATCACGTCAACGCAAGAATTTCGCACTCTATTTTGATAATAATTATGTGCAAATACCTTTATTATAATCCATCACTTTACATAACAGCAATTCGGCTTCAACTAGACGGATGTTATCCACAATATAACCAACAAACCTCGTGCACAATGGTGGTGATTGTCATAAGACCAACACATCGCAGTAACCGTAATGCTTAGTACGACACTAGAAATGGTATCGCGAATCTTATATCGAGGTCACTTTCCAAAGAGAGAGGAAGGCCCCAAACAGTACTAGTTATTAGTAATTTTCGATTAAAGGCAAATTAACAGTCGGAGATACACTGGAATACATTCATCGAGTCAAGTGGCAGCAGTCAGAACACATTTACACCAGGAAGCGAAAAAATTAAGCGTCGGAATGCTTTTGACAATATTCAGGGATAGCACTCACCTGTCGCCTCTGACCATGACACAAAATTATGTCCCAGGACAATCTTGTGAACTCTGAACACTCACGATGCTTAGATCACAACTTAACAAGACCCAAGAGGTGACTACGCCTTGCTTCTCTGGATTTAGTTGGGGAAGTCCAGAGAGAGGCAAGACTGGGGGAGTGGCACAGGGGGAGGGGAGGAAAAGGGGAATCCCCGCTCTGCCAGAAGAATAGTCACACCACTGAGACCTCTTACGGATTACGAGACTCAAATAATAGTCATCCTTTCCCCCACATACTGCGATACACTTCTTTCTGTCTGACAATTTTTTTCTCTCATGACAACAGCAATGGAGAGAGTGAGTCACCCTGTGGCACACCACCTTCATGCCTGCAGGGAGCCTCGTGAGTACGCACGCCACAGGTGGGTCTGTGCACGCTGCTCGCTGCCCGACACCCCTGAGCGGCTCTATGCACACCAGTTGGACATGTTTCAGTTTGTTTGACGGCCTTGCTTGCCGTGAAAGAATAATGTGCGACTGTCGATTATGATGGGTGTTAACGGTACACACTGTGCGTACGCGCGTGCGCTCGTCTGTGTGTGTGTGTGTGTGTGTGTGTGTGTGTGTGTGTGTGTGTGTGTGTGATAAGCAAAACATAAACATATGTATAATGTTGTAGTTGGTGTTCCTATTGCTGATGCTATTACTAATATTACATCATCAACAATAACAACAAAAAATACCACTATTATTACTATACTGCTACTACTACTACTACTATTATTATTACTACTACTACTACTACTACTACTACTACAGCCGCTAAAAATATTACTGCTGCTGCTGTTACTACTGCTAATACTACTATTGAATATATTATCTATTATTGTTATTGTCATTACTATTACCATTAGTATTATGATAATTATCTGTCTCTGATTCTGGGGATTCAAGATGCACGTCTCCATACTGCCTACGTGACTTGGAAGATGACCTAAAAGTGACGAGGATGGAGGACTATTAGGAGTCCATCCCTGGCACCAAGATATTCATCTCAAAGTAGGGAAAAAACCCATAAAGGACATTCACTTAGTTTTGCTTTTGTTTATGTTATTTTATATTGTGTCGTTATCTAGAATGCCAGCTAGCATCTGCAAAAAAGCATATTAATATTGAAATTTCATAAACATCATCAACTTTGATCACTATTTGGTCCAGAAAATGGATGCTACACGATGGCAGCTTCCTTTAAAGCCTCGACCGGGTGTTGGATCACTTCCACCTCTCTCATCAGGTGAAGGTCGGTTGGCATCACCCGTGTCGCTCAACTCAAGACGGGGAGGAACGAGGGACGCGGGGAAGGTCTATACACACACTATATAAACCTTATACTGTATAGACCTTGGACGCGGGCTGCAGTTAAATGTACCCCGAATGGAACGAGAGAGAGAGAGAGAGAGAGAGAGAGAGAGAGAGAGAGAGAGAGAGAGAGAGAGAGAGAGAGAGAGAGAGAGAGAGAGAGAGAGAGAGAGAGAGAGAATAATGACTCCCCTTTACGAGAGCGGATTATCTCACCACTGACGTCATAGCCCCGTCGTAAACCAGGATGTGCACTTTTTCAACTTATAGGGGAAGCTAATGAAAATAATAAGATGCGCCTGAAAAAGACTCCGGTACATATATCTATTTTGGTTTGCATCAATCTCCTCTCCACATCTCTCCTCCCTGTCCAGCCTCAGCTACGCGCTACGATTGGGGAACCACCGCAGCCAAATACATCAGACCCGGTTAATTCCCCGTATGTTTTTTCCTTGCTTACATTCCGCTCAAAAGCAACTGACGACACTCCCTTCTACTTTCCCCTAATACAAACATTATTTTCCCTCTTCACATCGCTCTCCATACAATCTGCCGTGTGAGCAGCGTCTTGTATTATCCTGAGTCCCCACATCACAACCGCCTTTCCTCTACTCGTACGGTTTCTTTACCTAAACGCGTGGCTGCTTACCCTTTAATGATTTGGACATTTAATAACGCCAGACGGCAGACATAAGTTCGTTGTTGAGGCATGTTCTTGCAACTCCAGGGAGGAGAAACATCTCATTGGATATCCGGAGCACGAAACAAAGGCTCACTCCACTGAATGAGAGTCAAGATCAAAGGGTGAATGAGCTTCTCAAAACAGCACTTCAAATTCCGAAGGACGGCAGGTCAATCTTTCTTCGTTGCTCTGTATTTTACTTCCCTCTAGTTCAATGTGGGAAGCAGTCATGATTATGAATAAAGGTACCATTAAACTTGTTTATACAACATATGACTATCCCTTTAACTTACTACTTCTGTCTTATTTTATTTTTTTTCTTCTTCATAATGGAATAAAGGGTTCCTTTGTGCAAAAGTCGTGACAGAGAGGATGTGTGAGGTCGAAATGACAGTGGCGAAAGAGACGTATCCAAACCATGGTTAGAAGGCTAAAATAATTTATGAAAAAAAAGAAAAAAAATCGGATACGAGGAATATGTAAATGGAATAAAAAATGAGTGATTGTAATTAGTGACTTATCAGTAGAGAAACGTGGTGTCGGGAACATAAGTACTTCTTGGAAATGCAGCCAACGAACGTAGGCTACTCATGCCATGGTGTTATGACGAGATAGGAAGGAAAATTTCCTATCATTGGTTGTTATCGTGGTGTCCTATACAAACGTTTCGTCTCAAACCTGTTACCTAACCGACACGAGCGTCATGGAACAGCTTCCTTTGAGACGGCGGGGAAAGGTGCAGGGAAGCGAGCTTGGGACGGGGTCACTCACTATCGGCCCTAAGGCCTTGGCCACGTGCGTCACTAAGACGAGTTTTTTTTTTGGTCAGATACTTATTGGAAAGCAGAAACTTGAAGAGCTATATTTTCAACAGCAAAATTAAGACACTCTCGCTTGATGACCAGGGAGGGAAATTACCTCAGCAGACGTTTTTTCCCCCTTTGTCGACCCGACAGAGGGGGAAAAAACGTCTGCTGAGGTAATTTCCCTCCCTGGTCATCAAGCGAGAGTGTCTTAATTTTGCTGTTGAAAATATAGCTCTTCAAGTTTCTGCTTTCCAATAAGTAGCTGTTGCTGTTAAACCCTTTACACTTAAGTGGGGGCAGTCCCTCATCACTCAAGAAAATAGTAATTGAGAGTTAGTGCCTGTGTGGGCTGCTTCTATGGAACCCCCTTTCCAAGGACCTATATACGCAACTGGATATTTTCGTCTCCTGCTCAGTTATCCTATGTAATATGACACCAAACCTATTTTCATCGTGGGTGGGTGCAAGGGTGAAGGAGAGGACTTGGGTGCGTGCATTGGCTGACAAGGACCTTCTTTCCTTGATCTCAACAACGTGATGGACATGGCCAGCTACACTTACAGTGACAAGGAACGCGTCTCACCCGCCTCGAGCACCATTAAGTGCGGTAACCCTGGACGAAACAAGAATCTGGGAAACCCCAAATAACTCTGCCGCCACTGCAGACGTCACAAGCAACACGCACAATGCACACTTGAATTGAAGTCACAACATCGACGTGACTCGATGTATAGCAATATCATACCTAACTTATGTTTCCATTTCAGAACTAATGATATTTCAATGGTTTGTTTACATTCAGCACGAGGGGTGGTCGGTAGGACACAAGGTTCATGCTCACCGTCTAAAAGGCCTCAACACTGATAATGTATACGGCTACTAACGCCACCCTTCGCTCAATATCTTGTCCTGCACTGCACTTTTTTTCTGTGCAGAGTTTCATAAGGAGGTAACGGTATAAGGTCTAACCTGGAAGTGCTGCGTCAGGGTAACCCACGTGCTACCCGCTATGGTGCTGCAAGATAACATACGCCTGGCTGTGACGTCGTGCGGCGCATATTGGTGCCGCGCACATCGCTACACACAAGGGCTGCGTAGAGGCTTATGGCTAATATTTCCTACAAATTCTTTCGCTATGTATATATATATATATATATATATATATATATATATGAAATTGAAAGCCAAAAGTTAAAACCACCAACCAAAATAAACACTCAAGATGTTGATAGACATTTAAAGATCCTGAAACCACCTGTCACCGTGTAAGTAATGGTTAAACTTCAATGAGTGACTTCTATAAGCATACTTTGGAATAAAACGCCACTATTTGAGTATATCCATGCCTCTATCTACTTGAGTCTCATGTATGTAGTTTTAGTAATAAGTTGAACAATGGTAAAGGTTGGACTGTCGGGGAATTCCCTCAACAAATAATAGTCACAGCACTGCCGCGTTGCAAGGGACGCGTCAGACACATGTGACTCATGAGCACAGTCACCGAGGCTTTGGCCATCCACTACACGTTCCCATAAAAAAATAATAATAATAAATAGATAAATAAATTAAATAAATGAAATAAAATAAATAAATAAAATTTATCACAAGTAAGCGTTACTCTTTCCTCGATTGTTGATGCAAGAATACGCGATACGCAACATGTATCAACACTCAACATTGCATCACCTTCATAGTAATGTCTCATTATAATTACCTATACACGTGTAGGTATGTACTACCACCTTACCTTTGAAGTCATTGTGTTACAAAGGTAAAATTATCAAGTGTGGTGAAATACACCAATGCTCCTGGCCGTTTAGAAAGTAAGAAAAAAAATACATAAATAATACACTGCTGACGTCACATGACGTCAACCATCCTGTAAACGTTGCTGTGGAGAGATTGAAAAGATTACATCCGGGACTTACCCCATACACCCTTCTCACTAAGTAAATAAATAAATAAATATAATATATATATATATATATATATATATATATATATATATATATATATAATATATATATATATATATATATATATATATAATATATATATATATATATATATATATATATATATATATATATATATATATATTATATATATATATATATATATATATATATATATATATATATATATATATATGTGTGTGTGTGTGTGTATATAAGTACATGTATTCTTTTTTTTGCAGGTCATTTGTTTCCCAGATGTCATTATTACTTCCACTGCTCTTCCGCGCTACAATCGCGTCTGTACCGGAAGGCGGCTGGAACAAACCGGAACACGGGTCTGGTGGGATGTGGAAATACAACAATTGCGCTAAACTCCGTCCAACAATACCAATATCAAGTTTCAGAGAATGCAACAATCTGCAGTGCCATCACCATCCTCCCAACCAACACATTATGAATACAATCTTCAAAACAGTAGTTAATTTTATCGTAGTGTTCTCGTCCCTAATCTTTGACTTGCTTGCACTCTTGAACTTAATTAATTTTTTGATACAAAAATCAAATCAAATAAAGTTCCATTAAGGTTACACACTATATTATAGCAACTTCACTAGAATTGCAAGACTGCCAATACTTCCACTAAGCCATGCTTGTCAGATGTACTCAATACTCGACTTTCAAGGGTCAGGAGCCACGGCCTTCACCATTACACAACCCAACCCACAGGTTGTAGCAGACATTTTCAAAGAATTCAATACAGCCCAAAACAGCAACAATGATAGCTTTGAGAACTATATTGGGAGATGCTGCTACCTTCTGGCAACACAACATACTTAACCCCACCAGTCAACTACAATGTGACCACTCATCCTCATCAACCAAATCCAGCAAAAGTACAACTTAATCATTTGACACTTGAGATACCAAATGAAAAAGAAATACATACTACGGTCAAGAACTTTTATTTTGAAACACTTGCATGCAAACATAAGCAACCATCAGATCAACTTTTTACAGATGCAGCGTTTCCTGTCACACAGGGTACAGATTAGATTATACACTGCTAGAACTAAAATTAATTGCATAAACTTAAAACCATATTTCCTACAGAAGTCCTCAGTGCAATCAACTCACTCTTGAATCCTTAATGGGTTGTTGGTCATCCACTACAGTTGCAAGTTTACCTACGGTCACGTGACCTTGATCTGGAGTGTGACCTGTAGTAGCGGTCACGGGATCTGGACCTGCGTCGGCGCCTCTCTCGGGATCGTGACCTTGATCTGGACCTGCGACGACGCCTCTCCCGGTCCCCATCCCGGTAACGGTCCCGCCGCTCACGTTCAGCATCGCGGTAACGTTCCCGCTCATGGTCCCTGAATGGAAAGGCTGCTGGTTGTACTCTCATATAGTACTACCATCATGGGGTTAAAAAACTGACTATATTACCATGAATAAATTACTGATAGATGAAAGGAGAGAGAGAGAGAGAGAGAGAGAGAGAGAGAGAGAGAGAGAGAGAGAGAGAGAGAGAGAGAGAGAGAGAGAGAGAGAGAGAGAGAGAAAGAGAGAGAGAGAGAGAGAAATATTCGGCTCATTAAAATTTCTGATACTAATAAAACTTTGGTGTAAACAGACTTTCCATTACCAGTGATGCTTTGCTCTCCCTGTGGAACCCTCTGCACGGGATGGCCATGACAGAAATGCCCCCAGGATATCCTGTCCATACATGCCTTTCACTCTTACCACATTACAATTCGCCTTCATACATTCCGTAACAATGGTGTTAGCATATCCCCTTTTCCATACCAAAAGAGGTCTTTCTCTCTCATCTACATCTATAGTCATTCTGCTACTCCACAATTTGCTACCATTGCTCATTCTTCCATCCCCATTACTTTGTACACTTCTCCATTGCTCATAATGAGTAGCAGTGGACCAGAGAGACGCAAGCGCTTTTTAATGAATAACAACAGCACGCAATGGGAATAAAATAAATATTTGACCTATTAGCTCAAAATTGAGCCAACTAAAAAATCTGTAAAAGGTGTGAAATCTATTTGAATGGACAAATAATGGAAAAGGTAGATGAATTTAAATACCTTGGTTCAATCCTGTGCAAACATGGAAGTATAGAGGGAGAAATACTGGAGAAAGTATTACTATGAAGGAACGTGGTGGAATCTTATGGATATATAATATAAGATAGGGAAGTGATTTTGGAGATCAAGAAGACAGGCACTACGTGATAGTCAATAGTGCCAATACATGGATATAAAATGAAGGTAAAAGTATAGGATTGAGGGGGGTAGAGAGGAGTTATGTTGTTTGCGGTGCTTAAGGTGGGAATAGGATGGATGATGAAAGGAATGAAAGTGTAAATGGTAGGTTTGGTATGTCTGTTAATTGAAGGTGAAGGCAATATCTAATCATATCATATCATTAGTATTGGGTGAAGAAAGGAACTGTGGAGTGGTAGAGGTGGTCAAACACAACACCTTCAGATAGTTTGGCCATATGGAGAGGAAGGGAGAAAGCGAGATAACATGGATATAAAAAGATGGATTGGATGACCCCTATAAAACAGAACAGTGTGGTGGAATACCCAAGAGGAGGAGGAGGAGGAATGGGAGTTTGAGGGGGATGGAGTGTGCAAAAATAGAGTGTATGGAAAGGAACAAATGGAGACTCTTCTATTATGGCCACTCCCTGCAGAGAGATCCAAGGAACAAGTGTCAGAGTAGATTAGATTAGATAAAAACAAAAGCTTTCCTTCTCAGCTATATGATGGGCCTATCAATTGTTACATAATTAGCAATGTTCTACACCAACGATTGATTACACCATCATCATAGAGGGACTTATGCAGAGATGCATTTCTGCATTCACAGTATTTAGATTGGGGATAGATTCTATCAGCCTAGTCACTGTTGCCATATTTCCCCCAAGAATGTCCACCGAAGGGATGGCCATGACAGAAGAGCCTCCACTCCATCTCTTCTTATCTTAACATTCCCACTTGAAATTTTCATGCCTCCCCATCTATCAGCACCACTTTTCATGCATGTATTCCTTTACCTTATCCTTCCCTCTTCCAAATACACTTCCTCTCCTACTAGAAGCCTTGATTGATATCACTCACATTATTTTCACAAACTTCATTCTTTATCCTCTTAACATGACTAAACCACCTGAATGTATTACTTTTCACCAATTCCAACACTACACACTTCACTCCGAAATATCTATCAATATACTTGGTGGAAAATTTCAAAAATATCTAACTATGGGTGTGAAAATGATGTAAGAGGTTTAAACAAATTAATAAACAAAGTGTTAAGAATAAAATAATAGTGGTTGTTACCAGAGCTCTACTCCATTTTACTGCTTTCTGGCAGAATTCAATGAAATCATCATGAAATGTGAAACATTCAGGAAACATTAAAGACATTACACGTCTTCGGTTCGTTGCTTGTCCAAATGGTGTACGCTTCTCCCATGTTCTACTTCTGCCTCTCCACATTGCAAGCCCCTTTTCCTTCTTCTAGAAGTTTCAGTGTCAGTAGAGACATCGGGGCTACGTGGAACAATGGGGTCTTTTATAATATTACTACTGGAATCGTACTGAGAAATCATTAAAATGATAAACCATGAGACAGATTGACAGTGACGAGGCTGGAGGGAAAGTGATGCAAAGCCCTGATTGTGACATCATAATCCGTCATTAATTCATGCCTTGAGTGGTGGAGACTCGGTTGTCTGGTCTGGAGTTACTAGAGCTATATGTTTTACTGGGATTTTAAAACTTACTAACACTGAGAAAGAGGACCATGTCTTACATCATCCTATAAGTAAATGCATGAGCCTTATACTGATAAAAAAAGCTAAGGTAGCGTCTCCTTCTCTCTGGTCTGCTGCTAAGATAAATCCTTTCATTCTTCTAATTCCCACATAGCAATTCTAAGAAAGCACATTCTTACTGCCACTGTTCAAGATCTTGATCTTTAAATAGAAATTTTTAAAACCACTGATGAGAACAAAAACAAAAGCTATTACTTACCAAAAGTCAACACGTAACACGTACCTATAAGTAGCAAACTATTAAATCCAAGAAAATTAAATTGTCTGAGTTGAGTCTTCTGAGGTCTGAACTGTCAACAACTCCATCTGCACTGTTCATGATTACAATGGCCATAGCAGGTAATAGGTACGACTTTGACATGCAGAGGTGGAAACAAAATTTGACAAATGGTATTGCTCCCTTGAGGGAACACTATTTGCAGGTCATTAAAAATAAAGCACATAAATAGTATGTATAAATGCAGCAATTCTACTTGGATACCAACAAGTACTCTTTAAATATTACAATATACTTATATACAGTAGAAGAATGTATATTCGGTCCCTGACAGTCCAGCAATTATTATTTCTTTTTGGTCCAGCCACAGATACTATATATGTCGTTTATAAGACAACTGTTTTCAGCCTAATAAAAAATATTTCACAACTATTGGTCATCTAATATAAACAGGTAAGATGCAAACCTATAACTTTGAAATTTGTAGGATCCTTAAGGCAACACTGACCTTACAATAGGACTAACCAAGCCACTCACAGCTGTTCAAGGATAATTTATCAGATAGTTTAGTGCTCTGATGTTATATCAATCACAATACTATAATGTATACATCATGAGATCAGTATGTCTTTACTTGTCCTGGCTACTCCCATTTAGGGGGGTAGCTAGGACGAGGCCACATTGTAACATTGTAAATAGGAGAATGTATGGACATGTATAGGAGTGAGCAGCAACATTTGTTAATACTTTAGGGGTCAGTAAAGCCAAACACACCTGGTAGTGAGCTTTGAATTATGTTTGACAGGTACATTATAGTGTTGTGGTTAATATATCATCAGAGTAACAAACAACTTGGTAAAGAATCGTTGAACAGTTGAGAGATGATGGGTTTGGTTCATCCCATTATAACAAGTCTTGCCTCCACAATTCTACAAGATTTAAGGTGATAGGTTTGCATTTTCCCCGGATAGATAAAACAACCTCTAGTTTTATAAGATAATTGTCCATACGTACAGTACCATCCAATTGTTAGGCATTTCCATTAATTTGGCACGAGGCTGGTGCCCTGCAAACCAGATTAACAGACTTTTACTGTACCAAGTAAGTCTTCTTGGATTAACCGTTTTGACATTCTGCATGGCAAAGTAGAATTAATTCAAATAATTTGAAAATTTACAAAATCAAATAAATAAAGATTACTTCATAAAGAAAATTAAATGGGAGAATACCATAGTTATGAACTGAAATCTGCCATAAGCAAGCAATCAGTACAAAATACCCTAAGAAGTATACTTGATGTACCATTTCAACCAATTTAAAAATACAATAAGAAAGTTGACTAAAAATAAACTGATCCACTTTTTTGAACTTTACATTTTTGTGTGAACCAAACAATAAATTTTTTTTTTTTTTTTTTTTTTTTTTTTTAAATAAAATATGACGCTTCATGAAAAGGTCCATGCATTCAGTGAGTACCACCTTTGCTAATTTTGATCAAGAGTAGTGTGGTCTGTCCCCTTCTTCGACTTAACTGATATCAACACCTTACCTTGTGACATCGTAGTCTGCTATCTCACCAAATCGAGCATTTCTTTCCAACTCACGCTCCTCCCGACGCTTCTCTCTGCGGCTCTCCACAGTTTTCTGCACAGCAAAAATCATGTTTAGTTATTACATTAATATTTTGGATCTTTACAGGCTACTATGACAGAATCAACTCTATTTAGCAGTATATGTTCTTAAAGTAGCATAGCAACTAGGCGGTGGCTCAATGGCTAGCAGTCGGGCATACTAGTTCCGAGTTCCGAGTTCGAGTCCCGGTACCTGCTGGCCACTTTTCTTTGGTAATACCACCGAGTGGCCAAAAATCACCCACATGCTGCCCTAACACTATCCTTGATGGGACTGCAAAGCTATATGCACGAGGAGCTTCTGCGAAAGCATGAGGCTCTCAATAAGAAATGAGGCGTCACTTAAAAAATCTAACCTGTGCTACTGACAGGTGGAAGCCACATATCCTCATTTCCTTCCTCTGTAATAATGTATCTGAATGATGTTCCCATTAGAACACAGGATAAAACACCTGAACATACCTTCAAATCATCAAGCTTCTCCCTAATCTTGATAAATCCCAGATGGAGTTTCCCTCCAAAGTGATCTGCCAGGCGGCGGTCATTGTCATGGATGCCCAGGTAGGCGGAGCACACCTCACACACTCTGAGTTTCTGTTGCTGGTAACTGGATGCTGGCATGGAGTTGCGGTACTCTTGCTCGGCTGATGCCTTTCGCTTCCGCAGGTCTTCTACTTCCTCCATAAGTTTCATACTTTCCTGTAGAATTAAAAGATAGAAAATTCATACAATAAAAGTTATTCTGAATACATTACCATAATTCACCTATTTCTATAAGACTTCTGACAAGTATACAGAAGCAAGTCTCTTTTGACTGAACCACTGCTGTTTGCATTGGAAAGAATTACTGAACATAATCACAAATAGTGTCTACACTGTACCCATTCGGTGTCCGACTCAGCACTTACCTCCACCATACCATCAGCACCAAGGGATTCTGCTCTTGCCAGCTTCTTACCAATCTGTTCAGCAAGGTCATGGACTTTGTTGGCCTTAGCAGCTACTTCTGCACTCAGCTCCTCCTGTGTCTCAGCAAGTCGCTTCTTTGCAGACTCTGTGCGTCTGTCACAGTCTGTGATGAAAGACTGCAGGTGCTCCATGGCCTGTATTGAGTTAATACTTTAGTAAAGCTAATGGCAAAGATTTGACACAGAAACAACATTACATGTTAAAATTGTCCTATATGGCTGCATTAATTCTACTACACCAATAATTGAAGTATTTCACAACATATGCTTGTCACCCAGAAGGAAGAGACTCACATCAATGTCATAGTAGTAGTCCTTGGCTTTGGTGGCTTGCTCGTAGTCAGCACGCAGGGCCAAGTCATGAACTTTGGGACACTCGCCCAAGTCCATCCTCTGAAAGTCAGATGTAATGTTTAGTGTTATCCCTGCAGATTGTAAAAAACAACAAAAAGGGATGGAGTGAGGGGTCTGGGAGCCCCTCTGTATTGCCTCCTATGAAAAGATAGGGTGCAGAGGGGTAGGGAGAGTAAAGTATCTCTGAACCCTAAATGCACTGCATTAGCTATGCTCTTTTAATGAGGATATAAGTCAGATATATAATTAGAGATAAATAGAAGGATGAAGTCATATAAACTTCATGATTTTTTTTTTTACTAGTAATCATAGATCATGATTTTCAAACCATGCCTCAATTTAACTCTCAGATGAAAATCTACAGGTTATGAACAATATTAAGACAGTTTCATACATGTTCTAGTCTAAAATGCTTAACGTATATCTGTTAAATAATACTTTAAAATTTGTTTGCTCTTATAACATACTATGGCTCCTAAGTCATCCTCGTTCCCCATCACTTCTTAAGTTTACAAGTGTGTGTCTGGCTTGGTACTCACAGTGGAGGAGAGGATTTCATGAGGACAGCAGGTGAGCAGGAAGCTCTTGCACACCTTGGGGTCGCTGAACTTGAGGCGGTATGTGGTGTCGTCACCTATGGAAGACCACCAGCCATGGATCAATAAACAGCAATCTTTTCCAAACCAAAGCACATGACTTGGGTTCACACTGATACTGTGGAGGCTAGGTCTAGTTTATTCCTCAACATTCATTAGCTGACTATCATGAAGCATTACTCCATACTAGTTATGGCTCAAGGAATCACAACAGGAAGCACCAATTCTTCAGCCTAACTTTTAATACTTAAATGTAGGGTGAAACATGACCTTGAAGTACAACACAAGAAAGAAAAAAAAAAGTATATATATGACTGATCAAAAGTTCCCCATAACTTTGTTTAAAAAAAATAATAAATTATAACAAATAAAAACACAATATGGAATGAGCACTATGTAAAAATGCAGTTGAGGAAAGCAAGGTCATGCTCCATAGATATATTAACTTCCCTGATTTGACACTATGAGGTAGAGGTGTAACCTGATTCACCAACCCACAAAGATGCACACACTGTATTTATAAAACTCTTTCCGCACACATGCATATTTACACATTCAAATTTTCACTCAAAGAAAATCATACACACTCCAACACCTGCATACTAACAAGTCAAACACATGCACACATCAGGTTACACCAAACCTCAACACATTAGTGAATCATTAAAAGAAATAAAAAAATTTCTTTTGAGATAAATTATGAGAAAAGGGCTAAATATTGACATTATGCATCTAGAACTCACAACCAGCACCCCCAAGGCGAAAGGAGGGAGCTTATCTTCTCAGCCGCCGGTAAACCCTGCAAAGTATGCCCTGTGTTGAGCATTTTTGGAGAGGTTACTAAGAACATCTGTAATGGACATGTACAATACCAGCTTCTGACAACTTTCACATAAGAACTGGCTAAAAAAAAACTATAAATCAAATTTTGTTCTCTTATTTCCTTGTCAAGAGCAGATTGTCACAAGAATGGGCCAACCTGGATATCCAGTGTTCCTACAGTTAAAACAAGTGAATCTACCAAACTTGACAAATTGCAGAAAAGACACACAGTAAGTTTGATGAACTGCATAATCAAAACTCTTACAAAATGATAAAGAAACACTTGGCGAAAAATAGACAGGAGGTTATACACACGTGGCTGCCGAGATTTCCAGCATGTCAAGTTAAAGCTTTGTGACGCTCTTTGCTCCACCCTAGAAGAAATTAGGATTATCTCGTCAATATCAATCATGGACAGTGCAAAGACTTGAAACAACACTACTTTTGTTCATAGCCTAACAGGCAGCATTATTTAATTTTTGAATGATTTATATTTTCCCTTCTTTATGCTAAAACCTCTCTGGCTTGAATGATTAACGGAACATTACAAGGCCTGTTGAAAGTGTCAACTGGCATTTACAGCAAATAATCTTAAACTTCAACAGCAACAAATGATATTCACATAATTTAAAACAAAACTTATAGCAACTAAATTTTCATTCATCTGGCGCACAAACTTGGCCCAGACACAGAACCCAACACTGATAACCTAAAGCCAATCACCAAGTTCCAAGGAAACCCCAGGAATATGTAAGTGTACAGTGTAATAAACTAAGAATGTATTGCAAACTGTATTTGAAGAATCTGATCTTATATCTTAGGTTCAGATAAACACATTCAAGTGAATAAACACAACCTTATTAAGGATTACTCAGTGTGATCAGTTATGGTGTGCAGCCATACACACCACAAACAGTTGTCACTAAAAGACAGACAATGTACAACACATACACATAATGAGCATCAAAGGATGAGGCACCTGTGGGCAGCGTGTTTCACAGAACACACCACAATGTTTCCTAAAAGTTCAAGGGCCTGCGTGCTACTTTTCCCACACATCCTGTTACTCATATAAGATGAATCTACCAATCCAAGCTTTCTTTATAATCAAGTAATACAGTGTTGTCACATCAAGGTGGGAGAACTGCTATCCTCTTAAGTACAGGAGTGTTATTGATTATATTATATATGGTGAGTGTTACATAACTGTAATGATGTGTCAAGACACTCGCCACTACACTGCCAAAAGTGACTGGCGAGATAATGAACACCTTTCATTTTTATGGGTATGACACTAAATTCAAAAAATTTATTTGAGGCATCAAGATTCAATACTAGAGCAGTTATAGGATGCATTTGGGGGGTTTTGAGGTGTATTGAGGTTAGTATGCGGTTGAATGTTGAGCTCAATATTTTATCAGATAAGATTACATACAAGGGCTTGCAGACATTAATTAACTTGCTATTCAATGATATAGAGTAAAGGAAGAAGTTTATATCAGTGTTGAAGTTGCAGAATAAGTTATAGTGTCGTAAGTTCATCTGTTTTTACTATCTTCTGGGTGATCCAGTTAATAGATAGTTAGTAGATAAATAGTTAATAGTAGATAGTTTTGTCAGTTGACATTTCCTTCTGGCATGCTGCCACGCCAGATAATGACATTCCCTGAGAATGGTAGGTTGTGCCTTCTAATACGTCTTCACTGGCTGCAAAGTTTCCTGTCATTTATTACGTACATGACTTGATATCTTCAATGTCATGGGAAAGTACACAATTGGCCAAGAAAAGCTGCTATAGTATTATCAATAAGATAGACAAGTTCTTTCCACCCTAAGTATCAACACTGTGACCAAGAATAAATACTACTGGTAACTGTGGTTCAAGGTTTGTAAGATGATGAGTAAATGATTACTCCCATTTCTTGCCACTTTCATCATAGTTGGTAATCAAATTCAATTTCAAGACTAGTTTTTTGTGGGAAGATTGCTTCCAATATTATAACACTATATTCATGGTTCACTTATTAATGATCCATTATGCAAAATTCAGGTCCCAAACTAACATATAAGGAAATGCTTTCATGGTACTTTCCCTACAAGATTGAAACAAGTAATACTATAGAGGAAATTTGAGTAAATTATCTATTTAATTTTCTATAACTGAATATCAGGTCAAAGTCCAAAAGAGCACCACAAACAATGTGGTGATAATATGCTACAGCAAAATGGCACCTGCCAATTACTTAGCTGTGCAACCTCAATTCTAAACACAGTTCCACAATAAATGTTTCCATACACATACTTCCTTAACCCTAAAACATGTAGCTCAGCAGCAAAACGTTAAAATGTACCTCAAAACAAAATTAATGATATAATGAACACACTTTTCCTCTACAAAACATTATTACTAAATCATGTCCAGACAATTATGTAGTACAGTATAAAACAATGAATTCCAACTACTGACATGAGTCAAATGACCAGGTGATAGATGGTATCATTATACAAACATAATTTACTGTACTATCAGTCACGTTACACCTCATTACCTCAATTGTTCTCAAAAATTACCTCTTCTACACAGTGTTATGTGATATTATATGAAGATATAGTAAAGGTGACATGGCTATCCTTCTAATAACTTGTTGCCATTTTAGTAATTAAAAACAAAAAGTCAACAACGGAGAAACACTAGTAACAGCTGATGCCATTCTTCTAGATGTAATGTTTTTGTAGCCTTGACTTTGCCTGTAGTTGAAATTGATAGATACACAAATACTCTCAAGTTAGGACATGATCTGGTAATTACCACACGTATTAATCATCTGGGCAATCAGATTGAATCATATATGGAGTAACAAAACTCTACTGTCCACTACATTGAACTTCATATTAATATACATTAGTCAGTATTGTTACTGAGCTGTCAGTATTTATGGATATGTGCATGGAAAAGGAGGAAAAAAATAAAGGTCTTCACCTCACTAATCTGGATAATCATCTGTTGAGTTTCTCTAGGATCATCATAATCATAATAATGTAATAACCGTATTGTGTAGTAGAACCTTCTTACTATTAAACTCGGTACTACCAATAAAAGTCTACTTATATGTGAATTGATAAATAGCCGAGACATCTATTTACTACAATTAGTTTATACACAATTTATGGAGACTGAAAACGCTTTGGATTAAAATCGGCAAATTCCTTCCTGAACATACCTTGACAATATCATATAAATATCCACATATATTATTAAATCAAGATGTGAAACCACTAACCCAAGTATGTGTGATATATACTGTAATCAATGTAATTAAAAAAAATCCAAATATTCTTTTTCTAATCTTTGCTAACAATACATAATGAATTCCATAAGTAATTGAATTAGTTCAGGTATGAGGAACTATAACGGGTGTGGCCACGACCTATCATACATGTTTATATTCACAGCTCCAGGCAAGGCTGAATCAATGGGGCAATGATACCAATGATATAAAAATAAATAAACAACTACAATTGATTTTAACTTCCCGCCCGCGAAAAACTATAAGCCCGGGAGTCTCCTATACAATTTGGCGGCGCCGCCTTGCCTTTACTTCCCCCGTGACCCCCAGGCTGGCGGGGCGCGGGTCGCCTCCACCACAGCTGCGTCAGTCTGCAGGCAGTACAACACAAAAATCCCCGCGATCCAACACTTCCCGCTGATGGTGAGGGCGAAGGTGCCTGGGCAGTGGGAGAAGCGCGGCACAGCTCACTTTCCTCTCCTTTCCCTCTCCCCGTCACCTCTGCCTCAGTGCCTCGGCCATTCTGCCGCCGCGCCTCCCTCTCCCCCAACACTGCCTGCTAAACACTGCACTAGGATTCTACTCACCATTCCTCGCTGTCCCCATCAGCTGGTCCAGCATGGCTCGCATCTGATCATGGGCCGACATGGTGAGGAATAGGAGGGAGACGCTGAGTAGCAGAGACAATGGTTGCCGCGCCTCGCTCCCTCGGCACCGCTCGGCCTCTGCTCAGAGTTTGCTTGTGTGGCAACCCTGGTACCGTCTCAATCACGGGACGGTTTTCTGTTTCTCTAGTTTTGAATTTTCTTTGTATCTAATTTCAACTTTCCTGAAATAGATCATAGTTATTATTTATTAAAAGTGAGATTTGCAACTCAAGCACACCAAGTAAAATGTCACCATTGGTAAAGTTGACTATGGAATGTGAAGGTATGGATTTTTTAAAGTAGTCCCCTGGATAACAATAATTCAATAGATATATTTTATAAAATATTTTTTTGTTTGAATCATCAGGGTGAATTCATATTTGATGCATCTATTTATATTACGCACTTATTTCAGTCAAGGTCGCATAGTGATGGGTTTCCAAACGCTTGTCATCTCTTGTCTTCTCCTTGTATCTAGTGCTTTTATGTGTCAGGTAGCCCTACAAACTATCAGTTTACTTACATCAATCGTTATGTATACAATTAATAGCAGCATGACGCTAACAAAGTATGTCCCGCATATAAGACTGTTCCCGTGCTCTCCTTTCTCCTTCACTTCGATCGTCAGCTCACCCACAAGGCAGCGAGGACGACAATTGAAGATGCTGCAGCGTTTATATTACTTTCATGCTCTTATTTATCTGCTAAACCTAATAGATCCAACTTGATAAAATCCAAAATTCTAACGGTGAATGACGCAATTCCAATTGTCTTTCGATTCTTTCTCTCAAAACATAGTTTACAACATAATTTCTACCTGTTACCTAGGTAGGCTCCCAGAGCCTTGCGCAACGGGTTTAGGTCTGAATCGTACATAAAACGATGATTTATATTTTTCATAAGCATAACTTTAATGATTGATAACTCTAAACTATGTTAATCATGATGAAAAACATGAAATACTTATGAACACCTAGTTACCGGTTGCTATGACAACGGGGACGCCCTGCCACCTGGCTGACTGGAAGGCAGGGATTGACCAGACACACCTGAGGCAAACACGGCAGTAACAATGGTGAGTAGTGGTGGCACAGTCGTCCTTCCAGCGGTTCAAGGGGGTAATGAGGGGGTGTGTAGGCTCATAGATGAGACCTGCGACGAGTAGAAGAAAGTAACGCAATAGCCCATAATACACCCATAGCACTTACCTAAATAAAATTAAAAATTATATACCCGCAGGAGGCAACCTCGGAGGGCGTGGAGGAAGCTCCTACAGCTTCAGTCACCATAACAAACCCCGCTGATGGTGAAGAAACGTAAATTGAAATTGAAAATCTCTATCTGACTATATATCTGTCTGACTGACGATAATGACATCACTTCCCTCTACTCACTGGCTGCATATTATCACCTCATTTCTATATGTCCGTGTCAGTCAGTGTTTCAGTAAATAATTAAGTCAAGCTGTTTATATATTACTGCAATCGTACACTACATCTATCAATCAGTTAAGCCGTCACTTTACCGATTCATCTGTCAGCCAATCAGTACTATACAGTCTATCTATGTGTCTATTAATTTGCTACATCCACCAATCCACTCTTATACCTGCCGTCCGCCGTAGGGTGACCGTGGAGGAGCTGGAGGAGCAACTGAAGCAATCTCACACCGAGACAACCGCTGCCCGAGAGCAAGTCACGTCCCTCACGCAACAGCTGGCCACATCCATTCCCCGCGCCGAGGCTCTCGTAGCGCGGCGGGACCTCGAAAGGCGCATCGAGACCCTCACCAGGTAGTACTCGCTGCTGCTGCCTGTCGATGCCACTTTCTTAAGTCTTTTCTTGTTTTCTCATAGTTTCTTTGTTGCATCTGTATGAGTTTCCTGATATAGTAGTATGGTTATCCGTGAGAGCCCGCCGTTCACCGGGACTTTTTTGTTCCTTTCATGTAATTACTAATAATAAGATGAAGAACTAATGAATTATTGTGCTATTAATTATGCTGTTTCAACTTGTAAGGATGAGCTTGTGATTACTGTTTACTATTATGCCACAATGGAGACGTGAGGAGGAGCGATAGACTTGCTATCCACTGACGGACTATTGTTGTGGTTCATTCCTGAAGGGATAACCAAACGTTGACGGAGGCGGTGGAGAAGGAACAGAAGGAGCGAGAATGGTTAGAAGGGGAGCTGCGAGCCCAGTACGAGGCTGCCGAGGGAACAGACCAAGAAATGACCAATCTCCAGACCTTCGTTAGGAAGCTACACGCCCTGGTGGAGGACAAGACCAAGGCTCTCGACACACAGAAGGTTCTCAGTCAGTTGTCGACGTATAAAAACAAGTGAAATTCAATAGTGTAAATCCCACGTCCTTGATAATAGATGTTTCATTTTATGGGCGGCAGGAGGAGAGAGAAAGCACGGCACGGATTTTGGAGGAGGCCAAGGAGGAGGCGACGCGGCTGAAGAAGGAGGTAGAGACGCGCTCCCGTGTCCTTACAAGGGTGGAGGCCGCCTACAAGGAGACAACGGGAGTAATTAAGGTCAGGCTACGAGAGAGAGAGAGAGAGAGAGAGAGAGAGAGAGAGAAGAGAGAGAGAGAGAGAGAGAGAGAGAGAGAGAGAGAGAGAGAGAGAGAGAGAGAGAGAGAGAGAGAGAGAGAGAGAGAGAGAGAGAGAGAGAGAGAGCATAATGCAAGTGCTTTCTTTCCATACAACAAATAGCAAAAGGAGGAGGATCTGGTGAAACTGCAGAAGGAGGCGTCAATAGCACGGCGGCAGTTCGACCAGTTGGAGAAAACAGTGAGGCGGCAGGAACAGAGGCGAGCTGACGTTGAGGGTCAAGTCAAAAATGTCCGTCGGCAAGCTAAGGTCAGTGCTCAAAACTTTTTTTCATTCAACACAAAGCTTCTAACATCAACTTCTGCAGCTACGTCTCTCTCAAGTGGATGAAACTGATCGCACGTATTTAATATATTCCCTAAGGTGTTAGAAAAGCAGGTCGTGACGGAGACCAGAATGCGGCAGAGGACGACACGACAGCATGAAAAAGTAATGCGAGAGAGGGATGTCTTGCACCGGGCATTCGTCAAATCTCAGGGTACGTGTGTCCTTCTGCCGAGGCCTTTGTGATGAGTTTGGAGTTCATTTTTGTTTTTATAGACTGTACGAATTGTGTTCTCTTGTACGAATGATATATCCTATAGACTAT
Source organism: Metacarcinus magister (assembly GCA_029783475.1). Taxonomy (NCBI): domain Eukaryota; kingdom Metazoa; phylum Arthropoda; class Malacostraca; order Decapoda; family Cancridae; genus Metacarcinus; species Metacarcinus magister. The sequence goes on from JAPQNM010000020.1 coordinate 10,892,000, forward strand.
AGAGGATGGAACAGGCTTCCATTCAGTAAGGGCATATAAACTGTCAAACATAAGGCTCAACAGAGAGAGAAGATTGATAGGATATACATCTTAACCACCATGTAAGGACTGAATGTATATAGGAAGACGAGAAGTGAGTGTTAAAAAACTTGTCATTCATCATACTCAGACATGTTTCATTCCCTCTCGCCTCTCCCTCCTTTCAGGCACTATTCAGAAGCACTCTGGCCTTGTCCACATCAGGGAGCTAGAAAGACAAAACGCAGAAAGGGATTTGATGCGTACCTCACGTGATCTAACCAAGCAGGACCATCTCATAGACACACTGCAGCGCACCAAGGACAGGTAAATAAATCAAGCCACGTTCGCTTCTGTCAGATTCCGCTACCAAGATCCAGATATATCTAGATCTTGGATACTACTATAAAGCCGCATTTTTGTCGTCCATGGTTTCGAAGATCGTCTTCGGTAAACCCAAGTCAATCCCGCCTGGCGCGTTTTTGTCGTCCACTTTCGGCTTGGAGGATACGAAGACAGTTCCAAGCCGAAAAGACTCGGCCTCGAAGACTGCCTGGGAGCTGTCTTGCAACCCGGATTCCCCTGAAAAACACCGACAAGAAGGAAATATGGCGGCCCAGAGAGAGTAAATAGTTACTTATTTGAGTAAAATATGCTGATTCCCACCTTAATTGTGGGAAATGACGGTACCTTAGTTGAAAAATAGTGCGTTGAATACACAAATGTGATAATACTGTATGGTAAAGCGGTAAAGCATAGCTTTAATCAGGGTAAAGCACAGCTTTACCCTGATTAATGCCAGTAATGTCATGAAATGAGTGTGGCGTACTATCTATAATAGCACAGCTTACAGGTACGGCAGCCGTACTTAAATGCTCGCTTATAGATACGGCACGTGCCTAACTTTGGTATAATATAATATAAAAAGCTTATATAACCGAACCAAACCGTACCTAACATAACATAATCAACATAACATAACTTGAAAGATGCTTTACCAGGTAAATAATAAGGCATAGACCGTACCAATAGCGGGTGAATAGTGGATGACAACGTATCTTTAAGCACTTCGATCTATAGTTTGTCAGTATCCAGGTGTTCCAGATACGAGTTTAGTACATTGAATCAACAGTGTTTAGTAATGAAGATGTAGATGTTAGAAGCTATCATATAGCAAAGGCAATTAGAAAACATGCCATTTTCTTTCGTAGCCACATGCCATTCTGGTGAAGATGTAAAAATCTACCGAATAAGATAACTTTGTTAGCATAACCTTCCCAGAGCTGCAGTTAAATTAGCCTAACCAAAACTAACATAACCAAACCAAACTAAACCTAACGTAACCTAACCAAACAAAACAAAACCTAACGTAACCTAAAATAAACTGTATTTTTTTTTGTAATTCAGCGGAATAACTGTTTGAGGTAATCTTTAGAAGTTTCTGAGGTTGAATTTGCAGTGCATACTAAAGGTAAGGAGATATCGAATAGGTCGTCTTACGAACCTTTACCGGTAATAGGTCTGTAGACTACACATTAAATGACTACTTTAGGAAGGTCATATAGTATGAGGGACTTTTGGGAGCTCAAGTAAGCAGTGACTTGCGCCCCAGGGAACAGTGTATTATAGTTAGACATGGATAAATAGAAAGATACTGGGATTTTTTTGGTAGGTATGTGACAAATAGAAGTTCTGAGGTCATTCTGAGGTTGTATTTAGCGCTAGTTAGACTCCACCTAGATTATGCAGCTCAGTTTTGGTTATGTACTGTGTAGGATTATTTTCGGCGCTGACATTAATTTCGGCAACCATAACAAAAAGGAAATTAATGTACAGTAGCTATGTTTTACTTTTAATAAAGTTTTTAGGAAAGTTTGTAAGCCAGATAATAATATTTCGGCACCAAGTCAAGAAAAAGTGTTTTTGTGGTGGCCAACGATCGGCCCAAGACGGCCCCAAAACGGTCTTCGAAATCCAATCCCGCGCGTGGACGACAAAAATGCGGCTTAAGACTCATTTTACTTACGGTTGGTTCTGAGGATGCTCTCTTCACTTAGCTTTCGTGTCATTTTTTTTATTAGTGTTCATATAACTTTTGTTCTTTAATGCAAGAATGATGAATAATGATGATGATACAGTGGCTGGGTCGGGTCGACACTCACAGGCAGGTGGAGGAGACGTCGAGGCTGGAGACGAAGGTGGTGGAACTGGTGGAAGAGGTGGAGACAAGGGGGAGGGAGGTGGAGAGGCTGATGCACACACAGACTGCCACTCACACTAGCCTTCAACAAGCCACCACCCTCTCGGATGCCCTCAAGACTGATAACTTCATCCTGAGTCGACACCTTCGGAACGTTCGGGTGAGATGCTACGTAAACACTGCATCAAAAACAAACAAATGACCGTTTAATTACTAATTCAAACCTTGACTTACTCTTCGAATATTGCTTCAATATCTTAGATCACATAAATATAGAATTGTTCAGCCTTTAATTGATGATTTTTTCTTTTCTGTATAGACATGTAAATACGGAAGTTTATCAGGTTAATTCGTTTCTAGCAGATGAGATTTAGGGTTTGTCTCTCCCTTCCTTCCATAGACTGAGAAGGAAGAACTGCTGGAGGAATCAAAGAAGGCTGGCTACCTGGTGACGAAGCTGCAGCAAAATTTAAACACCAGAGACACTGACATCCAGAAACTTGGTGCAGGTGGGGGAAAAGGAGGGGTCGGAGGGGAATTAAAATATATATCATTCTTCCTTTATATAAAAGATTTGATAATAATATAATAAGGAAACATAATTTGACTATGAGGCACCATCGAGTTTGAACTAACGTCAAAATGTTTAGATAAATCACAACTACAAAATGACTGCTAATTCAATCCCAAAGAATTTGAATAATATTTTAAGATCACAATTCTTGGATTGCTAAGGCAGCCTGGACACTCAAACGTTTTTAACCTCCAAAAAAATCATATATCTACATTTTTCAAATTTTTTTTTATCTCCTGAAAACATTAGTGGATTCCTGCAGAGGTGTCCATGCTGGAACGCCTGGCGGAGCAGCTGAAGGCAGGAGAGCATGCGGCAAGGAGCGTGGCAGATGAGAGGCAGCGAGCGGTGCAATATGCTGAGGCAGAGAAGGTGGGCCTGACACGCCTCCTACACCAAAACGAAAACAACAACAAGGACCTACTCAAAGAAATCGAGGAGGTAGGCAATATATATTCCCCTCTGAACTTGATTGCTAAGTTGATATGATGGATGAGTCTCATCCAACTGGTTTTCCTCTCCTAGGACCCTCAATTTCACTCATACATTTTCTTCACAAACTCTTCACTCTTCTTTCTCTCCATATGACCAAACCACCTGAACATATTTCTTTTTACTCATTCCACTACATCACACTTCACTCTATTTGTTCGCATGCCACACCTTTCATACATGCTTTCATTGCTCTCACCCTTGTCAAGCCGAATGCTCCTCTCAGATAACTCATTTCCACAGCATGCACTCATGACTCCTGTGCCCTATTCCATGTCTAAGTCTCTGATCCACAAATCAATGTTGACAGGAGAATACTGTTCCTTAAACCTCTCTTCATGGGCACATTTCTATCTCATAACCCTTGCAAGTGATCCTATGACACACCTGTCTTCCACAACTCTCTTTTATTTTTCCTTCCATCTCTCCTGTTTGCATAGCACTGTTCCCAAATGCTTAAACTCTTTCACTTCCTCCATTCTTTCTCCTAAAAGTACCTTAAACCTTCCTATTGCTAGCACACTTACCCTTTTAGTTGTATGTACTAAAATCCACACCTCTGCTTCCCTCTTTTCAAAAACCATCACCTTACTTTTCCCAACTTTCACTTTCAACTTCCTTCTCGTATATAGATGATAAAATCAATCCACCATTCTGTGAAGTTCCCCTTCAATCTGCAAACAGGCATGCCACCACTGCCCAACCCATACCATTAATTTTCAGTGTTCCACCTACATTCCCTAATTTAGCTTTAATTCTCTTAGCTCCTTACTTTATTACCATGCCTGTGTATGCACTATAACTTAATGCATATATTTTGATCATTGTTCAGCAGGTATCTTTAATTATGAGGAAAAAAAGCTTTATATTGGTGGGTTGGTGTGCAGGGACAAGCTGGCCGTGCTGTGGTGACGACACAGCTGGCACGTCGCAATGATGAGGTGCGGGCGCTGCGGGAGAGAGTAAAGCTGCTTGAACACGTCCTTCATAAGGGTGACAAAGATTACAATTACCGCCTCCAGGACATCAAAACTCTCACCAACGAGGTCAACTCTCTCAGGTGAGTACTCAAAATTATGTAAATTTAACACATTTAAGATGTAGCGGGTGAGTGTCACGGAAGTTGAATAATGTGGTTGTAGCAGTAGCGGGATCTAAGTTGAAAAAAACAAAACAAAAAAACAACTGACTATTCCACTGCAGATGGATAACAAGTGTAGCATAATCAGAGAGTCTGTTGTGCAATACAGACTCCTGAATAGCAATGCCTCTCTTTATTCTGCACAGGGATGAGCGGCAGGTGCTGGGACGACATGTCAAGCTGGTGGAGGCCCTCAAGGTAGAGTTGGTGCGCCTTCAGAGGGAACTCATCTCATCACAGAACAAAAGGGCAGTGCTGGAGGAGGAAATCATACGTAGGGAAAAGTCACATCGATGGACCACATTGAAGGTTTGTTCTGGGTGGTCTGCTTGGTGCTAGAGGGATTAGAACCTGTGTGTTGGTATTGTTTGGTTGTGTTCATGTAATGTGTTAATATTACTGGCATTGGTAAAACTACATATATGCATTGATGTCTTGACTAAAAGCAAATCTTTCAGGTTGTAATATAAATTAATTTGAACTTACCATTCCTAGTCTCAGGTTGCAATTATTGAATAGATATTTGTTATTGATGCACCATATTTCTACTATCATGTGTCTCCTGCAGGCATCTGACCCAAGCAAGTATGATCTACTGAAGAAGAACCACCTGCTGCAGAAGAGGCTGGTGGCCGCCACTCAGAGGTTGGCAGCCAGTGAGGGAGAGGTGATGACTTAACTGTTTCGTCACTAAAATTTATACTTGAAAATTCTAATATTTGTATAATCTCTACATCCCCTAAAACTTTTTGCAGTCTTTTTACCTTGAAATATACAACACAACTTATTAGATGCAATGTAACTTTGAAAATATGAATATTATGGTTTACGTACGAATTAGATTCATGTTGTTTAGTGCACCTGATATACATGATATACATGTGTAAACCCATAAGAAATCCAAATTAATGAGCATTCCTTGTTCCAGATTGCTCACAAGGAGCGGGAGCTGGAGGAGATGCGACGGGTGGTTGAGCGCTCAGCAGGTCATCACTCTGATGCTGCTGCAAAGCCTCACCTCATAAGCCAGCTGAGGGCTAAGGATGACCAAATCAAGGTCAGTAACTTTCTCTGTGACGACATTGTGACTGACCCTTGTGATATGATAATGTATCTGTTCTGAGAGTGTGATTTATGTGACAGAGTGTGACGGCAGCTCTCAATGTGGCTCTGCTGGCCCAGGAGGAGGCGGAGCAGGAGAGGCGCCACCTAAGGAACCAGTTAGCTGTCACCATGCGCAAGATGGTAAGTCTCTGTGGGTTTTCTGTCGATATCAAATCACATATTCAAAAGTGTTTTTTCCTTAGATCTAATATTTCCATGAAAAAAAGAATGCTTTCCTCATTAAAGATTCTTGTTCAGTAGATTATATTTCTTTTGCAGAATAACTTCCAGCGGAGACTACAGGCCAAACAACTAGGTACAGATGCTGGAGGTACAGCAGCAGCAACAACTACAACACAACAACCACCATCTACAACAACAGCGACAACAGCAACAATATGAAGAGGTCAACAGACTGATCCATCTTAATGGATTTGACCAAAAGCATTAGTCACAAACATTATGTTTGAATGATGAAGGCTTCTGTGGATATTAGCAACACAACAAAAAGCATGTTTTTGTTCTTTCATCAACAAGGTCACCTGTATTCCCTTTTGTGTCCCTTAAACACTTATCACCTGATCATGTGTACCACAGCAACGATTCAAGACAAAACTGAAAGAAGCACAAAACAACCTATCATAAACTTGTTCCTTATACTACATTTTGCACTACATATTCACACTCAACATAGAAGAATTGAAAACAAAATCTATTCAAAGTGATATTGGAGTGACTGGACACTATATTCTCCTTTTGGACCAGTGCTGAAGAAATACTGAACACTGATCTTCAGCACACACGAGCAAACTCCCCGAACGGCCGGAAAAAGTTGGGTGGTTTCCTTACACCCATGCCCCTGTCCATCCAGCAGTGAATAGGTACCAGATGTTAGCCAGGGGTTGTGACCTGCCTTACAAGGTGGTGGCCTGGCACCTGCCTTGGCGAGGTGTGAAAGGTTGCTGTTACAAATGCTATACCCACGATCCCCAACAGTATAACAGTATAGTATGTACTGACTCAGCAATGATAATATTTTACAAGTTCCTTCTTGTCTATCCATAGAAAAGGGATGAGTAAAAAAACACTTTGCCTCTAACTATAATATATACTATATACAAATAATGATGACATATTATCTGTACAATACAAAAGTTGGAAGAGTAAAACTTCTCAAGTTTGGAATAAAGTGCTGGAGGAACATATGATGTGACCATGTGGGAAGCGCATCTTTATCATTATCAACACCAGGAACCTGTTTGGCCCAACTTAAATTGCCCATCTTATAAAAAAAACAGTTTCTGATAACATAAAATCCTTTGTCCTTTCAGGGTAAGGATGGGACAGTCTAAAGTATCATCAGATCTCGAGTACACGATATAACATAACAAATAGAAACATATTCCAGTGAACTGTAAAAAAATAATTTTGACAATAATAAGCATGTGTATATTATATAATAACTAAAAATAGTACATAAGTAATTATTATATGTTCTAAATCTTGGCATCAGAAAGTTACTGTTGACACGTTAGATAACACAGCCAGACACGTCACAGTGAACATGTGGAGGCAGGCCACACCTCAGCCTTGCCACACCACACCACCTGCCCCAGGTGATGCTGGAACACAGGCTCTTAAGTATCACAACTTGGCAACATTACAACTGAGGACTGATGATCCCGCTGCCACTAAGGGAAAACACAGGACATGACTCATTTTGTTACCCAAAACATTTCTCCTCCTACACTCTACTTGGCATTATTCTAACGTACACAATTTTGATCTCGGTACATGTTTCCTAAGATTCAATTCATTAATACTGTATATCTTACATATAATGTTTAAGTAAAGTTTGCATAAATTAAATTTCTCTTAAAACTATTAAGAGGAAGAATTTGATTGACTCACAACAACCCTCACAGTTGCCACTTGGTGTGGGAAGAGTGCTAATCCTCACAACAAGTACAGCATCAGTTACATGTTGGATCATCCTATCACTATATATAAAATGATATGGTAGTATATATATAACTGTGTTAAGATATAAGTGAAAGACAAGCTATAAAAGTTGGCTGCATCCCCTCTTCCAGCCAGCCACTCCCCGACTCAGGAACTTCTGAGAAAGGAGCTCATGCTTGGCTACCTTAGTGCTCCTTACTCCACTCATTGACGCTTCAATCACTTGTCCTCTCTCCTTTCCTTGCAAAAACTAACTGATAAGGTTTGACATGCAACACAGTTAAATACGATGTCATTCACATATTTTTTTCTTAATTATAGTCATATCTGTTTATTCTCAAATGCTTTTCAAAGAAGTCACTTTCAAATTTGTAATATGCACCAACCTTCACTATGGAACACTGATAAAATTAAATATATCAAAGAACAATGAAATAACTCAACTGTTCAACACTGAGGAGGTATTCTGAGTGTTGGGATCACCTTACTGAATCCCACGAAAACTTTACTTGTACAGTGACTCCAAATTCTAGTGAGGAGGAAGGGCATCACATGAACAGTGATTCTCATGTCGCTATGCTAGAACTAGGAGAGTAACTCAGTTCAGTTAAAAATGCCAGGGTACCTCATGGAGGTGACTCTGTTGCAGCTCCACCAGCATCACTGCTACCTACCTGCTCTGCCTCACCTGCTGCCTGCTGGGGATCAGTGCCATGCTTCTGTCCCCGGACAGACACTGGCACTTCTCGCCTCACTGTCTCTTTCTCAAACACATTGCGTGCTGTTACAAACTTAGCCTCATAGTCCACCTCTGGGTCGTGCCTCAGTCTGGAGTCTGCCTGGTGATGGGCATGGCGGGGCTGCGTGTGAGGGCTGGCTGGAAGTACAGTGGCAGGGTGAGCACGGTAAGAGTGAGAGTCAGATGTGCTGGAAGGGAGTGTGGCTGTGCCACTGGTGGTAGTAGTGGCTTCTGAGGGAGGGGAGTCAAGGGCTGATCCATGAGCCTCATCTCTCGTAGCCTGGCTGCCCTCTGCTACAGGGATGTTATAGGGGCCCCTGGAGTGGTACCCAGAGGAGGTATCTGTGGAGGGTGTGGACTGCCGGGTGTCCAGGTTATTCTCGTCAAGAACACTCGGCGGCTGGGTGGAGCAGCGGTGATCTGTGTAACATCCAGAGTCACGGCCGTGGTCACCCCGCCGCAAGGCCACCTCAGTGGTCTCTAGGGTCTCTGGGAGTTCTGGCTCAGGCTCAGAATCTACATCATGGAGCAGAGCCACGGCTGTCAGCAGCTTGGCACATGTCTCTGGGTCAGTGATGCCCAGACAGTCCAGGTCAGCTTTCTCCAGGTCACGGAAATGCTCCAGATCTTCAAACCCATTGAGCATAAATACCTGTAAAGGATATTCAGGTAAGCATACTAGGTCTTTTGTGAATGCCCAGAAAGTGTACTTATGATAAAGGAGTTAGAAACAAACCTAAACCTTTCATGCAGGTCCAAGAACACAACCACCGCACCACTAACCTTTCCATTCATATATCTCGTGATAACCTCTTGATGCCAGTTTCTCACAAAACTGCTTATTCTATTATACCTCATTATCACATTTCATATTCACAGGTAGAGTACACAGTAAAAAAAAATATAACCTCCATTTCAATCTGAAACCCGAACCATACTGATAACCTATTGATCTATCTATATACCCGGCTGTTATTAAAGTCACGCATACATACACCCATGCACTCATACATATACCCTCCTCTCACTTAGATCTTAGGCCCCAATAGGAGAAGAGAAGTACACTCCACCCAAACACTGAATGTTAGGTCAGTCACGAAAATGGGACCGAAGGCGGGAGTCGTATTCACAACTGATAATAAATCTATGTATTTTTACTGATTTGTTGATTACCCCTTTCCCCAACATTCATATGGTTAACACCCCTTTTGTCTTCCTCCCTTTACAACCTTCTTTTATTCATCCTCTTTATAACTTTCTCCTTTCTTGACCACACAATCCAATCCCATGCATTCAAGGCCTTAGTGGAGTTATCATATTTCATTAAGAGAGGATGCTTACCCTTGTCTTATAGAGTCAACTGTGTTAAATTCGTAAAAAGAGTAAACTGCCATCTAATAAGAGACTTTATAAATGATCTCATGTTAAATGTTCACTGGTTATCATTTAACATGTTAGGTATTAGTACAAAAAAGTTAGGTAACAATAGATAATATGATAATGATATACTGTACAAATTGCTACACATTTCTCTGGCAGTTCTCCTTTGTTCTGCTGCATATACTTTTATAATAATCAACTTAATCACTTTTACATTCCACACTTACATGGGTCAGCCTTGGTCACCAGAATACAATGGAAAATGTAATGTAATCTAATGGTACTCAATTCCTTCCAATAAAACATTCTAACCTGGATGAGGTGACTGAGGTGAAGGCGGGTGAGCAGCTCCTCTAGGGTGCGGGAGCGACCCCGGCGTGGCGTGGTGCCTCTTCCAGTACGGCTCTTACGGACGGGACGGTCCACCTCCTCCTCCACCAGGATGAACTTGAAATGCCCAACTCTACCATCTACACAACCCTTCCACAGGCCGGACGGGTTCTTAGCAATGATCTTGATTGTATCATCTTTCTGTGGGGTAGATGGAAGCTTATTGTGGGGGATAAATTGTAAAGCTTAACTCTTACAAGCTATGATGTGAGGATATATTTATTTATTTTTTTGGATGTTTAATACATAGAACTTTCAGTTACACCTGTCCATACACTTTTTCCATGCATATTTCTCTCTCTCTCTCTCTAATGTGTACTATCATCGGATGCTGGCGAGCCATTTTACAACATCTACCCTACTCACATCATTTCATTCTTTTCCATCATTTACAGATGATCAAACCACCTCCGGTTGCTACATTTGACCACCTCCACTTCTCTTCAAGTTCATTACTTCACCCTCACTAAAACACATCACACCTTCCATTAGCACCTTGCCTTCACTACTTCTCACCTTAAACTTGAGTGCATCTCGGTCATAAGGTGAGGGTTGACAGTCCACCAGAGCCCGTGCACGTCCGATGAAGGGACCTGTGTAGGGTTCAGCATCTTCCCCTGACAGGGAGGACCGGTTGCTTCCTGAGGGTGCGGCTGCTGTGACCACCAACCACAAGTTACTCAAATGTGACACTTAATGCCTCATTCAACACATGACACTCAACTTATCATTTCTTCATCAATATTCAATACTTAAGAACATCCACCAATATCATTGTTTACTGAGCTACCCACTGAACGGTTCTAACAAAATTAATTTGGCATCACTTTTGACAGGTAAACTGACACAAATTACTGTAAAAGAGAAAGCAACCGAAGAGAAAGATGAAGAGAAGCCAGAAGTGAAGACACTCCAAGGAGTTGTTATTGAAAATAAGAGAAAACACCAGAAGTTGAGTAGAATTTATCTGCAATTTAATTTCATAAAATTGCTGTGGCTGAATTCTACTCTTGGCAGTCTCTTCCCTTTAATCTTTTCTATTTATTTTTAAGGGATTTTCCCTACTGTGCTCGGTATGAAAATAGTTATGTGATGGTAGTGATGGTGGTGGTGGTGGTGGTGGTGGTGGTGGTGGTGGTGGTGGTGGTGGTGGTGGTGGTGGTGGTGGTGGTGGTGGTGATGATGATGATGATGATGATGATGATGATGATGATGATGATGATGATGATGATGATGATGATGATGATGATGATGATTATGATTATGATGATGATGATGATGAAGCTTACTGGTGCTCACCTGGAGGGGCTGAGGAAGGGATGCTGTCACACGAGGCGGCTGCTGGGTGAGGGGCTGCCCCAGGGGCTGAGAGGGAGGCGGTGGGTCGCTCCAGGGGACCCAAGGGTCCAGGGGAGCTGGAGGTGCTGCCTCTTGGGCTTTTCAGGCGTGAAATTTTCTTCTGCATGTCTCGTCGGAGACCTCGCATGCGGCCAACTAGGGAGGCCGAGCCTGTCCTCTGTGGCGGGAGGTGGATGGTGAGGCAGTGTTGGGAGGGGTGGGCGTGATAATTCCTTCATTTGACTTGACAACTTTACTTACATTAAGTCTTCTCTCATCAGTAACATTCTATTGTTAAATTGATTTACTGATTTACGAGTATGTATACAATTCATAATACAATATATAAGATTCTTTTCTGCTAATGATTAATCTATAAATCCATTTATATATCATATTCTTCCTCTATAGAGCATTTTGTAACACCACAATGATCTGTTCCGCGAGTATAATCATAAATATAATTATGATAGACATGACACCGTTTCTTGGAAATAAATATCCAATAGGATACAAACTCAATGTTAAAGGGAGATGGACTTACCTCTGCCTCGTCCTGCTCTTCATAGTCGGATGAGTGTGAGGGAGACTGACCGTCCTCGCTGCCGCCGCTCATACTGCTGCGACTCTGCAACACAAAACAACACTTAGCACTCAGCAAACACACCTACATAGTTTACAATAGATTAATCATGAACCATACATAGAACAGCCCCTGTGTGATCCTAGACCACCTCAGCACTCATAACTGAGGAGGAACCAGCAGCACAATTTAGTCAATTGAGGTAAGAATTATGGACTCGAGGGCCAAGGCTCCGGTCATGTACAGCCTCAAGGAAGTCCTCCCCGAGGTAAGGCAACACACTCTTCGCCTCCCTCATCCTCTGATCCCGGTGAGTGTTGACGTTACAAGCTCCTGCATATTTATGTCATGTGCCAGAATTTCATGTTAAATTTACTTTCCTATTCAGGTCAAAAACAACGGGTCTCAACGTGTGAATTTATTATTAGTGTTGCTAAAATTGTTCTGGAGTGTGTGTGTGTGTGTGTGTGTGTGTGTGTGTGTGTGTGTGTGTGTGTGTGTGTGTGTGTGTGTGTGCGCGCGCGTGCGTGCGTGCGTGCGTGCGTGTGTGTGTTTGTGTGTGTGTGTATGTGTGTGTGTGTGTGTGTATGTGTGTGTGTGTGTGTGTGTGTGTGTGTGTGTGTGTGTGTGTGTGTGTGTGTGTGTGTGTGTGTGTGTGTGTGTGTGTGTGTGTGTGGCTCCTGCTATACACGGCCAATTTAATTTTTAGGCTGTGGCTGGTGTTCATGCCGAGGGTCTGGAATAAGATTGAAGGTACAGTACCGGTGACTCCCACACTGCACTACAAAGGTTAATTTCTCTATCATGTTTTTCGATATCAGGACACTTATTGACCTTAACACTACAGCACCTCGTTAAGATGAACTATTCCGGTGCCGAGAGGAGCAGACGATGACAAGCAACGCTCAGACGACGGGGCTTTGATGCCCGAGGAATGAATGACGGCTCCTGTTGGAGAGGACCTCTTTCCATAGCATTGCCTTCGGGAGGAGGGTGACGCCCATGAAGAGGCAAGGTCCTCTGTACCCTTCCGCGAAATGGAAGTTGATCGGTTGTTTGCGGTGCAACTCCCCTTTAGGTCGGGCCCCGAGGGAGGCCCATCCAATGGAGGGCGGCCTTACAGAGGCCGCGACCCAGTGGGAGGGAGGAGGGACAACCTCACTGAAGGTGAGACACTGAGACATGGTCCACCCCTGCTCACCTCGGAGTCCCAAGGGAAGGAAAACTTACAAGTGCACTACAGGTGCGGCCACCGCCTACCATGGCAACGAAGCTACTTCTGATATCTGATGCGAAAATACAACTTACTAATTAATTTCTGATCATATGACGAAGACTCAACATAAGCGACTCGTCAAAGTTGACGTCACTGTCTGGAAGGAGTAGCGCCGAAAGGGTTGGGAAGCAGTACATCAGGGTGCGGGAGGGACGCGTCTGGCCCTAATAATGTTTTTTTCAGTAACAGTTGTCTCAAATCAGCCGGCGTGTCCCTCTACACGCATCTCCCTCCCTCCGTCTCTTTTACACCTACAGGTATCCTCACGACGCCCATAAAATATCCACAGTCCAGGACGGACGCACAACAAACATGCGTCATGTCGTTTCAGATTTTCAACACGGCTACCTGGCGGAGGCAATTCAACTTTTGGATGTGTGATAAATATCAGACGTCAAGTACAGGTGAGGCTGCGTGACAGTTGCTAATTAATAAGTCTCTCCAAAACAACAGTTAAAAGTTTGTGTTGGGAAGAGAATCAATATTAGCAACTCGCGCATCTCCTCCCCGTCTCGCTCTAAACACCAGCGGTGGCGTTCGCCTGAACACACTTTTTTAAGCAGGAGTCAAAGGCTAACAATGGACAAGATAACGAGTGCGAAACTTTTCCTTCATTCTGTAATGTTTACCATCGGGACCTCTCGGCAGGGGAATGAAAAGTGAAAGGAAGGGAGGCATACATATTCCTGCGAGTGTTTTCATTTTTATCTCATCTCTCTCATCTCTCTCTCTCTCTCTCTCTCTCTCTCTCTCTCTCTCTCTCTCTCTCTCTCTCTCTCTCTCTCTCAACACCCAACACCTGCCAGCCTGTTCGCCACCTCATTAGTGATGCTGCATCCATCAAAAGTTTCTTTAGTAGCTGGTTGTCTAGTGAGGGAGAGGTGTGAGCGAGGACGTGAGTGAGGGAGGCAGTGGGTGTGGGTGAGGGGAGGGGTGGAGAGAGGGTGCGTGAGGGAGGAAGGAGTAGCGTGACACTCACAGAAACACAAGACCTTGAGGTGGAGGTGGAGGCGGAGCGAGGACGCAGTTGGCCAAAGATCCTTCCCAATAATCCCTTGCCGTCTTCGTTCTTGGAGTCCCCATCTCCTTCTTGTCCCCCAGGGGAACAGGGCCCTTCAGGGGATGTGACACAGATATCGGGCCCAGGCGTCCTGCACTGCACCATTGCTCGCTTGTATTTTTGGTTCCAATTGAGGGTTCGTGGCCGCAGAAATCCACCCCGCTGGGAGGGACTGTGTTTCTTGACGCACCGTGAAGCATCACCGCCAGTGGTTTCCGTCAGGACAGCCCCAGGATGTTCTTGCAGACCATTTCCAAGCTCCACATAGAACGTGGAGGCTCCAGATCTCTTGACGACACAGTCAGCCTCGTCATCATCCTTGCTAGTCCTAAACAGCACGTGGGATACCCTCTTCATATAGCTGGGAAGGTCCTTAGCCTTATCCAGAAGAGTTCTGCTCTTTTCACCGCTCTCGTCGGCTTTTCCCTGCTGCAAAGCCTCCGTCAGAAGTCGCGGAAATAATACCTCAGAGTGACGCCACTTTCTCTTTAAGGATTTAACGGAGGCCGCGGCGGACTCTGACTTTGCTCTGCGACGGACGCCACTTTTGTCTCCAGCATTCTCACCCTGGCGACGCCCTGAAGTGCTCCGCCCCGCCACCTCCACTTCCTGTTTCGACGCTTGCCAAATCACAACCGTATCGTCTCCATCCACGTCTCCATTGTTTTCCAAGGAGTCTTCACCTATGCCGCCTATCTTCACGCCACGAAGCGGGGCGCGGCGCGGCATCGCTCTAGGTCTTTTCCAGCGGCAGGAAACTCGTCGTGAGGGCCGCCGGCGGAGTGAGGTATGGCGGGAGGACTCCCATTCCCAGGACACCTGTAGAATATCAGGGCTGGGAGGTGGCTCAGTCTGGGACCTTACTATATTGTGTTCGCGGGGTTGCGGCGGCAAGGGCGTAGCTACATAGAGCGCCCTGCGAATTCTCCCCTGTCGCGCCTGGGAGCCCTTTCGCTTCACGCTCCTGGCGCCCGACACTGCGTGCCTCGGCCGAGATTTAAAGGATGTGGCGTCAGAGTGTGGCTCAGGTGTGGTGCGGCGGGACCTTGGTGTATGAGAGCCAGGTGTGCGGGACTCAGAGGTAGCGTCTGGTTCGGGTGTGAGGGCCACCAGCGTTGCGCTGGATTCAGGTGTGTGGGATTGAGGCCTGGCGTCAGCATCAGGTGTGAGGGGCTCCGGTGTGGCGTGAGCAACAGGTGTGTAGGATTCAGGTGAGGCGTTGGATTCTTGTGCTTGGAGCTCGGGTATAACACTAAGTTCAGGAATGAGGTGTTCGGGCGTGGCGTCAGGTTTAGATGGGCGTGGCTGGAGTGAGGGAGCGTGACAAGGGTCGCCGTCGCTGGAGGAGGACATGCGTCGTGGGGTGGTGGAGCGGAGGGCGAGGGAGGAAGGTCGTTCTCTCTCCGAAGAGCGACGACAGCGGTAAGGGAGGTGTGACGACTCCATGACGGCTCCAGGGACGCCACACGTCGCCCCTGGCCCGCCACTCACATGATTCCTCGCCAACAGAAAGCGACAAGCAAACAGCACAGACAGCATCAGCTACACACACATGCTGCAGATGTTAGTGCTCTCTATGGCACATCTCCAACAGGTGTGCGAGGCAGGTGTTACTGTTCCAACAGGTGCGTGTGTATCACTCAGGGCGGTGCAGTGTGGTCACACCAGTGGCAACAGGAGCAGCAGCAGCAGGTGGGTAAGTCTTGGCACGCTGCACAATGCCACACATAAAGCGACACCCACTATTTTAAGTTCTAAGAGGGAGGGAGTAAGGGAAGGGGAGGGGCACCACTGTTGATGTTGGTGTCAAGAGTATCACGTGCTTGGTGAGGGGCTGAGGCCTCTTCGTTGCCTCCCTCGGTACTGATTCACGTCAGGTAGTTCACGTCGCCTCACGCCCCACCTCGTGAAGCAAGTCACTCCAACACCACCACCGTCTGTCCCTTCACTCAGTTCTCGTCACACCACCAACACCAACACTTCGCCGGTGCCTTCCTAGGTGCGTGGCGGTGTCAGGTCACAGAGCCCCAGTGGTCGGGGAGTGGCGTCCAACGGGGCAGCGGCGTAAGCGTGGCACTGTGGCAACTGTACGTGAGGAACTGATGGCTCTGGCATCGCACTTGCCTCCCCTCACCCCCCTAAAGTTGGCACCCTCACACCTGCATCCCCCACCTCCCTCTCTCGATCCCTCATCTTCTCCCCACTCTTCCTTTGCCCTTTCCCCACTCTCCTCGCTTGCTCTCTACCTCTCTTCGCTCATTCCCCTACTCTCTTCTTCCCCCCTCTTCTTCCTCCTACGCGGCGCACACCTCACTGCGCCACAACTGTGTTAACGAGGAAGTGGCGCACCTGGTGAGCAGCAGCGGCAGGTGTGGTAGGCTGGCGGGGCAGGAGTCACGCTGCTCTTGTCCTCACGCACACCCATGGAACTAAGCTACTGTCTCTTCCGGTTACTTATTCATTTAATCTCTCTCTCTCTCTCTCTCTCTCTCTCTCTCTCTCTCTCTCTCTCTCTCTCTCTCTCTCTCTCTCTCTCTCTCTCTCTCTCTCTCTCTCTCTCTCATATGCCATCAATATATCTTTCCTTACACACGTGTGAAAGTGACATTTACGCTCCCACAGTTTCCTTTGGTCGGTAAAGGCAATAGGTTGAACATACATTTAAAAAGCCGCCTCCGCCGCCGCCAGACAGACGCGAGTATTCCATGAAAGAACAGTAAAATCCCATACCTACTCGTAGAAGGCATAGATCAATACCAACAGCTTCAAGAGGCAAGGCTGTGTGTACGCTCACTACATCTACATTAGTCTGAGATGCCTCGTTTTGGTGTAGGTTGTGAGTCACTGGCTGTATCCTCGCCTCACCAAGAAGGGTAGTGAGCATGTAAAATTCACCCCCTTCCCCCAATACACACTCATAAACTTTTCAAGGGTACACATGCATCCCTTTGTGGTCTTCTGTTTGACTGCATATAAAGAAGAAACAAAAATCTAACAAAGAATTACAATTATTTACAACTAAACATTACCTGACACATGGCATATAATAAATAGTACAGGTAACTAAGCTGCAATTCTGTTTTGGTAAATATAACACCTGAATAATACACAAAGTGAGGGAATAAATGAGATTAGTCGTCAGTCGTATGTGAAAGCCTCGTCCTCCCAATAAAAGGAGAAAATAGAGAGGAAATACAAGAAGTAGAGGGTGAAAAATATTCAAGACACAGGACCGTAATAGCCATCTTGGGTCAGCCGCTAGAGACGGAGGAAGAGGAGGAGGAGGAAAAAGAGGATAAGGATGAGGAGGAGGAGGAGGAGGAGGAGGAGGAGGAGGAGGAGGAGGAGAAGGAGGAGGAGGAGGAGGAGGAGGAGGAGGAGGAGGAGGAGGAGGAGGAGGAGGAGGAGGAGGAGGAGGAGGAGGAGGAGTGCCTAATCTAAAACTCCTTTCCTTCGTCCCTTTCAAGTCCTCCTTTTAATGTGTTCCACGCCGTTTGAAACTGTGCACAGATGTGAAGAGATAGTAAAGAATGCACCCAGATTCCCTTGTTTCTCTGTCTCTCTTTGTCTGCTTACATGTGGGTCTGTATCTGTGTTCTATTTACTAAGGTTGTGTTTTCTCTCTCTCTCTCTCTCTCTCTCTCTCTCTCTCTCTCTCTCTCTCTCTCTCTCTCTCTCTCTCTCTCTCTCTCTCTCTCTCTCTCTCTCTCTCATAAACAGTTGCATTTCCTTGCTTTATTCTTTTCCTTTTTTCGTTTTTACCATATTTCCCTTCTTTCTCCTTCCTTCCCTCTCTTCCTTCAACCACAAACACATTGACAGGTCCCCCCTTCACCCAACGTCAGGCTGGCAAAGGTTCATTAGAGTTGCACATAGCGGTGTTGAAATTATGTTTAAGAGATAGTACTGTACTGCGTGTGTCGCTTCCGTGATGACAAACACACACACACACACACACACACACACACACACACACACACACACACACACACACACACACACACACACACACACACCACCAATCGACAAAATAACACTTGCTCCCTTTCTATACTGCATATCATCAAAGTCGTCTCACCTTTGGGCTTACACATTCACCTATACCTTTCACCACAGAAGGAATCAGTTTCGTAATTAGTTTTCTACACAGGTGAAGCAACAGGTAGATTTTCCCTTACTTACTTAAACCCTTATAACCGTAAACCTTCCCCACACACAAATAAGTCAGGTGAATACGAGTGTTTTTACAGATTATTCCCTTGTACAGGTGAGCGTGCACACAACACAGGTGAGAGAATCATTCACGCACTTCCCCTTTACGCTGCTCGTACGTCAGGGAACAGGTAACATCTATTATTTTCGCGAGCTATTTCTCCAACACAAGTTAATAATTACATACGAGGTGTCATTTCCTTATCGGTGCCGCGTTTCGAGAGAGTACTTCCTTCAAACAGGTAACTATGTAAAACAGCACCACCTTCACCCATGTCAATATGTTAGAGTCCCCCGTAAAGGTAAGTTCTCCCAAGTGACGCAGAATAACTACTACGTCAATACGCAGTCAGTCATTCACTGAAGGACGTGAGGAAGTGTGTAGGTGGGGGCGAAGGTGGGGGGGGGGAGTGAGGTTTCAACAAGTGTCTGATAAAGGTCACACACCACTTGCTTTACATCCTGAAACCTGCGTTGACTTGGGAATTATAGGAATGAAGGACAGGCGCCGGCGATGGATGAAATGGAGTGAGGATGGAGGTGGAAAATGAAAATGAAAATGAGGGATAGTTGGGTGGGTAGAGAGGATAAAGGTGAGATGGTGTTAGAGGAGGAGGGAGTGGGAGCAGGTGGAGGTAAGGGATGGAGGTGTAGGGACGTGGAATAATGTGTGTGGCGAGAGCATGGAGAGTAAAGGTTGGTGTAAACTGGAGGGAATTGACTAACAAATGTGTAGTGAGAGAATGGAAAAATGGACGAGTGATAGTATGCAGCTTAAACACATTAACACGTAATCTCCCCTTCAATATTACACTCCAGAGTCCGCCAGTTGTTCCACCTCCACATCCTTTCAAATACTGTAAACACACTCCTTTCCCCCCTTTCTCCAGTACACTCACCCTCTCACCCCCTTCCCCTTAACCACACACCACCATCATCCTCCACCACCAAGCTGTCGAAATCACACCAAGTGACCGCCACACATGTTTGCGCGGCCACAGCAAAACCTCCCACAGTGAGGCCGCGAAGAGCCTTTCTCCCATCTTTACGAGCACTTCCCTTGGACTCCATTCACGCCTCACCAAGCAGAGCAGGTGGTCAAAGTTTCTTCCCTCCCTCACGTGCGGAATGGTGAGGCATATAAACTAGTGATGGTTAGTGGTGAGGAAGACAAGATGTTCAGGTATGAGTCAATATTTACCAACATAATGGGTGGAATGGGAAGGAAGTGGGTGGGTGGCGTGCACAGTACTACTTGGGACACACACACACACACACACACACATACAAAAAAAACAACAACTGGGATAGCTTCAGGGGTAGGTTAAACAAACACACAGACGAAGGACGGACGGAGGGAGGGAGAGAGAGGAGGGAGGAACAGTGTATAAAGGACACAACTCAAAAAGTAGAGACGAAGAAGGGTGTGGCGAGACGCGACGTGGAGCCATGAACTGTTGCCGCCAAAAAAACGCCCCCCCCCCACACACACACTTTATTTTTAAGTCTAATTCTCTTGTTCCTACACACGCGTCAAGGAGGGAGTTGCTTGCGGCGTGCGGTGGCAATGGTCTCGTCACTATATACCATTCACAGTCACATTTACAAAGGTTTAGAGCAGCAGGCGGCGGGGCAGAAGTGATGGTGGGATGAGGTGCATATAAAGATTTCCGTGTGTGTGTGTGTGTGTGTGTGTGTGTGTGTGTGTGTGTGTGTGTGTGTGTGTGTGTGTGTGTGTGTGTGTGTGTGTGTGTGTGTGTGTGTGTGTGTGTATGTTACCGTGACTGTCTCTTTTGTGGATGATTGTGTACGCGTTTTTTTCCTTCTCTCTCTCTCTCTCTCTCTCTCTCTCTCTCTCTCTCTCTCTCTCTCTCTCTCTCTCTCTCTCTCTCTCACTTTAAGGTTACTAGTTCACGTCGTAGTAGTAATGGTGGGATTTTTTTTTTCTATATATAAATTGATTGTTTTTTGTATCAATTATTAAAGTCCAACAACCATGACTGACCTTCTTCTTCCTCTCTCTCTCTCTCTCTCTCTCTCTCTCTCTCTCTCTCTCTCTCTCTCTCTCTCGAATACGCATCAAATATAGCTGATAAATACAGTATACCCTCCCAACACACACACACACACACACACACACACACACACACAACACGCCCACTTTCTCCTTCCATCTCCTAACGTTGACCGCTTTCCAGGGCCATGGCCAGATATACCCTGAGGCCCTTCCCGCCACTACTATACACTTCATTCAGTGTTCAGGTCTACTTTCATCCATCTCTCTCTCTCTCTCTCTCTCTCTCTCTCTCTCTCTCTCTCTCTCTCTCTCTCTCTCTCTCTCGTATTCTTTCTTTCTTTCTTTCTTTCTCTTTTTCTTATCTTTCTCTCTTCCGTGATTCTATTTATAGTTCTTGCTTTCTCTTTTTCTTCCTGTTATGCTGGTTTTTGTTTTGTTTGTTTTATTACTATATTTAGACTTATCTTCTTCCTCTTCCTTCCTATCCTTATCTCTCTCCCTTTTCAAGAACTCTCTCTCTCTCTCTCTCTCTCTCTCTCTCTCTCTCTCTCTCTCTCTTCCTATCTATTCATCAACTCAATAATCCTTCCGTCTTCCTATAACCTCCATCCCATTCCTTCCTTCCTTCCTTCCTACTTCCCCATTGCCGTCACCACACCCCATTTTTTGCCTCCCCACCCACCCATCCACCCCACCCTACGCCCCACTGTCTGAACGTCTTCCTCCTCAACACTCAACTAAATATATCAAACGTTTTTCCTCTTTCCTCCCCTCCATTCACTGTTGTCCGCACTTTTTCCTCTCTTTCCCTCTCCCTCTCCCTCTCTCTCTCTCTCTCTCTCTCTCTCTCTCTCTCTCTCTCTCTCTCTCTCCCTTCCTCTGAGTACTGTCTGTCTAGGTTTCTTTCTCTCTTCCTTCCGCGTTCTGTTGCTTCATTTAGTTTTTCCTGTATATTGTTTTTCTACCTACGCCTCCCCCCCCTCCTCCTCCTCCTCCTCCTCCTCCTCCTCTCCCCCCTCCTCCTCCCTTTGGACCTTGCCAGCCGGAAGTCAAATCCACACACACTTCCTGTTGAAACACGCGACAGAATAGCCCTATAAGAGACGAGAGAGAGAGAGAGAGAGAGAGAGAGAGAGAGAGAGAGAGAGAGAGAGAGAGAGAGAGAGAGAGAGAGAGAGTGTGTGTGTGTGTGTGTTTGACAAGGCATGATCTTCACCTAACGCTCATATTACTCCAGGGACATATCAGAGAAACTCACTCCACACTCACTTCACTCCCACCTACCACCTGTTCCCCCGGTATCTCCTCTTTACCTGCCACTCCTCCCCCTCCCCCTCCGCCCCTCCGGCACGTAACACCCTCACCCCCCCCACCCCTACCACTCTCCCCGACCCACTGGCACCACATCAAAAGGTCTTGTGTGTGGCATTTTGCTCACTCACATCATGGTTAGCACACGTGAGGTGCTACAAGCTCTAATGTTATTAAAAAAGACAAGAGGAGGAAGAGGAGGAGGAGGAGGAAGAAGAAAAAGAGATAGAGTAGGTGGAAGTGAGAGAAAAGCGGAAGTAATGAATGATGGTAGCAATGTGTGTGTGTGTGTGTGTGTGTGTGTGTGTGTGTGTGTGTGTGTGTGTGTGAGAAGTGCTGGATAATAAGGAAGTTAAACTAGTAGTAGTAATAGTCAAGGTAAGTAGCATAGAAACAGTAGTAGTAGTAGTAGTAGTAGTAGTAGTAGTAGTAGTAGTAGTAGTAGTGACTCAAAATACTGAAGAAATCTAAGTAATAAATGGAAGACAATCAGAATAGAAGGAAATAAGATATGAAGAGATTCACCCAAATTCCTCCGAAGCAGCACCGTTCACGAGGCTTTGAATTCCGGCAACAAACACACACGTGAACCACTCGTGTGTGTGTGTGTGTGTGTGAGCAAGATGGTCTATATTACTCACTTCACCTCGTCCGGCCATTCAGTTACTGGGCCAACACACACACACACACACACACACACACACACACACACACACACACACACACACACACACATGATTTACAGCAATTCAACGGTGAATTACTTGCCGTTATTGCTTCTGTAAAAAAAAAAAATTGTGTCTTTCACTATGTGGGCCATCTTGTGAGTGTGTGGGGGGGGGGGGAGCGTAGAAGTTCAGAGAGAGAGAGAGAGAGAGAGAGAGAGAGAGAGAGAGAGAGAGAGAGAGAGAGAGAGAGAGAGAGAGAGAGAGAGAGAGAGAGAGAGAGAGAGAGAGAGAGAGAGGGGGGTGGGGAGGCATGTTGGAGGTCAGGTCATGAGTTCTAAAGTGAGGTCAACAAGTAGGGTATCAGGTGTTGGAGAGATAGAAATCTTGAGGGAATCATAATCTGTCTGTGACCTGACGAAGAAGCAAAGGTCATCGTGTGTGTGTGTGTGTGTGTGTGTGTGTGTGTGTGTGTGTGTGTGTGTGTGTGTGTGTGTGTGTGTGTGTTCAATGCAAATGTGATCTAGCATTGTAGTTTATATTTTGTATCTTTGTGTGAAAACAAAATCTCTATCTATCTATCTATCTAACTATCTATCTGTCTATATATCAATCTGTATGATAGTAAGCAGGTGGCCTCTTGCTATAATTGGTGGTGACACAGAGGAGGAGGAGGAGGAGGAGGAGGAGGAGGAGGAGGAGGAGGAGGAGGAGGAGGGATAGTGGAAATATTAAAGGAGAGAGAGAGAGGGAGGAGAGGATAGGAGGTGTGAGGGAGACCAAGAGGGAGAGATGGAAGATATTTAGCATGGGTGAGAGGAGGAGGAAGGGAGAGAGAGAGGAGGGTGAGTAATGAGGTAGAGGTGGAGGAGGAGGAGGGAGAGCATGAAAAGAATGGAAGGATAAGACGGAGAGGGAGGGGATTAAAGGAGGGAGGGAGGGAGGGAGGGAAGGAAGGATGAGAGAGAGAGAGAGAGAGAGAGAGAGAGAGAGAGAGAGAGAGAGAGAGAGAGAGAGAGAGAGAGAGAGAGAGAGAGAGAGAGAGACGGGAGTGAGTGGATTAGGTCACGGTGAACTGGACCACCACCACCACCACCACCACCATCGCCACCACCAGGAAATAGCAACAAGATGTAATGAAGGAAGTTTCCCCGCTTAATACCTTCCTCCCTTCCCCTCCCCCACCTCAATCCCCACACCAGAACGTGCATCATCATCTCCTCAACCGGGGAAGCACTGCACCCACTAGACTAACAACAACAAGAACAACAGTAATGACGACAACAACAACGACGATAGCAACGACAACAAAAACTGGCATTGGAAGTCCAGTCAGTGTCCCGTCCGTACCGTCCCGGGAAATCTCACTAACACAGTAGGAAACAATTAACGCCCTTAGGCACTACCCTCACTTATATCATCAAGACTTGCACCACCAGCCACCAACCACCAGCCCACCACCAACATCACAATCTCCACTGTCCACCCCTCTCAGGACTGTTAACTTCACCTCAATATGTATCCCGCAAACCGAAAGCTTGCAACACTTTCTCAGCATCACTACCTTGAAGACTTGCATCACCACCCCAACACTACCCCCTCCGATGGCGTGAGGATCCATAACTTCATCTCAACACCACCACCCTAACACTGCCTTAACTCTCCCTCAATGCAAACAAAACTATACAACTTAAATAAGAAGTTCGTTCGGGATCATTTGCATCGAGATCTCCAGCGACGCACGTTCACATTTATTCTGCAACACCTGCATCACCAGGAATGCCGGACTTCCCCTCCTTCAGGCGTTACAGGGTGAGTATAAGTGGCCTCTTCACCACCCAGGCATCTTTGCAGTATACCACACCACGTCCCTTTCAGAGCAAGTAAAATAAAGTGACCAGTTCGATATTAAAGGTAATTAAATAATCCCCACGAGCTAGATAGGTATCAGACCATATGCTAGGGTTAACGGGAGAGTGCTACCCCTCTCACCAAGAAGCTGCCGTAAACAGGATCTAACCCACAACCTTTAAGCCACGAGCCGAGTACTGTACCATAGTCATCTGGCCACAACTGGTATGATATTACTCCCTTACAATAGACGTAACAGGAGGCCGCAATGAGAAACCTCCCAACAGCCACAACACACCAGGCGGGAGGCGGTAAGTGCTGAATGCTGAAGGCAAACGTCATATCCTCCCTAATCTCAGCATCCTTCAAAACATTCTCCTTCAAATACTAACATTAAAACTCTTCCGGAATCCTTTGTCTCGCGTTTCCTGCACGTCGATGCTGTCCTCCGTTACTTCAAGTGCCTCCTCGATTTCAGACATATCTAAGGAGTCAGACATGTCCAGGGCGTCATCCTCCACCAGCAGGACACCCTCACGGCTGAACACTCCGCGGGAATGTCGGTGTAGACGTGACCGTACAGCATCGGTCATCAAATTAAGCACCTGTGTGGCTCGCATCTTGGCCGGCATGATGGTGATGGAGGGGTGGGCCAAACACAAACCTGGGGCCACACCTGTCTGTACACCTGGTGGGCCCTTGGGGGAGCACGCGGGGATCAGGTGGCGCAGGTGAGAACACGTGATCTGAACTTTACAAGGCGTTGGGACTATCAAGGCAAAGCACTGCACACCTTCACTACTAGCACCACCGTTAGCACCACGACACACTGCCTTGTCCTGCCTGGCACACGGCGCGGTAATCACTGCTCTCGTCTCGCGGCCAC
>JAPQNM010000020.1:10919698-10929698 GCA_029783475.1 Metacarcinus magister
GGGCTGGTACCTACCTTGCTCACACTCCTGGATCGCGTCACCCTGCGGCCGGCCACCAGCAGGGAGGCCATGAGGGGCTGCTTCAGGAGGGCTAGGCTGTCGCGGCGCCTCAGCCCCGAGGGACTCAGCACGGACTCCCGCAGACGCTGACCCAGACCCGCACGGGGGCCCTTGCGGCGGGGTTGGGAAGGGGGGCTGGCGGGAGTCACCACCATCACACTCTCCCCACCACCACTACTGCTCACCACCACCACCGCCGCCGCCCCCACCATGCCCCGCCCTCCACTTCCCACATCCTCCACCACCATCGTAACTCCGCTGGTGCACACGAAACGGACGGTCTTCGCAGTCACTCAACGCTCATCTTCCCACGCCGGGAAAGACGATCGGTGACAGCACACACACACACAGAGACAGACAGACAGACAGACACACAGACACACACACACACGGCTCCCGCTTCACGGTTCTGGGCTCGTAATCAACACTTGGGTTTATCACGTCTTTTTTTCCCCCCTCTCGGTGTTCTTCTCGCCGCAACACACACACACAGACGGACAGACACGAGGCTGCCAGGCGGGTATACTGAGACGAGGGGAGCGGGAGGCAGTGTTACAAGGGAGTGTTTCGTTCCCTTGTTACTGTGCTTTTGTCACTTTCCTGGTAACCTTAATTGTCTACTGACCACACGGGGAGGGGTGCAGGAGGGTGGGTGAGGGTGGGTGAGGGCGGGTGACCTTCTAGTTTGGGTGGAGGTGCTTGCTGGATGTGATTGTATACATTGTTTTTTTTTTCTATTTTCTTTACGTAACTAAGTATCTGCGTCTTTATCACTGAGGGCACGACACACAGGCGAGGTTGTCTACTAGTACTGTCTACGGGGGGGAGGGTCGGAGGGCAGGCATGCAGGCGTTGGTGTGTGTGTGACTCAAACACTGATCTCAACTCTGACCCGACACAAGCTATGCCCTCGTGTACACTTCTCTCGTCCCTCCCTTCACTGTGAGACCAACTGGAAGGCAAGACACACACGTAAAATAACACAACACACACCCACACATGCAAAAAAAGCATGTAACACAACAGGAACATCATAACTCAAAGAAAACATCATCACCACCTTCCCTTTTCCCTCGAACAAAATTAATTAATGAAGCTACCCATAAAAAAATAAAAAATCCAACCACTCAATGACAGAAAACGTGACCACCAGAAAACGGACCATAACACTATAATACTTAGTGGTGGAGGAGGTGGGGGAGGCGACCCAGACAGGTAAGCCCCCATCCCCCTAACCTCCACGCACGCCCCCACCGTTACCTGAGGGCCATACCAGCACGGAGAAGCACGGTCGGGCACGAAGAGTCAAGGTAAAGCAGTCCCCTCACTCACCTCTCCCCTCCCTTTAAACCCCTCCACACGCATTCATAAGACTACATTAGACTTCTCCTCCTCCTCCTCCTCTTCAAGGCCATTCAAGCGTTGCCCCTCCACTTTGAGTACAAGTTAATGAGTCTTGCGTCACGTGGAGGGGAAGGAGGGAAAGGAGGAGGGGAAAGGAGGGGAAGGAGGGCAGTAGGGCGGGCAGGATTTATGGAAGGGTGAAGGTGTGGATGAGGGTGGGCGTTGAGGGCGTGGATGTAAATTTAAACCTTATAATAGTACCGGATATTTGATATTTACCGTGTGTGTGTGTGTGTGTGTGTGTGTGTGTGGTGTGTGTAACCAGTGCATGTCGCCATAGTACGCCTCCCCCTTCCCCCCCCCCTTCCTCCCATTTCCTGACCGCCATCTCAGGTAGTACACACACAGTTAATTACATGACCCACACAGGTAAATCACTGGGGGTTTTTTTTGGGTCTCTTTGTGGATCTCTTTCCCCCATCCTATCAGTATACACATCCGCCTCCTGTCCGTCTGTCTGTCTGTCGTCCTATCCTCATTTCTACCATTCTTTCCACACTTATATGATTTCCACATTCATAAATTCATTTTCCTCTCTTCTTTTCTTTCTTCACCATGGTCAGTCTTACCTGCACCCACGACCCTGACTTCCACCTGTGTATACTAACCACCTAGACAGCTTAACAATTTCCCAGCCTATTCGCCTAAACCAGTCACGAATTTCACAGCCTATGTACCACCTCTCTCCCTGTTTACTATTACCTATACTTCTCTCACCGCATATGGCATTGAGTAAGCGAGAGATAGAGATAGAGATAGGGAGATAATAAGTGATTGATTGCATAACTGAACCTGCTTAGAATGCCTTCCTGTGTGTTGGGTTGACAGCCTTGATCTATGCATAGTAAATTAGCCCCTTCCCCTGGGGGCTAACTGTGCCTGGGAGGAAGACGAAACGCAGCGTCACCCTCTCACGGGTCTTATTAAAACGGAGAGAACACGGGGCGAGGGAACGAACGATCATGAAGGAAGAGTAAGAGGAATGAAGGAATGAAGGAGAGGATGGGAGAGGGATGAAATAAGTGGGTAAGAAGAAGGACTAATATTTGAGAGAGAGAGAGAGAGAGAGAGAGAGAGAGAGAGAGAGAGAGAGAGAGAGAGAGAGAGAGAGAGAGAGAGAGAGAGAGAGAGAGAGAGAGAGAGAGAGAGAGATAATGTAAGAGAGGGAACAAAAGAGTGGAGAGGTATAGTGAATAATGAAGAAAGAGGAGCAAGGAGAGAGGAGAGAGAGTGAAAGAATAGATCTAAACAAGAATGGATGAGAGGCGAGGGAGACAAGTAGGAGAGAAGAAAGAGAAAGAGGTGAAAGAAGGGAGAAGAGAAGAGGGAAATGATGGAGAAAGAAAAATAATGAAAGGAGATATGAGGGGGAATAGGATAAGTAGGAAGGAGGAGAGAGGGAAAGATAAGTAGGAGAGAGAAGAGGGTGATAGGACAGTAGGAGGGAAAGGAATGAGGTGAGGGATGTTGGAGAGAAAGTGGAGGTGAAACGAGATAATAGAAAGGAGAAGGGAAAGAGAGAGAAAGAGACGTGAAGAATGATAATAAGGATAAAACCGGATAAGAAAAATTAGAGACAAAAGAAGAGGAGGAGGAAGGAAGTGAAGAAAGGAAGGAAGGGAAGAGTAGAAGGAAGAAAAAGTGGATGAGATTAGGGAGAGAAAGGGAGAAAATAGGAGGGAGAAGAGGGATGAGAAAGGGGCAGGGACGGGGACAGGGAGATGAGGAAGGGAAGGGAAGGGGAAGGGGAGGAGGGAAGGGAGAGAAGGAAGGGAGGGAAGGGTGAAGATGGGAGGGATGAATGGTGGGGAAAACTATGTTACTGATGAAGAGTATGTGACGATAACGTGACGGTGGTGACGCCCAGGAGTCATTAGTGTGACGGAGCATGACCGTCACGATGGGGAGGAAGCTGATTACTGAGGAGGAGGAGGCAGGGAGAGGGAGAGAGTGAGGGAAGAGGGAGAGAGTGAGGCAGGAGGAGGAGGAGGAGGAGGAGATGGGCAGGTTAAGGCAGGCCTGAGGGGAGGGAGAGAGAGAGTCACAAGTGGGGCGGAGAGGCAGCTGGAGGAAGGGAGGAAGGAGGGAAGGGGGATGGAAGATGGGAGGGAGGAGGTGGAGGGGAGGATGAAAGGAGGCTGGAATCAACAGTACACACACACACACACACACACACACGGCGTGGCACCCCCGGTTCACCTGGTTACGTACATACACCTTTGGCACGAGTGGATCAACTCTCACCTGCTCAATCCACTCTCTCCACTCGCTTTAAAAAACTAAACTCTATTATCTATTCAAGCTTAAACCAAGTCACTCCACCTACAACTTCCACTCCACTTCGTAATCAACTTTCCCGCTAACGTCTCTTCCAACTGACTCCACCTCACATATCAACTGCCTTCCACCTCTATCAAATTCATGCATCCACTCTCCATTATATCTACTCAAACACATCTCATTCCCCACGCAACACGCAGCACTAACAGCTCCACCTTACCACGGCTCTCTCTCCATTCTATAGTAACCCCATTGGCAAGCATCTCAGTAACCAACCCACCACCACACCCACCCATCCACCCACCCACTCATCCACACACACGTCCAGTCACCCTAGAACACTTCATTCTTCAACGCACAAGAGTTTAACGGTTCCAATGACTGGCGTTCAAGTCTGTAGGCATTGGGTTCTTTGCACGGCCGCCCCTGAAACGTTCCGCGATGAAGCACACGTTTGTAACCTTTCTAATTGAACTGTTTTTCATCATCAATAAAAACAAGTCAGATGTTCCAATAACTACAGAAGGGAAACGCCACTGAGTTTCGACGCTCTCATTTTTACGATGTCCGAGACGCCCCACCAGTGTCCAGTTTTCTAATAACTTGAAGGCTTTCATTCTTTTCTATTCGGTTGTTCCGGCGTCCTACAAAGTCTCGGCGCCCACCTCTCGCCTTGCTGGATGGGTGAACGTGCTCACTTAATGCCACGAGCTCATGAACCCTGTTAGCATCGGGGGTCGTTGGCTCCGTCTGCGCGCTCACTCACTGTTTGGTCGGGGTAAGCAGGCACCGCACGCTCACATCCGAACCTCACTGCGGCTACTACCCCACTGGCGGGCCAAATCCGCGGCGCTGAACTTCACTCACCACTGCGCTCGTCTCACTGTCGCCGGCCTCACCGCAGCCCCGGGACACTCAGAGGCTTGGAGGCGTTTGTCATGTCGTTATTACATCACCTAGAGTGTTTTTGTAGGTGTTGAGTAAGTGTTTAGGTGTGATGGTTCTTAGGAGAGGCGGTGGTGGTGTCCGAGGCGATGGGGATAAGGCTTAATTAGGTAAACATGAGGTAATTAAAAGTTTCTTGGTCGGGTTGTTAAGCTGACGGAAGTGGCGGCCTGAACGTTGTATAAATTTGTGAGTGTGACAATTAGGTTTCTGAGAACTCTCTCCTCGTTCTGTCTGCTTGCCTGCCTGCCTGCCTGTCTGTCTCTGCCAAAAACACAAACACACACACACACACACACACACACACACATCTAGGTATCAGGGGTCAGGAGGATCACGAACACCATTTCCTTCATGCAGCATCACATCACGCCGCTATTAGCTCCCGGGCCACAAACACACACACACACACACACACACACACACAAACACAGGCCTGGGTCACGTGCGAACCCTCCCTCCTTTGCTTCTGTGTAAACTCCAAGCAAACATCAGTGTAGGTCCTCCCTGAATGTTGGCCTCTGGTGGTGATCGGTGTAAACTTGAATCTTGGTGTGTAAACCGTATTATAAAGTTTGGAATCTCTACAGGACTCGTAAACTCAGATTCACGAAGCAGTGAAAGTAGGTTCGTGAATCAATGAAACGGAACTTTCTCTAATCGTCATGCATGTTACGTTTAAACTTCAGTGTCAACCTTTATATACAACTTCGCTATTAGCTTTAAAACGTAGATACATTAACAAGGGTTTGAATCGTATGTCGACGCTGGTGTTTGGATGTTTCGCGAAGCAATGAAACAAAAACCATAACACTTGAGGGGAGACTTAAGCAGCAGGTTCAGTGAGTCTTAAGTTGTATTACGACTGTTTGTGCCCCGCGTGAAGGCACCTCGAGCTTCCTGGGGCGCCGGCTTACATGGGGAGTGGGAGGGTGAAGCGCTGAAGGGAGGGGGAGGGAGAGGGAGGAGAGGATCACAGCAGGGGAAGAAGGGGAGGCTGAAGAGTGCAGGTTTATGGAGAGGAGGGGAGGGGAGGGTTGGAAAGACTGAGACAATGGAGGGGAAATATGTGGAGGTATTCGCCTGGGGGAAGAAGGAGAGAGAATAAGATATGGAGGGAAAAAATCTTCTCTCCCTCTCCTTCTGAATGCGTGGTATATTTGCAGGTTTTAAAAGGATGTATAACGGTGCTGGCAGAAAACAACTACAATAACGTGATAAATTTGCTGCTTCTGCGCGTGTTGTGGTGCTGTTGTTTGTGCTGCATCATCCTTGTGCTTGCTGTTATATATAGAAAGAAAGTTCAATAGTTGTGGTGTTTGAGCAGCGTAATAGTGATGGTGGTGGTGGTGTGATGTATGATGTCTTACTATAGTAGTGGTGGTGGTGGTGTGTGTGTTGGTGTGTATCCTGGTGTGTGGTGTTGGTGTGTCGCCTAGTGCAGTGGTGTGTGGTAGAAAGTACAGGGAAAGGAAGCATCAATGGCGTGTGGTGATGTGTGATGTGTGGCGGAGACAACGAGTGACACAAGTGGAGCAAAGAAGGTGTTATGGGAGTTTAAGTGAGAGGTATGTGTCTTGGAGTGGTAGCCTCACAACACACCCTCACACTACATCTGCAATTGTGTTTTTCTTCCCTTTTTTTCCCCCCTCTCTCTCAGCTTCCCTCCCCTCACGCCCCAGCCTTGACTCTCTGAGGATCAACACACAAGGCGATGCTGCGTCTCCATTCCTATTGTTCTTATAAATAGTGAGGCGGGGCACGACGGGGTGGGGCTTCCGTTTATTTGTCTTCCTTCCTATCTATCTTCATCTGTACTTGAGGTGGAAAAACTCTCACCCTGAGTGTACTTCACCTTGCTACACCACCTGTGATACACCTGAAAGCACCGTCATACTATTGGAATTACACCTGATCTTTTTGATGATTATTTCGAAACCTGTCCAATGCTAAAGAATCCCTATATGTAATCTTACGACCCCTGATTAAAAGTAAAGATTTCTATAAGAGGTGATTACTTTTTCTCTTCTTTCCTCAGGTCAGTTTTCAATACTGTATCACGAGAAGCTTTCAATAAACTTTAGATTCTAGGGAAAAGATGAATATATTGTTCCTGTTCCTACTTATCTATCCCCACGTTTTCTTTATCACCTATTATCACTACATTTCTTTCCTATCTTTTGATCTTATTCCTATTCTACCTGTCTACCTTAGTGCTCCTTTCTACCTGTCATGTGTATGCTCATTTCCACCTGTTTATCACACCTTTCCTTCCCACGTGTTCCTAGTAGTGTTAAAATGAGTGCCGGGACGTATATCCTGCCTCTTATCGGCGGAGTTTCACAATATTTTCTACTTTCTACTTCTTCCTCGCGCACCACTGCTTATTTATAACCTTACTATATACGCGCCTTACTCCTTTGCCTACTCATGTCCTACTCCTTTACTAGTTGATGTCCTAGTCCTTAACTTGCTCATGTCCTAGTCCTTTACCAGCTGATGTCCTAATGTTTTACTAGCTAGTGATGTCCTATTAATTTACTAGCTGGTGACATTCTATTCCTTTACTCGCTGGTGATATCATACTCATTTTGTTTCTTATCTACTAATTTTTTACTCGCTGTGACGTCACTGGACACTTCCCGGCGCTATGTGACCCGCAGCGCAGCCAGAACGCACCCAAGGGCCCGTCAGAGTAGCAACACAACGCCCACCGCCTGACCTTTCTCATCTTTCCGTCAACAAGATCCTCCCTCTCTTACCCTGAACCCTGTCCTTGAAGGCGTTCATATATAGCATGTATTAGCGTTGTGTGCAGTGTGATTCTCTCTCTCTCTCTCTCTCTCTCTCTCTCTCTCTCTCTCTCTCTCTCTCTCTCTCTCTCTCTCTCTCTCTCTCTCTCTCTCTCTAATAATAAGTTGTGATGAAATATTTGACTCTTGGAAGAGTATGTTGGTGAAAGGTATGTGTGAAGCTACTGTGTTTTTTTTGTAGGTGGGAGAAAGGTGGGAGGTTACTCAGGTGGTGACCCAACCTTGAACTTATCCCTTCTCAGGTGTGTGTGTGTGTGTGTGTGTGTGTGTGTGTGTGTGTGTGTGTGTGTGTGTGTGTGGGAGAGCGTTTCCTTGCACACAACAATGTTCAGCAGAGTAGAATTGAAGGTTGTCCGTCTCGCCAATTCTCTCACTCAATAATTCACTTTCTCTCTCTCTTCCCCTCTCTCTCTCTCTCTCTCTCTCTCTCTCTCTCTCTCTCTCTCTCTCTCTCTCTCTCTCTCTCTCTCTCTCTCTCTCTCTCTCTCTCTCTCTCTCCCTCTCCCTCTCTCTCTCTCTCTCTCTCTCTCTCTCTCTGTCTCTCGTCCTCCACATTCACTAGTTTCCGCTCCTACAGTGTCACAATATAATTTTTATCACTATTGTCGTGGTCATTGTTGTATACGTAACGTCATCATATTGTCTCCTAGTGCCCCGCTCCGCCCCGTCCCGCCCCGCCCCCTCCAGCTGACCGAGCCTCCTAACTATACATACAACACAAGCCAAGCCTCCATTTTCTTTCCATATACGTTCATCTATCTAATGCAGGTCAATCAATGCTTCCTCTTCTTTCCTATCCTAGAATTGTAAGGTAAACTATGATAAAATAAGGTTAATGTTTTGATAGTTCCACTTCTTCCTATAATCTGCACTCACCCTAGTATTGTCTAAACTATCTCTCTTTTGTTTCCTCTTTATCTTACATATATAGAAAAGTACCCAAAGCACGCAGGGCCACCAGTAATAGCATCCGACTGTACCCTCCCTTATCCACTACCACTATACCACCACCCTTACCTCTTACCCCAAACAAAGGAGGGGTCACCGGCGCCCTACCCCTACCGTCCCTCCTCCCGTCCGTCACCCTTCTCGTTTAGTTCTCCTCCCTCCCCGACCCTTACTTGTTTACAGAGGAACACAAAGGAAGGGAAAGGTGACACGGGCAGTGGCGCTTTACTAGGCTGTGCGAAAATGTGTACTGATGTATATGTATATTTATTTATTTATTTATTGATCTTTTTAAGGAAATGGTTTGATATGAAAGAAGTGATGCAATTGCGTATACAAGTCATATTACGTTCTTGCTAATTTCGTTGCAGTGAAGAAATGATAAAAATTGTGAAAGATTGAACGTTTTGTGTAATCATTTATTCGTTTCCTGTGTGACTGACGTAGTTTGTGTTTTATTAATAAGAATGTGTCGTGTGTGTGTGTGTGTGTGTGTGTATGTAGTCAAGGGTTTCAATATTTCCACCACACACCATCCGATACAATATGAAACGTGGGCGAGCCGTGTACACTTGCATAATAAGGTGTGTGGCGTTCGATGATTCTCTTATATTATCATCGGAGGTGTGAAAATATACATTGATTTCCTTGAGGACGAGATGAGGAAGGGTTAAGTGACATCCCTTGCATCTCCCTCTCCAATAATCCTCCCTTTGTTTGTATTACGCCTTCACTTCAAAGGCAGAAGGGGGAAAACTGCACAAATAATCACTTCCTTTCTGTTTTAATGTCTTTTACTACTCGTTTCAAGGGCAAAGAATAGGAAAATAATGCACTATGTTTGTAGATAAGGAAGTGAGTGGGTTTTTTTTTACTAAAGGATGTGATGGTTT
The DNA here is from genome assembly GCA_029783475.1 of Metacarcinus magister. NCBI lineage: Eukaryota > Metazoa > Arthropoda > Malacostraca > Decapoda > Cancridae > Metacarcinus > Metacarcinus magister. Next base: position 10,929,042 of record JAPQNM010000020.1, read on the forward strand.
TTTTTTGTTGTTATTTAGCCAGCAGAATGCACAAGGAAAGTTGCAACGAACGCACTAATTGCCATGTTGGAATTTTCCCTTTTTATTTCCCCCCCTAAAAAGAACTTATATACTTTTACTTCTGCAACTCACTCACACTCTCTCTCTCTCTCTCTCTCTCTCTCTCTCTCTCTCTCTCTCTCTCTCTCTCTCTCTCTCTCTCTCTCTCGTGGGAAATGAAATATTCACACATCATTTACCTTCCCCTACACACACACACACACACGCCCTTCGTCTCTCTACACCCTAATCCCTCCCTTTACCAAGCCAAACCCCCCCTCCCTCCTCCCTCCCTTTACAGCCTTCATACCTTTCCTCCACTTGCATCCCTCACTCTATCCTCCTCCTCCTCCTTCTCCTCCAAATATATCACTCCTCCACTTCACATTTTCTTCCACCAAGGAGGAAGGGGAGACGCTATTGGTTAACTCTTATAAATAGTAACAATAACAAAGAGAGAGAGAGAGAGAGAGAGAGAGAGAGAGAGAGAGAGAGAGAGAGAGAGAGAGAGAGAGAGAGAGAGAGAGAGAGAGAGTGTAAAAAAAAACCTTAAACTCCACGTGACAAGAGAAAACTAAATACACAAAAGAAGGGAACATTTAGGAGAGAATCAAGGAA
>JAPQNM010000020.1:10934698-10937198 GCA_029783475.1 Metacarcinus magister
AGTAATGAAATTATTAACATCTAAAGTTTTATAAGTTATAGGCGTCTCTATGCTTACAAAACGCGTTAATTGTTACGTCACTAAAAATTGCACGAGTTCCCCAGTTGAGTTTGTTTTCTTTCACCACAAACAGAGAACGGAGGTGGAGAACGTTACTGTAGACTTGACCCAACGTAGCCTGACCTTTCTTTCTCTGTCTGTCTCTGTACCATGAGCAACATCCCAATAAGGAGACACATTTAACTCCCACAAGCTTATCACCTCATCATAAAACAAATCATTACGGTACATCTCAGCAACACAAAGACTCCTAACCTTCCTACGCTTGAGAACGTCCCTAAATTATGGTAATGTGTGCCCTTGTGTGTGTGTGTGTGTGTGTGAGACTCATTACTTCCTTCACTTACTTGTATAATTCTCAAGGATAACTTAGCGGGTCGGTGGGAGACATCCTCAACACCTTTCGTAGAGGAGGACTCAGAGGTATCGGACTGAGTGTTAGGGGTCGTATCTTCCTGTACCACACCCGTTACGTTCAGGTTTGCCTCCGTATCATCCATCTCAGGGTACAAAGGTTCGCTAAAGGTGACGGTGGGTGTGGGCGGGGAATGTGCGAGGGATGACTGGGGAATGGAACACTCGGGGGAATGAGGAGGCGTGACCATATCCAAGGGTTCCTCACACTTCACACTCTCCTCCTCCTCTTCCTCCTCGATCAGCTTAATGGTGGAGAGTCGATCATAAGGCACCAAGCCAGACTCCCTTGACCAAAGCCTCATTCTGACCATCTTCAGGAATTGGGGTCTAAATTAACACCTTTGAGCACTAAATCCACGAAGTTCTAAGTCAATTTTCAAGCATATATGCCACAATTGCCTTCTTCTTCGTCGTCTTCAGGTAGTTCAACGATCTGTTCACCGCTAGACACGTATTATAATCTATCGAGGCTCTAGTTCACACACTGGAAGGCACTACGACACTGTACGTTCATCACCATCACTGTTCCTAACGACAATGACCACCACAAGCTTGCTAACACAACACTATTTCCCCGCTGTTAATACGTGTGTGGTTCGAGTTCTTATGCCACTTCGGAAGGATGTCGTAGTAGTAACGGCGTGTTGTTGACCGTGGGACAGGATGTTGAGGAGTGACAGAAGTGAGGGAGGCAGGGATCAGAGGTCAAGTTTCGGTGCAATGAGTGTGTGCTGTGTGTACTCATGTCCTGATATCTCACACCAGTTATATAGCACTCCCCTTACTCCCTCACACTGGATTCGCACTCTTACCTTACGTCACCTCATCCTACGCACTCTAAACGTCACCTCTTATTCATACTGGCACTGGCACTCCCTCACACACCCCTCTATTACCCCTATAATGATACCCGCACATCATTCCCCTTAACTCCTTCCCCTCACTAAGCTGTCATACATTCCCCCACTCCCCAATGTCACCACCCACTTCTAGCCTCCTCTCACACCTCACCAAGTTTTTTTTTTCCTAGTATGTTTTGCAAGGTCTCCCCCCAACACACCTTCTCCATAACATACTCGCTCTCTCCTCCTTGAATCACTTAGGTCATGGGAGCAAGTGTAATGAAAGTGCAATAGAACTTATCTGAAACTTAATATGTCAAGTGATCTCAAGTGAAAAATAATATATCAAACATTTACGATAATCTGCTACACCTCTCTCTCTCTCTCTCTCTCTCTCTCTCTCTCTCTCTCTCTCTCTCTCTCTCTCTCTCTCTCTCTCTCTCTCTCTCTCATTAAAACCGGAAATAAGAGAACAATTTTTCTACAAACCACACACACACACACACACACACACAGCCTTCCGCTCCTGTTGGGTAGCAAGGTCACAACTCCTGGGCTTACGTCACGTTACTTATTTTCTACTAAGTGAACAAGGACCACAGGGTGTAAGGATGACGAACCTAATCTGTCTTAACCCTAACCAGTGATAAGAACTCAGGACTCAAACGAAATAATACTAAGTTAAATAAAAATAAAACAAATATTAATGTACTCGTAGACCGAAAGAATAAGAAACATAGGAATCAAGTAAAAATAAAGGAAAAGAGAAACAGAGTCGAGGTTGACGGGACATTACCGAGACAATGCTGCACTATTTTCTTTTTTCTTTTCCATATTCACTTCCGCCTCTCTCTCTCTCTCTCTCTCTCTCTCTCTCTCTCTCTCTCTCTCTCTCTCTCTCTCTCTCTCTCTCTCTCTCTCTCTCTAAAAGGTATACTCCATATCTATTCATTCATCTAAACTGAAGAAAACGGATGAAAACAAATGAATATATATATCGTAATGTTTCAAAATACTCGACACTACCAGTAAATATTTCTTTGCTATTGTAACGATGACATTAAAGTAAATTCTTATATATATAAAAAAAAATTTATTATATAGTAGGAAAATTTTTATGCTGTCGTGATTCTTGACAATATATCCTTGAGGCAGAACTATATTAAAAAGATAAATGATAA
>JAPQNM010000020.1:10939698-10954698 GCA_029783475.1 Metacarcinus magister
CCTTTTACACACCACTGATAACTCTCTCTCTTTCCTTTCCTTCCTTCACACACTATTTCCTTTAACGTTACAAACACAAACACACAAACACAAAGACGTTAATCAAGTGTACTCAACGCCCCGCGGCTTCACGCAACACAACGAGCACACTGGCTAAACAAAACTGACAGCTGACTCCTGACGAAGCTGCCTTCAACGACCGCGTCACAACAAAAGGCGGGAACGAGGAAGCACTACTGTTCTCCCGGGCGGCTTGTGGAGGAGTGAGTAGAGGTGGTGGCGGTAGTGGGTGTGAGGGGGAAGGTGGGGGAAGGTGTGAGGGGGAAGGTGGGGGAAGGTGTGAGGGGGTGAGGAAGGCGGGTGAGGGTGGGTATATGAGGGGGAAGGTGAACTTGAGCGGTCTACACGTGCTTTGTAAACAGGTAAAGTTAAACTGGTAGATTGATATGCACACGGAGGGTTAAGTTTACATACATACACACGTACACACACACACACACACACACACACACACACACACACACAGATTAATTAAGGAAAAATGTTCACGGGAAAGTAATATAAAAAAAACCATACAATAGATAGATACAAACAATACACTGTGACATTTGAAGGGAAACAAAAACCACACACTCACACACTTACACACACACACACACACACACACACACACACACACACACACACACACACACACACACACACACACACAAGCTCCCGGAGGTGACACGCGAGTGTAAGCTTTTCTGAGAATGTGAAAGTGGCGGGCGCCGGGATGGGAGAGAGAGAGAGAGAGGAAACCAAGACATTATGAGTAAAGGATGTAGGCTGAGGAGGAGGAGGAGGAGGAGACAGGATGGTGTGGCTGAACAAATATCTGGACCAAATCCCTTCAAATAAAGTAATCCATCTGACTAAGAAATCCACATTAAAATCCCTTCAACTACTTGCAGAAATAAAAAATAAAAATAAAAATAGAATAGAACGACACAACATAAATCTAGAATAACGAAAAAAAAATATATATTCCTACAATAAAATCACCTCAAACATCTCAGGGACGACATTCCTTTGAAAGCTAATGGAAGTATTCAACCGTATCTTCACTTCTCCATCACTTTCACTGGAAAATTCATGCACGGTGAACCTTTCTCTAAATTTCCATCTTCCCACGAGAGAAGAGGGGAGAGAGGAGAAGAAAAGAGAAGAGAAGAGAAGAGAAGAGAAGAGAAGAGAAGAAAAGAGAAGAGAAAAGAAGCGAGGAGAGATGAGAAGAACAAAATATTTCAAGACAAACTAACATCATCATCATCATCATCAATTCAAGCATACACAAGAACACACGTAATAGTGAATGAATTATAGCAATGTGTATATGATTTGTCCTTGAGTCTCGTACATGCTTCATACATTTTAGGAGAAGAGAAAATAATAATAACAATAATGTGTCACCGAGTTTTAACCTTCAACAAGACACAGGTATGCGGGTAGCAGCCTCAGGTGATGGGAAGCGAAGGGGTGATGGGAACGGGGAAATGAAGGGAAAGAGGTGAGGGGGATGGGGTAAGAGGAAACTCTGATATTAGTGGTGAGAGAAAAGTGGTAATGAAAGAGGAAGGAAAATATGAACACGAGGAGAAAGAGGAAAAAAAAAAAAATAATTGCAAGGGATGGAAGATGAAAGAACGTAAGACAGAAGGAGGATAAAAGTGATGAAGAGAGTAAAGATAGATAGTGAAGGTTTATCGTAGTTAATATATATAAATAGACTGAAGCTTGATGGGTGAAGGTTATGGTTATCTGAACTGGTCTAAAGGTGTTTGGAAAGGTGAGGCAAGTGTTCAGAGGCAATTAGCAGGTGTGTGGGTGGGTGTGAAAGGAGGTTATATAAACAGAATCCCCACCCACACACACACATACACATACACATACCCACACCTACACAACAACAACAACACACACACACACACAACAATAACAACCTAACACACGCAACCAAGCAATCAAATATTATGCTGACTTCCTCTCTCTATTTTCCTCTCCCCAATCTTCCCTTCTCTTCCCCACCATCACCCTCTCGCCTCCTCCTCCTCTTGACATCCCCGCCCCCTACCACAAAATAGCGGGCGCCCATCCTGTCAGGTGGGCGTGATTACAGCGATGGAATGTATGAGTGCATGGGCGTGTGTGTTGTATTGTGGCGGTCAGTGAACAAACGGCAGGATGTGTGTGTGTGTGTGTGTGTGTGTGTGTGTGTGTGTGTGTGTGTGTGTGTGTGTGTGTGTGTGTGTGTGTGTGTTTACTTTTTTGCATATACGTTTAATTTCATTGTGTGACTTTTTTCCTTAAATTTCGTTTTATATTATTGTGATTTACTAAAGTTGTTGTTTTATATACATTCCTGAAGTATCAGTGAGTGTGTGTGAGTGTGTGTGTGTGTGTGTGTGTGTGTGTGTGTGTGTGTGTGTGTGTGTGTGTGTGTGTGCAGGATGAGGTGCGAAGGAGGAAACAAAATACGCAATAATATAATAACAGATTATTTTTCATGATGATAATGTGTGTTGTGAGAGGAGATGGGAGTGCCGGAGGAAGGAGAGAAAAGGGGAGAAGGGGAAGAAGAAAGAGGAGGAAGAGGAAGGGAAATGGGAGAGAAGGGGAAGAAAGGAAAGGGGAGAGAAGAGGAAGAAGAAAGAGGAGGAAGAGGAAGGGAAAAGGGGGAGAAGAGGAAGAAGAAAGAGGAAGCCATTATCTCTGCTTGCTTGAAAGGGGAAACCCAGCAAAAAAAAACTTTAGGTAAGTCATTGAAGGGAAAAACCCATGAGCTTTATTAACATAGTCACCTGAATAAAGAGGTGACCTTGAACGGATGATGATGATGATGATGATGATGATGATGATGATATAACTTCTTGGTTTCAATATAATGTTTGATGAAAATTTTTTGTTCTTATTGTTTTACTTCCTCTAAGATATATAATTCTGTATAATCTTTTCTTCTTCTTGCTTCCTCCCTGTTTCCTCCTCCTCCTCCTCCTCCTCCTCCTCCTCCTTCTCCTTCTTAAACGTTTTCATCTAACCTGTTCTTCTCACCCTCTTTATTATATTTATTCTACTTCTCTTCTTCCTCCTCCTCTCCTTACCTTCCTCTATAGCTATAAGTCCTCTTCTCTCTATTCTTATCTCCTTCTCTCCCTCTGCTTCCTGTTCTATTATCTCACCTTTCCTTCTCATTTTACTTGCCTTATCTCATTCTTCCTTCTTTCTTTCTTCTTAATTATCTATCTCTATTTTTTACTTTCTTCCCATCTCCTTCTAATGATTCTATCTTTTCCTATTTCCCTCTTCCTCCTTTATTTTCCTGTTTTTTCTTCTCATGCCCCTTCATTAATATCAACTTGTCCTTAGTTTTCCTATTCTCTTAATTCTCTTTACTGATTATTTTCCTGTCTCCTCTTTCATCTCTTCTCCCTCCTACCTAATCTTCGCCTTTCACTTGTATCCCATAAACTTTCTCCTCTACTTTCTTTTCTCATCCTTTGTATTTACACTCCTACGTCGCCTTCCGTTTGTCTTTTGCCTCTCTATCCTCTTCCTCCTCCTCCTCCTCTTCCCGCTTAGATACGGTGTACTGCATTAACACAATCAAAACATCACGTCCCAACCACACACACACACACACACACACACACACACACACACACACACACACGCACGCACACATACCACGGCGCACACCAACCGAGAATGTTTCACTCCCATCCCTCCATGTCATTACTCTCAACTACTCCACCCACACCCATTCCTGTCGCTCCACCCATATCTCTCTCTCTCTCTCTCTCTCTCTCTCTCTCTCTCTCTCTCTCTCTCTCTCTCTCTCTCTCTCTCTCATGCACACGTTCACAAGTGTCCAAGACCAATTTATCTTGGCTAGTGTGGCTTACCAAAAAAATGCAACTGTCACTTCTGCTCTCTCTCTCTCTCTCTCTCTCTCTCTCTCTCTCTCTCTCTCTCTCTCTCTCTCTCTCTCTCTCTCTCTCTCTCTCGGATAGGGTGGATTGTCCTATAATTTATAGTATATATACAAACTAGGATTACTATTATATTCTTTTTGATCATTTCTACCACCACGAGGCAACGATGCATAAATACGTGTTAAATCCAACCTAAGTACTCTATATGGAAGAAAAGTCAGTATATTTGGAGATCGAGTCCTTGCCCTTCGATAAATGAGCTTTACTTTTAAGGTGGAGTGTGGTGGAGCAGGTGGGAGTATGGGTGGAGGAGGAGTGGGTTTACCTGAAGGGTGGAGGGGTAAGGGGTGGAGTGGGGTGGGTGTTGTGTTACCTTTCACAATGTTGCCACAGTTGTGTTGGGTTTACCTCACTCAAAACACCCCTGGCACTGCAGTAAGAAAGAGCAACAAAGTGTAAGAAATGTGTGTGGTATGTGCAAGGTTATCAAGTTATTTTTTTCCCCTTTTTTTCCATATTATAGTAAGACTCGTTTCATACTATGATTTGATAGTCAAGTAAATAGTAATAGTAGGTCAAGTAAATTTAATCGTAAAGCAAGGCAAGTATATACTATTATTTACATCAGTTTTTGTTATTCAAGTCTTCTCTTAGACCGTGTAAATGAATGTTCGGCTTGACTAATAATAATATAAAGACTATAGGAATTACATTTAAATTTTCTGGGTATCACGGTGACTTTCCTCATCTTCCCGTATTTTTAGGTTTGAAGGTGGACTGGACGCATACCACATTGTCATACATACACATCAGCTATCCTTCCTTATTAATGACTATATATTTATGTAGCCTTAACCATATATTTACTCTGATCTCTTTTTACAAGTATAAAATATGTCTTTCAGCTAAATGGTGGTGGATGGGATTATGACACTTGATGGAGATGGAAAGGTAAATATACGCTCCATAACCACATAACGTTTTGGTTAAATACACAGGTGAGTACTTCTGAAAGACATTAGGTGGTGATAGGAAATAAACCAAAACATAAGTCATAGCTGAAAATCATTCGTTTTTTACATCCTGAACATAGAAAACGCGTTCACGGTGTAACAAATGTAAAGTCGACCGTTCACCCTTAGTTACGGGTCAATGTCCAGAACCGCTATATAGTGTAAGGACTGAATGTAGGACAACACTATGGCAAAATAAACGAAAATATAACCAATCCATGACATGTGATGGGATAGCTGATACAGGACTAAACAGACTGCAGGGGTGAGGTGCAGGCTGGGGCATGTGCTGGAGGGCGGAAGGACCTTGAGAGTGAGGCAGGGAGGGAGGGAGGGAGGAGTGTGTTGGCCAGCAGGCAAGGGTATAGTTACTAGACAGCAGCCACCACATTAGCAACAAGAAGCTATATTTAATGCAGACTAAAATTAGGCGGAAAAAGAGGGAAGGGGGATAAAAGGTTTTCTACTTACTGATCCTCAAAGCATTTCCGCCAAAATTTATAAATCTATTAATCTCCAATATTTTACCAAGCAGCTGAGCTCTCAAGGGGACAGTTAATGAGTACACGCCCCAGGGTGAAGGAGGAAGAAGAGGAGAGGGATTAAGTTGTGGTGGTAGGTCGTGGGTGTGTAGAGGGGGGGGCGGTGAATCACGTCAAAGAAAACGGAGCTATTTTGGGGGCCTTTGCCGACTCGTCTCTACTACCGCCACCAGCACCGCCGCCGCCGACACCACCACCACCACCGCCACCGCTTCAATCAATAAGTTCACTGGCCTCATAACCGCGTTGCAGCCAAGGCCATTCACCGCGTCCCTTGGTGTCACGGGGGAGTATCCATCCACGCACCTCACGCAACACCATTTATACATTCCCCTAGTGACTCCTGCAGATACACCATGATACAGGAGGTGTATTTAGGCCTCTATCTTGGCACTAAGCAGCTGGGAGAAGTCTGGGGCGCGCCGGAGGTGGATTTAGGAAAGGTAGGTGAGAGCGTCCTCCCCCACCATGACAGTGGATCGTGCCTTAGCGTGACGTGACCTTGGCCTTCGGTGCGCGGCGGCGGCTGTGGCGGCCAGGTGCAGACGCCGCGCTCAGACGCCTGCTCCCCACGCCCCCCTCCTCCCAAAACACCACCTACCCCTGTCCATCCGGTCCCCACGCCCCTCGCCGTCCCCCTGCCCTGCCTCCTCACACCCTGTCCTTGTCCTGTCTTCTGTCAACGTCCTCCCTGGTGATTCCCAGCCTTGTCCCTGTGTCCTTCGTCCTAGAATTCCCCAATTTCAACTATTAAACATATCCCACAATGCACCTCCTTCTACACACCTCCAGTCACTTTCCACCACACAAACCCCTAAGCTTGAACCTCCACTAAGTCCCACTACAACCTCTAAACCCCACCTACATACAGCTTATTGAACGCCTCCACACAATGACCAGTTGAAACATTGGCGCGAAAGCTTAGCCGGGAATAGTTCGTGACGCAAGTGTGACGTCAAAGGGAGGCTAATGCTATGGGAGAAGGGAGGGAGGGAGGGAAAGAATGGGAGGTGCAGGAAGGGGGGTTCGATCCTTGGCACTGAATGAACCTAATGTATGAATGGAGGGGTGTGTGGGGCAGCAGACAAAGGCACTACCATCTATACAGACAAGGTATTACACGCGTGACAAGGAGCAATGAAGATATACATAAGTACACAACATTGTCTAGAAAGAACAAGGAAAATAACTATACCTACCTACTTATTTACCTGTCTACCTCACTGTCTACCTCACTGCATAAATATTTCTTAGACCTCACTTCTGCTCCCCATAGAGAGTAAATTAATTCCTGTCCCGCCCATCTGTCCCTACCGCGCGGCCTCACCTTGACTCTCGTGGAGGAAACATCCCCGCGCGAAGCCAGTGACCTTGTCCTCCCAGTACCGAGGTCACCTGTAACCGTGACCCACTTTCCCAAGGCCGCTCCACCCGCCTTTGTCCCTTCGACCTCGCGACTTGCCAGCGAGAGAGAGAGAGAGAGAGAGAGAGAGAGAGAGAGAGAGAGAGAGAGAGAGAGAGAGAGAATATAGGGGACGGAAAGAGGGTTAATGTTGAGAGATACAGGGAATGGGCGATGGAAATGGTAATAAATAGTGTGCTTGGTAGAGTAATGAGCGTCTAGATGGTTAATCATATTATGTGTGTGTGTGTGTGTGTGTGTGTGTGTGTGTGTGTGTGTGAGAGAGGAGGAGGTAAAGAGCCTTGTAATGTGATATGGTAATGAGAGAGAGAGAGAGAGAGAGAGAGAGAGAGAGAGAGAGAGAGAGAGAGAGAGAGAGAGAGAGAGAGAGAGAGAGAGAGAGAGAGAGAGAGAGAGAGAGAGAGAAGGGGGCTGTAGGTGGGGGGGCAGGTGAGGCTAACCTTGCAGTTGAGTGTCAGGGTCGCAACACAAGGTTGAGAGAGAGAGAGAGAGAGAGAGAGAGAGAGAGAGAGAGAGAGAGAGAGAGAGAGAGAGAGAGAGAGAGAGAGAGAGAGAGAGACGAGGAAGTGTGGCAAGGTTAGAGACCCAGAGACACAAGGTCGCTGACTCTAACCCGTCCCCTTCCTACCTCACCCAGCCTCCCCCTCTCAAGGACACGGCCCCTAAAAAAAACTACCTTACCGTCCCGACCTGTCCCTCTTAGCCTCAGTAGGAAGGACAAACTATATACCTAGAGGAAACACTTTTTTTTATTCTCTATGGGGTGTGACGGAGGGAGGACGGGAGGGAGGGAGGGAGGGACAAGAGAGGAGGAAGAGGAGGAGGAGGCAGTTAACCTTGGGGCGAGACCTCGAGTTTCAATATCAAGGACGGGTCCCGGTGGTTTCAAGGGCGATGCTTACCTGTGTCAAGGATACACTGACACACCTTGCTCGCTCCTCCCACCTCCTCTCATCACCCACTCCTCTGCCTCTCTCTTTCATCGCTCCTCCCTTCCCCTCCTCTTACTTTCCCCGGTATGCTCTCTTTCTCTTTCTCTCTCACCGTCCTCTCCCCCCTCTCCACCTCCCTCAAGTCTTCCTTCCCGCCACTCGTCCTTCTTTCTCATAACACCTCTCATCTTCCTCCTCCTGCCCGCGCGGAAAGTGGATTCGACCGGCATCAGGAGGAGGTTATTAACTCCACACACAAGTCATCGATCTCCTCGGTTCCTTCACCTGTCCTCGCCATGTCTTGGATCACTAATGGACTAGATTATTATCATAGTTACAATAATTACATTACATTACAGCTAATCTAACCTTATTTCTTATTTCTACTTTTATTCAACCATGCGTCTCAAGTTTATCGGACCTATTTTCCCTCCTATGCTCTACTATCAACATCTATGCTTATCAGTATTATCACAAAAAAACGAGGTAATGTATTTGCAGTACAATGACAAAGTTTCCCTTAACGCTACTCCATTCTCCCAGACTCGCCGTCACAGAAAATGGGCTAGGTGGCGGTGGGCGGGAGGCTTGGGCGCTGGGTATTGACGCGCGGGACCAATATAGCCTCGACGGTGACCCTGGGAGGCGACCCTGGTGGCGAGGCGGCCTCCGAAGGTCGCGGCCGCCACATACGGGCCTCAAGGTCTCGGGCAGGGCGGCGCGGCCCCACCACACTCCGCTACCTGGGGAGCGCGGGGAGGGGGCTCCGCACCTTTACCGGCGTCTTGCTACTTCAAATTTTCATATGTCAGCAGTGTCGCTGCCTCACCATAGCTAAGCGGCGGCGAGGGAACAATAAAAACACACTAACATACACACACACACTGACACTCACACACACACACACAAACACTGACACACACACACACACACACACACACACACACAAACACTAACCTGTTCGTGCTCCCGGAATTGTTCCTCCCGTCGCCGCTGCATCTCCTGTTCCTTCAGCTGCAACATAACAACAACAAAACAAGCGTCAGTACCTCACAGGCGGGACACTTTCCGGGTTGGTGTTTGTGCGTGTGTCCGACGCGGCACCAATTATTATCCAATGGAGGGAGGGTGAAGGCATGACTTCGGGCTGTAAGCAAACTCTTCGCACCACAACACACTGACTTGCTGCCCTTCATCACGGTTGTTACTGATGACCTTTGAATTGATGTGTTTGTCCGCTACTTTCTGTTCTGACTCCGTGCATGAATAATTCCTCAACTTGATACTAAATGCTCAGATTTACTCTGACGCGGGCTGCGGCGTCACTCAAGCGAGCGTCCGGTGGTCCAAACGTTGTTATGCATTGTAGTAATACAGTCAAGTGCAAATATATAACGAGTATTACTTTCCTTACTAAGGGCGGGTTCATCAATGTAATTTAGATTGAAGCACCTGAGGAGACACAATGATCGCCATAAGTAATTGCACTTGTCTGTGTACTGTTCTAAAGGAATCTCAGCTTCCGCCACCATCCCTGGAGCCATCTGAGGCGGCGCTGCAGCGTCACACGCCTTCGACGCTCAAATTCATGATAACCATTTACCGGCAGAGCAGTGATCTCAGCTTACCGTCATGAGGGTGAGTGTTAGGAATCACGGGCGGGCCATGAAGAGTTTGCTTACACCCAAAAGCAGCTGCAAGTACTGACACCATCTGTATACAAATTTTCATTATTCTTTTTTCAAAAAGCAGAGATGTTTGTCTGTTTATGTAAGACATGCACATGCAAATACCTGTGTACACCAGGTGTCGGCGAGTGTGCATGTGAGTGTCTGCGTGCGGGACTCACCCGCTCTATGGCCTCCTGGAGGCCGGAGTCCCTGATGGGGCCCGATGACCCTGGGGTGCCCGGGGCCGAGGCCGACACGAAGGCGGCGTTGGTGGAGTGGGAGCTGGAGTGGGAATGGCTGGAGTGGGAGTGGCTGGAGTGGGATCCGCGGGAGGAGGCGGGGGAGGAGTACCCGGGGAGCATGACCAGGGGCGTGGTGGCCAGCCCTCCCTCACCATAGCTCTGCGGCACACCCACCACCATGCAGGGTTACTGACCCCATGCAGAGGCGGGGCGGGGCGGGGGACAAAGGCAGGGGATGGAGGCAAAAGCAGGGGAAAGGTGAAGTACAAGGTGGGAGTGGTAAGGGTTGTGGAGCTGGGGCATGGAAGGGAAAGGCAGCTGGAAGAAGGGGCGGGGCAGGGGGAGGCTGGGCATAAATATATATAAAAAGTATGGGATGAGAGGGAGAAAAGGTGAACCACGATGGAGAGACAGAGGTGGAAGGGCGGCAGGGTGACATGGTTCACTATCATTCCTATATAACGAACACTCAGGGGACGAGGGTGAAGGGGTGGTGAAGACAGCACCCGACACAATCAAGGAACACCTGCACTACCAATTAATCAACCAACCAATGGATATAGCCACTGGGGTGATGGGTAGATGGAAGGAGGGAGCGGGGCAAGACAGTGAGGGGCATAGACGGTCCAACACTGTCTGTCTACCCACAGCTTCCCGTCACAAAAGATCACAGAAATACAGAAAGTTACACCTCATAACTTCCATGAAAAAACACAACTTAATGATACAAAGTTATGTCATCACGCTACATATTCATAAAAAAATGTTTAGGGGGAGTAAATATCAGTATAATTTTTTTAGTAGTAACACCTTTTAAGCTTTACTATGTTATGAAGCCTTGACTGAGGGAAGGAGTGATTGTGTGAGTGCCGTGCAGCGTCCAACCCCACCGTCCACTATTCATTGACTATAGAGTGACTAAGAGTGCTAGCTAGAGTGTGTCAGGCCCACGTGACATGTCCTGCGTTCAGTACAGGGAGCGCTAGCCATATGCTCGCCTCCTACGCCAATCAGATGTGCCTTCAAACTATTATACCTGCCAGGCTAATTATATATATACTAGCTTGGATGGACAGGTAAATAAATACACAAGCGCTATGGATATATATTCTTTTGTTTATAAATATATATGTTTTTCCTTTTTCTTTACTGAACGCAGACCTGAACTCACGTATGTTATATACAGACACGACCCTCGGGACAGTTATCTACAAGGGTTGCCATGAAGGCGTTACTCCGCTAAACACTTATATACACCTTGATGCAGGGGGTGAGGGGACGGGGCCTAGCGAAGGGGGAAGGGGAGGAAGGAGACAGCGTGGGGCTCAACTTACCCTTGGGAGATTGTTGAGGTTATGGGTGAGCTTGTTCTTGTTGTTCTTGGAGGTCCCCGAGGATCGCTTCAGGTCTCGTTTCAGCGTCTTAAGGAACTTCCCGATACCCAGCCGCTTCTTGCCATTAGCTCCCCGGCTCACGTCTGCCGCAGAAAACGGAGTCATTATATACATCAGAGAAAACGTGGATAGTTAAGCGATGGCTCCTGTAAAGCTGCGATGGGAGGCATAACAAGGCAGTATAAAAACAATATATCATAAAAGACAGTAATTCTTCCCTAAGACGGCAGACGAAAACATAAAAAGCAACACTTAAATGTAGTCTTAAGCAACAAAAGGCAAGGAAAATGAAGCAAAATAAATGTGAACTTTGAAACAATGATCTTTGAAGCCTTGTAAACATTGACCTAACAAGCAAAACGAAGACACGAGAAGGGAAAAAAACATTATATTCAGATACAAATAACTCCTGAAGCTTTACAGGTGAGGCCATGAAGCTCACACACAAAACGAAAGCCTTGAATCTGGGTATAACTTGCCTAAGAACTTGAGTCACTCGCCCTGCGGTACCCAACACAACACAGCCACAGTTGCTACGTATGTATACAACCGGCAAACTTTACACTGCACTCACCAAACTTCCTGAACACCAAGAAAAGTAAGAGAAAACAAAAAAAACGAGAGAAAAGTATAAATAATAAAAAATATACACAGGTTAGTGCCATTTTTAAAGAAATCTAAAAAAATAGGAAGGATATGAATTATGTTTGGAAAGAAAAATGACACAAGGGGAAGAGAAAAAAATAAATAAAAATGGGAAAAAAATATAGGAAGATGAAGTTTTGGAAGTGTTAGGGGGTTTGTGGAGGAAAAAGCTGGCGTCAGTTGCCGCTTTCCTGCCACAGCTGTTCATTAATTAGCAAACTTCATCACGCTAAGGATTAAACTTAATATATTTTCTATTCTTATCCTTAACTTGTCTTTTATTTCTCTCCAAGTGCTTTATGTGTGTGTGTGTGTGTGTGTGTGTGTGTGTGTGTGTGTGTGTGTGTGTGTGTGTGTGTGTGTGTGTGTGTGTGTGCACTTACCTCCAACAGGGGGTAGTTCATATATAAGAGTAGAGCGAGGATTGAGACACCTGCAAAAATAAAAAAGATATATATTACTCTCTCTCTCTCTCTCATGTGCACCAAACACACACGCATACAATACAATTTCACGTACACACATACATATAAGTAGTAGTAATAGTAATAATAATAATAACAATAATAATAATAGTAATAATAATAATACCACCACCACCACCACCACCACCACCACCACAGCCTATAGAGTGTGCTTCCAACACCACACACCTCGTATGTTGAGTTATAGCACCACACTCTCCGATGGTTATGGAAATTAATGCTGTCACTATTAATAAACTCACACACTCTCTCTCTCTCTCTCTCTCTCTCTCTCTCTCTCTCTCTCTCTCTCTCTCTCTAAAGCCAGTCAAATTTGCAGTTTATTCTTCAACGCGTGATATAGAGACTGACATAAAGCATAATTTATCCTCCACCCCTCCTACATTATGTTATCAGATCTCTCTCTCTCTCTCTCTCTCTCTCTCTCTCTCTCTCTCTCTCTCTCTCTCTCTCTCTCTCTCTCTCTCTCTCTCTCTCTCTCTCTCTCTCTCTGTGTTATTTTTCATTACATGTTTTTTGGAGTTGGGTTGGGTAGGGGTGAGAGGGGGAGGGGGGGCAAAAAGGGGGGGTTCAACGCTAATTTTAAGGCACAAGATCAACACTGAAGGAGAGAGAGAGAGAGAGAGAGAGAGAGAGAGAGAGAGAGAGAGAGAGAGAGAGAGAGAGAGAGAGAGAGAGAGAGAGAGAGAGAGAGAGATACCACCAGGAGGAAGGTGAGAAAATTCCTGGTACCGCTCGGTTATTTAGGACAAAGTTGTGTGTGAGAGAGAGAGAGAGAGAGAGAGAGAGAGAGAGAGAGAGAGAGAGAGAGAGAGAGAGAGAGAGAGAGAGAGAGAGAGAGAGAGAGAGAGAGAGAGATACAGTCAGGTTGTTCTGTCGCCTCTCACTTTATTACACAGCCCAGTCAGTCTCTTGTCTTTTGTTTTATTATTTATTCAATTTCCTCGTGTGTGTTTACCCTTGTGTGTGTGTGTGTGTGTGTGTGTGTGTGTGTGTGTGTGTGTGTGTGTGTGTGTGTGTGTGTGTGTGTGTGTGTGTGTGTGTGTGTGGGAGGCCCTGAAGGTTAAGGTGTGTTGGCTGTTTCAATGTAAGTCAACAGTTTGAAAAAAATAATATATACAGAAAAGTGACGCATTTCGTGTTTGGAAAATAAGTGAATGTTTGTCAATACGAAGAAAAATGTTGAAATCTCGTAGGAAAAAGCTGCTTTGAATATCTATAAATGTGAGTGAATTTACTGACTGATGGCCATAGAAAAATATAGATAGAAAAATGTGACGCCTTTAGCAATTCCAAATTAAGTAAATGTTTGTCAATAAAAATAAATAAATAAATATCTCGTAAGAAAATTTGCGTTGGATATATAAATGTGAGTTAATTTACTGATATCCATAAAAAAATATATAAACATTAATATATTTCGTAATAAAAAAAACCAAATTAATACAAAAAAAACTAAACATTGATTCTCTTAATAAAAAAATAATAATAAGGTTCAACTATGATATTACGACTAACAAAGTAGATTCGCATATTTAACTATATACTCAATTCTGAACTTACTCTCTGCCATTAATCTTTCACGCTATACTGAAAGGCTTGCCATTAATTTTGATAAAGTGGAATATTTCAGGTTTTTTCAATTTACTAAAAGGAGGAGAATTTCTAGCACATTTTGAAGAGTGACGAATATCAGAGAGAGAGAGAGAGAGAGAGAGAGAGAGAGAGAGAGAGAGAGAGAGAGAGAGAGAGAGAGAGAGAGAGAGAGAGAGAGAGAGAGAGAGAGAGTAAAAAAAAAAGTTTCTATTTGTCTTCTCCCTCTTTCTTTCTCGGTTTTATCTGTCTGTTTGTCTTTACGTATCTGACTTTTGGTATCATTCTCAGTGTGTGTTCCTGCTTTACCTGTCTCTCTAACACACACACACACACACACACACACACACACACACACACACACACACACACACACACACACACACACACACACTTCTTCGATGGACGGAAAGTAGGAAAACACGAAGTAAACAACACATAAACAAAACATAAACAACAAATACACACCAACATAACTTAGGATATAGTTATAGTTCACCTGCAAGTTCCTGAGGTGATAAAAAACAGGTAAACTCAGGTGTATATACAGGTAGATACACAGGTAGTACAACTCAGCAGGTAGATATACATTGACAGGTAGAAGAAGAAGAGGAGGAGGAGGAGGAGGAGGAGGAGGAGGAGGCGTTGCTGCATGACCTACCCGTGGGTGTCGTGGACGAAGGCGTGGTTGCTGTGGGCGAGGGTGGGGGGGCGGATTGCCGTGCCCCTGTGACCTGCAGAGTACCCGTAAATCTGATCCTCTTCGGCGTCTGAGAGGCAACTGGACGGCTGGTGAGGGAGGGAAGGTGTTAGTAGTGGTGGTGGTGGTGGTGGTGGTGGTGGTGGTGGTGGTGGTGGTGGTGGTGGTGGTGGTGGTGGTGGTGGTGGTGAGTATATTGTGGTGATTATGGTGTGGTGAATATAGTGATGTTACTACTACTACAGCAACATTTATACAACTACTACTAAATAATAATAATAATAATAATAATAATAATAATAATAATGATAATAATAATAATAATATCATACCACGAGCTTTCTGCAAATGTCAGGTAGCAGTATCGAAATGAATAAATAAATAAATAAA
>JAPQNM010000020.1:10959698-10962198 GCA_029783475.1 Metacarcinus magister
TGACTGAATACCTTCTCCCTCCTTCACTCCTCCTCCTTCACCTCCTTCACCTTCTCCTTGCAAACCTCGTCGACCTCCTCCTCCTCCTCTTCTTCCTTCTTCTCCTCCTCAGCCGCCTCGTTGAATTTCGTTTTTTTTTTCTTTCCTATTTCGTTTTCTTACTTTTTCTCCATTTTCTTCACCTCCTTCTCCTCCTCCTCCTCCTCCTCCTCCTCGTACTCATGCTTCACTTCGTCTACCTCCTCCTCCTCCTCCTCCTCCTCCTCCTCCTCTTTCCTTTCCTTCAAGTCATATTTTTTTCTTCCTCGACAATTATTTCTCCTCCTCCTCCTCCTCCTTCTTGGCTCATTCCTCCTCCTCCTCCTCCTCCTCCTCCTCCTTGTCATTATAATTTACAATACCAGCATACTAGTGTCCCTCATGTATTCACTAACGTACTACATGTGTGTGTGTGTGTGTGTGTGTGTGTGTGTGTGTGTGTGTGTGTGTGTGTGTGTGTGTGTGTGTACGTTTGCAGTAACACTCAGGTTCGCGTGTTGCTCTGATAGGTCTCTTCTAGCCTCCTCCCCCCTACTCTCTCTCTCTCTCTCTCTCTCTCTATTCCTTTTCTTTTCGTATATCATAGCCTTTTCCTCACATTCTCCTTCCCTTTCCCTCTCCTCCTCCTCCTCCTCCTCTTCCACTTTCGTTCAAATACGTGCTCCTCACAATCTCTCTCTCTCTCTCTCTCTCTCTCTCTCTCTCTCTTCCTATAAAATCCATTAATTTGTTATTCATTATTTATTCATATTTTTTCATTTCTCCTTTGCCTTATTTTTTCCCTTCATTTACATCTATTTTTTCTTCTTCTTTTTCTCCGTTTTCTTTTCAATCAACTTTTCCTTCAGTCGCTCCTTCCCTGTTTCTGTTTCTCCTTCCCTCCTTCCCTTCCTCCCTCCCTCCTCCTTCCTTCTTTCCTCCTTCCCTCCTTTCATGTCTTGCTCCATTCCCCAAATCGTTTACATCTCATATTCCTTCATTATTTCTTATATTTTTGCGGCGACGAAAGATAATTACCACCTCCTCCTCCTCCTCCTCATCGTGCTCTTCCTCCTCCTCCTCTTCCTCTTCCTCCTCTTTATCCGGGCATAAAAAAACGGAGGCTGGCTCGTATTTTCACGTTAGTATCTTTAGGGAGAGGCGGACACACACACACACACACACACACACACACCCCTCTCTCTCTCTCTCTCTCTCTCTCTCTCTCTCTCTCTCTCTCTTATACTTACGTTGTATCGGCCGGGCACGTAAATCGGATGGTCATCGTAATATCGGTGGTGATCGGGAGACGAGGAGTGGGACGAGGGATGCGAGGAGACAGGAGGCCGATGCTGAGACGGTGGGGATCCTGCAACACCACCACTACCACCCCCACCACCACCACCACTACCACCACCACCACCTTCTACTTCCTCCAGCAGCTTGGGTGAGGCCGGGCAAGGTTCAGGCGGAGGGGGAGGTGACACTGGGGGAAGAGGTGGATCAGGGTTCTTGACGCGCTTAATGAGTTGGTTCCAGGCATCTAAGCGAAGACGATCCAGGTGGTCGAACACGTCTTGGTAATGTGTACTGAACTGGTCTGCGTACCGTGATGCTAACCCTTCCAGGACCCCGCGCTGCCCGTCCTGGAACAGAGTGGAGTGGAGTGAGAGGGAGTGAGAGGGAGGGAGAAAGAGAGACTGTGGTACCAAGATGTGACTATATGTTTATCTTTATTCTACTATCAATGCAGTCTTTATATCACTATAAAAATACATGATAAGCCAGTGATATAGAATGTAAAGCTTGTATATATATAAGTCTCTTTCTATTCTATCAACATTTTAACTATTTCAATATACTCATACCACGTCCCCCATCACCCATCACCCTCTACCTCCCTCACGTGTATCACCCATTAGTACCTCACCCATTACACCCCCCCCCCCAGCAGGTAATCCACTTCCCCCAACACAAAGCAACACTTCTAAACACGACTAATGGACGACACTTCGGTAGTTTCATTTTTAAGGCACTTGGTAATTTGTGAAAAGTGGATGTCAATGGGACGGGATTCGAACTCAGGTCCTGGTGAGTGTCGTGTTGATGTCGTGCAACCACTCAGCCATCTGCGCGAGGCTTACCTGTCCTTTGTTACACCTGTATGACTCTAATTAACCTGGTGTAGTTACCTCTCCCCACCCCCAACCACCACACACACACGCACACAGATACAGACACACACACACTTACATACGTGGGTTTTAAAGAGGTAAGTAGAGGTCTTAGGAATGCCTGAAGGAAAATAATAATAATAATAATGATAAAAAATAAAAATAAAAAATGGAAAACAAAATCTTACGAGGCAGTTGAGGTCAAATTCTTGAAAGAAAATGAAGGTGAAGGATAAAAAGACGATAAAGATGGAGACAAGAAGAAAAAACTAACTGAAGGAGATAAAGAAGAAGGAGACGAGGAGCAA
>JAPQNM010000020.1:10982198-11037198 GCA_029783475.1 Metacarcinus magister
TGTTAATTAATAAAACTCAACTCAAGCACATTTTTCTTCTCTCTCTCTTCTTTCAGCTTCTTAAAACTGCAAATAATCTTAAAAATAAATAAATAAATAAATAAATAAATAAATAAATAAATAAATAAATAAATACATAATTCTAAATAGACTCGTTTTCTCACGGCCACAAATACAAAATACACAAATTGACATCAACATTTTCTTCCTTTACATACAACTACATAAACCAGAGCTAAGAACAACATCTAAGGATCATATAACCAATAATATCAAGCTAAACCAACCTTAAACATTCTCATACAACAAAATTCTCCTTCAACATTAATTCCCAATACTATATATGTCTATCTCTCCCTCTTTTCATCTCATTCTTCGTCTGTATTGGAAGTGCACAGCAAATGATACATATAGCTTAGGGTTCCCGGCAAACATTACACTCACTCCCACTGATAAAGTTACCGGGATGAAACAGGGGAGGTAGACATGCAGAGAATAATGGGTAATTCACTTAATTTCCCATGTTATGTCCCCATCCTGTACCTGGGAATGGGGAGTTGGGGCGAGGAAAAATGCATGTAACAGCCAGTAGAGGTTTCACCCACGCTCCATAGAGATATATGAAGGTATAGTGTTCAATTAGCACACGATTCACCTACACCACGTGGAGAGAGTGTCATTAATTATAGTTTTACATCAAATATATAAACGCGCACACATTTTGCATTTTCCCGAAGCAAGCGCTGATGTGAGAGACTGTCCATAGCACCGAGGCACCTGTTTACTAGTAGAATTTGAGATGTGTTTAAAGGTGACTATATATATAATGTGTTAACAGTTTTTTGTATATCATGTAATACTATAGGACTTGAGGCACTGCAGACTTATATAAGGTAGAGCAAAGACATCACCCACACAACACTACTAATTATATATACAAAAACTACCTTAATATTCCCTTTATATCACTCTTAAGTAAACATTGAGCCTTTCACCCTTCACTACATACCCTCTTTTTACTCAGTTCAGTTCAGTGTTACGAGGAATGTATTAATTAAATTTTCCTCGAGTCATATTACCTTACACTAAAAATTTGCCATGAGTGACCATCTAGCACCTATGGGAGACAGATACACACACGTACACCTCAGAGTATGTGTAGCATGTGTTTTAGACCCGATTGGTGGTGTGTTGGTGCGTGTGTGGGCTTTGTGCTTTGTGTCTGCCCGAGTGAGTGTGTTGACAGAGCAGGATTAGAATAAGAAATGAGATGCAAATGATTAGCTGTGTGTATGTGTGTGTATGTGTGTGTGTGTGTGTGTGTATAGGTGTGTGTACTTAATTCCCAGCCAAGCAGAAATTATGATTAGTTTGTTATTCGTTTTACACACACACACACACACACACATAAAAAATACTCTGCGGAAAATATAAACGACATACGTACACAAATCCATCGTTACCCCCTTTTTACATGTGCGTATTGAGTGACAAAGCAACACCTACTTCCTATCCGACAGGTGAATGAAGGAGACACGACACACACACACACACACACACACACACGTACAGCACCAAGGTAATGGGGGTTAGTGAATGTTTACGGTACAATGTAGGCAGCTGATCAGGGTAAGTGTGTTGTGAGCCTGGCTGTCCCCATGCATCTATGTGGCAGGATGGTGATCAGGGCATTCATGTGTTGATGTAGCTGTGTGTGTGTGTGTGTGTTTGATACTATTGTTGTGTTGTGTGTTGGTTTCACTTTATTATCCTCTGTTATGTATCTATCATTGGGCACAAAGCAAAAATTACCTTCATAATATATAACTGAAACTTTTTTTTTTATACCAAAACTGCTTCAAGTATGTAAGTTTATGCAGCAAATATGAGAACTTATATGAGAAAGAGTGAAGTCAAACAAACTTTTAACCCCAAAACAAATGAAACTAAAGCTTGTTACCTCAAGATCCCAATAAAGAATCAAAAGAACTGTTACACTAAACTTATCTCGTACCTGCACCAATATTTTCTGTAAATAAGATGTTACAATTCTCTTTGATGTGCACCTCAGACGCCAATCATCCCAGGCATCTACAACCCTCTGAGGCGGACAAACAAACACAAAAACACACACACACACACACACACACACACAAAAGACTACAGGGAAGGAAACAGAACAAAGCTTCCTTTGATATGAGGATATTCAAGGAAAGAAGGAATTGCAATAAAGATGACTAATGTAATCAATAATCTAGGACGTGTTTATAACAAGTTCAATAATGAAAGAAAGATGATGAAATGGCTTTGGTAATTAATGGTGATTACAACTCACTTTGAACTGGGACAAATGTCATCACTACAGTTTATCAATCATCAATAGAATCAATCTTTGCTGCTCTGGTCAAATATATGTGGCAACTGAGATGGGAAAACAATATAATAATAATTCATCATAAACTTATCAAAAAATATTGATTTAATGCAATCACCGTGATCAGGGAAGCATAAACATCATAGTGAAACTCTCCCCTTTTATCAGTCACATCATTTGAAGTCCACACTGTGCTAATATTTGTCCTAAATACTTCCTGCCAGACATCACTCCCTCCTGCCATCCTATCCTCACAATGATCCTCTAATGAATGACAACACTGTTCCTTTCATCAAGTGCATCACCTACTACCAATGTGTCTGGGACGGCACCCACCCACTAGCTACATCATTAACTACACTAATTAGGCTACTCCAGAGTGGTTGGAATAGCATATGGATAGCAATAGGCTGTTTAAGGTGCTAATGGACCAGTGTAACCATCCCATCATAACATATCGTATATAATACATATATGTTTGCATTCCATAATATTAGTTGTGCTGAAATGTGTGTTTGTCTTAGAAGTGCTAAAAATATACCACATCATTGTGTTTTAGATGGGCTGCAATACATCTAGATTATCAGGCAGGGTTGGGAGAGGTAAGTATGATTTTAGGCAATTTGTATATAAACGGAGCAATTCCTTTGTATGTTTCCCTTTCCAGTGATGTAGTGCACAAGACAGACAACATATAATGTGCTAAAATTAGACTACATAGATATTTTGGCCTATGTTTACTCCCTTGTACCATTATCATAGTCTTTCAAAGCATGTTTTCACACACACACACACACACACACACACAAGTAACAAAACTGCTGATCAAACCTTGATTTCAAAAGACTAAACAGAGGTAAGCCTTTCCACCACTAAATCAAAAGTCTGTTACTTGACCTCCTTTTCTCAATTTAGTAGAAACTTCAACCAACCATGAGAAAACATCCTTCAATCAAGTATGATCCCGCTGAACTCTAACACAAACTACACCACAGCCTTGCCTTTGTTGTCAGAATGATAAACAATTGGAAAGTTACATCCTGCACCAAGAAACACATGCTTATTTCACCTCTTCCCACAAGTCTGAGTACATCAATGGAATCCGTCTTGATTTACTAAGTGAAAATTCCTCATAATTGAGAGGAAAATGGTGAACAAAAAGTCTGAATCAAGTGTCTACTATATTAAGCACTGGAAGAAATTATATATTATTGAATCTATCAAGAAAACATTGTAGGTAAATAGAATGACAAGTTAGAGCTAGTTTCATTGTCTAGCCATTCCAGGAGAGAGAGAGAGAGAGAGAGAGAGAGAGAGAGAGAGAGAGAGAGAGAGAGAGAGAAAAAAAAAATACATAATATATTTTTTTTTCCCTGCTTCCAACATAATGGTAATAGATACTTGATTTTCAATAACTGTCTGTCCATATGATCAGATTCAGAGTAAATAAGATTATGCAGTACATCACTTGCTTTCAACTATGACACGTATGAAACACATATGTGAGGATCCATTACGATGCCACACTTCACTCTATTTACCGAGCCAACATCTCCATTTAAGGGCAGTAGCCAAGAAAAGGTATTTAGGGTACGAGGAGACTTTACTCTCCACTTCCTTTCTCCGGTTGTCTTTTTGTAGGAGAGAATACAGAGAAAGGGCTTCATAGACCCCTCGCTCCGTCCCTTTCAGTCGCCTTTTACGAGGAAGACGGTGGAAGTATTCTCACAGCCCCACCACAGGACTAATGATGCCACACTTACTAACTGAAATTAACACCAACTTTGTACTGCTGCACTAAGTATTACTATATTTTTGATTGAATATTTAAAGGTTAATGATTAATGCTTAACTCCCGTGTTTAAGAGAATTCATCAAGGTGGTGATAAGCACTGTGGTGTGTGTTGTGCTCCTTCACTGTCACTCAAAACTTATCATGGTGACACAACTTAAGGTAATGGCATATATCAAATACAATATAAAATCAACAGCTTACAGACTTGTTTTCTTTTACAACAAAGCATTATTTACCAATTTCTTTATATTGTGGCGAGTTAATGCGAATACAGTAAGCGCCAGATCTTAAATAGTGGTGCACATTATTCTTTTTCATCCTTCCCTCTCTATCAACATGCATAAAAGGGTCCCTATGGATGCTAATATAAGTGTATATTTGCTGAACAAACAGTTCCGTGTGAAATGTACCAAGAATAATGACCTCATCATTCAAGCGACAAACGAGCTTATATAACGGTAAAAAAATACTAACTATGTCGTGCAACATTATTATCCTTGACCGTCCGGTGTAAAACAATGAATTGTTTGGTAAGCATCTATACATGTGTGTGTCATTTTACAAATATGTCCACCTCTTGAGCTTCTCAAGTCTTTAAAGCACAATAATTAGAGTAATATGACAAGCAATTCATGGTTGAGGAGTGACAGTTCTGTATTACTGTGGAATATGCTATTAAACCTAGCATGGTGATCGACAAAACAAAGGGATGAAAGATCATTTGAAAATGGACAGAAGTATCTTACAAATTGGACATGAAAATTCAGATAGTTTCAAACCACAGCTTGCATGAATGCAACACTACCACAAACATCAAGAAACACATCACACACTACAACACCATGCACCAGCCCCTTGGGGAAGGCTTGCCCTCAGACAGAAAATGTAATACCCTGAGTCCCTTCTCCCTGCCTGGCATCCACCAGGGAGGGGAGAGGTAAGGCAGGTGCCAGAGCTGTTATCAGTACCTGTGTGGTGTAGGGGTGTGCCGCCAGGTCCACGGCGTCCTGCACCAGCCTCTCCTTCAGCAGGCCGCTCAGCTGGGTGTGTGGCAGACGCACCAGCTCAGCCCGTCCGGCCTCGTATGCGTCCAGGTACCTTGCGGGCGTGTTTGAGGCTGCCATGGTCAAGGTGACGGGGACTGGAGGGTCGCCCGGAGTGGAGGCGGTGGAGCCTGAGCCCCGGGAGGAACGGGAGGAACGTCCTCGCGACCCATTGGAGTTACGCAGGGAAGAGTGGTCGCGGGAGGCCAGCTGAGCCTCCTCCACAGTGAAATAGACAGAGGCGGCGCCTTCCTCCCGCAGCAGCAGCACAGCATTGAGCAGGGAGGTCCTGTGCCCCGGGTTCACCACACCGATGGCGTCTAGGTCGGGGGCACCGATCTGTTTGCAGATCTCCAGGTCATCGTAGCCGTTGTCCATGAAAGAATCGGCGTATTGCTCCATTTGGAGTGACCTGAGCCACTCCTCCACTATGGTCTCCTCCATCTCCATTAGTGGACCCCGCCAGCACTAACACCGTGAACTCATTTCATTAAGGGCGCCCCGGAGGTGTTGGCACGCGCCTGCCCCACGCACCACTTGACACTTGACTGTTTACACCGCGGGCTGCTGCTGCGCCTCCCTCCTCAAGCCACCAACAGATGGCTCCACCATGACACCTCACTCCACTCTCCTCACTCACACCACAACCACTACCAACACTAGGTTTTAACATTGATACAAATATTAGGTATAATTGAGATTCATTTTAGGCCTAGTATTATATTTTAGTGTGTTGCCGCTGCACTGCCAGACATGTCATTTGTCAGGTACCGTTTGCATTATGATCCCTTGGATTTGTGTTACTACCTGCTATTTTTAACTTGAAACACTTCTGTTTTAACGTACTAAGTACAAATCAAATAATATATATTTTTCTGTTGTAATAAAATCTGTCAGACTTAGTTTATATGACTAAAAAAGTTAAAAAGAATTAATCACAAAATCGTATGACCTCTGCTTCAGTTTGTTCGAAAATCAACTTCCCTTACTACAAATATAATGGACATGGAAATGTTAGTAGTTAATTCAAATTTTTATAGTTATTTTTTACTGTTTTTACATCAGTTATTATCAATAATGAGCCTTGGTTTCATCAGATGTAAAATCTTGCCAGTATCAGCTGTCATTTTAAATCCCAGTTACATATTGTACAATGAAATATAACACATACTTCATAATAGTCTACTAGAACATAATGAAAATACACTTTGTATAGCTATGATATAATTTATATTGAAAGGAACATATACAATAGTGTAAAATAAAAGTATCTCAATATTACGAGCATGTGTTGTGACTTGTGAGGTGCAGCAGCAGCAGCATCGGCCGGCCAGGCGTGTGTATTGTGTCAGTCAGTCAGCCTGTGTGTCTGACCAGCTGTGTCTGTCACCCTCACTGCCTATACACACAACTTTTTCACCATGATAAACGAAACTGAAGCCAGGTAAGTCATATATATTGTTATATGTCCGTATTAAAGTGAATTTATCTATATGTACAATATGCCATAGTGTGCTTTACGGTGACGGAATAAAATAAACTTATCTTACACCACATAAAGGTGATGTTACAAAACCTAACTCCTAACTCATGCTGCTAATGAATATACCTGCCTCTCACCTAACTCCCTCCTAATACGTTACATATATGTGGCCTCACACACTGCCACATGGTGTATGATGATGAATACAACTTTGTAAAAAACTGCTTTACATAAGAACATAAGAAATGAGGAGACTGCAAGAGGCCAGTTAATGACCTACACGAGGCAGCTCCTTGCCCCCCACCCTTGGAATAATCCAATATTTAGCCATCCCACCTGTCATCCCTATCCATACTCTGATCCAACCGTCTTTTAAAGCTATCTATTGACTCAGCACTTACTACGTGTCTACCCAGCCTATTCCAATCGTTCACCACTCTGTTAGTGAACCAATATCTACCTATGTCTGTCCTGAATCTAAGTTTTTCTATCTTGTACCCATTTCCACGTGTCCTATCCTGGCTACTAAATTCTAAAACCTGATCAATGTTTCCCTTATTAATTCCTTTTACCCATTTGAAAACCTCAATCAAATCCCCTCTTGCTCTCCTTCTCTCTAGGGAGTGGAGATTAAGACGTTTTAACCTATCTTTGTAGGGTAAATTTCTCAGCCCCTGAATCATCTTGGTCATTCTTCTCAGGACTGCCTCCAAGGAGCCTATATCTTTCCTATAATAAGGGGACCAAAACTGAGCTGCATAATCCAAGTGGGGTCTTACTAGCGCTAAATACAACCTCAGAATGACCTCAGAACTCCTATTTGTCACACACCTACTAATAAATCCCATTATCTTGTTGGCTCTATTTCTAGCTATAATACACTGTTCCCTGGGGCGCAAGTCACTGCTTATTTGAACTCCTAAGTCCCTCACACTATATGACTTTCCTAAGGTATTGTCATTTAATGTGTAGTCTACAGGCCTATTACCTTTACCTACACTCATAATGCTACACTTGTTAATATTAAACTGCATCTGCCATTTCTCTGACCACTCGTACAGCCTATTTAAGTCATCAAGAATACTGTGTTCTTATTTAATATCTTCTGGTAAAATCTTAGAAAAAATGTCTTCTTTTCTTTCATATATGAGAAAATGTATTATTTTTCCTTAGCGACAAATTGATAAGTTATACAGCATGTGGGTGGGCTCCTCAACACTACTGATACGTGCTGTTATTTCCGTGTTATCAGTCATGTTATCTTACCTCGTGTACTGCATAACCCTGCAACATAATTTCCACCATTACACTCCATAGATAATGATACCCAGTAATTATCACACCATTAAGTCTAAGTTTGATCATTTGTATTAGCCTTACCTAACCTAACCTAATGGGTGAGATTATAACACATTAAGGAAATTATGATTTAACAATATACTCATAGGTATGCCACATATCATGAAAGAACACCTACAATAACAAGGTACCATTGATATTGTATATAACTTACCCTGCATTAACCTTGGATATACTGTAGCTGATCGTGTCTCAAAATACTGTGGGAGGCAATGTTTCCCTGTGGTATTAGTAAAGATCATGACATTATAAAACTAAATAATCCCCCCGAACTAGGTATCTTTATAGCCCATACAGTTCTGCTAGAGTTAACGAGAGAGCGATATCCCTCTCACCAAGAAGCTTGCAACCTATAGGCCATGAGCCGAGCACTGTAACCCTTACCCACCCGGCCCTGTTAAAAAAAATGATGACAGTGATTGTAATGGTGAGGAGCCCAACCCCATGCCGTATAACTTATTTATTTGTTGCTAAGGAGAGTGATGGTGATGGTGATGGTGAGCCCACCCTCATGCCAAATAACTTATCAATTTGTTGCCAAGGTGATTTGTTGCCAAGTGTGATGGTGATGGTGATGATGAGGAGCCCAACCCTCATGCCATATAACTTATCAATTTGTTGCCAAGGAGAGTGATGGTGATGGTGAGGAGCCCAACCCTCATGCCGAATAACTTATCTATTTGTTGCTAAAGAGATATTAAATAAGAAGACAGTATTCTCAAAAGCAGTTTTTTACAAAGTTGTATTCACCACCATACATCATGAGGCAGTGTGTGAGGCCACATATATGTAACGTATTAGAAGGGAGTTAGGTGAGAGGCAGGTATATTTATTAGCAGGAGTTAGGAATGAGAAGTGGGACTTGTAAGTTAGTTAATTTTGTGTTGACTGTCCACTCCTTTCTGCAGCTCAGGGGATGGGCCAAGCAAGAATGCCTTGAAGAAGGCTCAGAAGGCAGCAGAAAAGGCAGCCAAGAAGGCAGAGCACAAGGCCCAGAATGCCGCTGCAGGAGGTGTAAGTTGTGATATTTGTATTGCATCTGTCTGTAATGGAATACACTATTTCAGTATTAACCTGAATTATCCTCAAATTCTATTAACATTTTTTAATAAATTTTTATTATTCTTGTGGCTTTTGTCACTCAGTGCTAGATTTTATTTGAAATATTTTTTAACTTTGTCTTTTTTTCATCAACCCAAATTTGGTTTTCATCTATACTACCAACAAACATGGTTACTTGGAGCTGTAACGGGCTCATGAATCTGTGGTGAACATGTGTACAGATGATTTGAAAGTGTGTTGTTGATCTTGCAGGAGGCAGAGCAGGATGAAGAAGAGGACTGTTCCAAGGACTTCTATGGGAACCTACCCATGAACAGGAGCCAAGAGAAACGGCCAGTCACTCACATACCTCTGGAAGACATTGGGCGTCCCCTGGCCAACCAAACTGTGATGGTCAGGTCTCGCCTCCACACCAGCCGGGGCAAAGGTACCCATGCATGCAATATCTCTCGTCTTGTGTTGAAAATTTAAAGACTTGCTATATATTTGCTATGAACAAGACTGTTAACTAATTAATTTATGTAACTTGTTTCAGGAAAGCAAGTATTCTTTGTCCTTCGAACCAAAGCCAGCACAGTGCAATGTGTGCTGGCTGTGGGGGAGAACGTGTCCAAACAGATGGTCAAGTTTGTCTGCAACATCACCAAAGAGAGCATCATTGATGTAGAGGGCAAGGTCAGTACTGCTAATCATATACAAGTAAATCATTTATTAGGAATAGGAAAATTTGTTTTGTTTAATCAGATTTAAGCATTGCCATTTTGAGTTAATGTATATGTGAAAGCCTTAGGTTATTGGTTTAGTCTGCTTTTTTTAATAAGGATAAAGTAATGTTAACATGTTGTGTGTGTCAGGTTGTGGCCACGGACCAGAAGGTGGAGTCCTGCAGCATCCAGGATGTTGAACTTCATGTCACAAAGGTGTTTGTTATTTCTGCCTCCTTACCTCGGCTGCCACTTCAGGTGAGACTATTATTTTATTTTATTCATTAATATAACTGTCTAAATCTAACATAATTAGAATCAACCAAAGATACATGGCTATTTATTTTACAGTATTAACATACTTGAATGTGTCATCAGATTGAGGATGCAATGCGACCTGAAGAAGACGATCCCGAAGGCTTGCATATTAAAGTCAACCAAGACACGAGGCTGGACAACCGCATCCTTGACCTTCGCACCCCTACCAACCAGGCCATATTCAGGCTTGAGGCTGGAGTCTGTCACCTTTTCAGAGAAGCTCTTAGGGCTCAGAACTTTACTGAGGTTATGACTCCTAAGCTTATATCTGCTGCCTCAGAGGGTGGTGCAAATGTCTTTGGCATGAAGTACTTTGACAAAGATGCATTTTTGGCACAAAGTCCACAGCTGTACAAGCAGATGGCCATTGCTAGTGACTTTGGCAAAGTGTTCACCATAGGACCCATCTTCCGTGCAGAAAACTCCAACACGCACCGTCACCTTACAGAGTTTGTAGGGCTGGACTTGGAGATGGCCTTCACCCACCACTACCATGAGGCTATCAACGTCATCGGAAACTTGTTCACAGAGATCTTCCGGGGTCTGCGAGACAATTATGCAGATGAGATTATGGCAGTGAATAAGCAGTTCCCAGCAGAGCCTTTCAGGTTCCTGGATCCCCCTTTGATCCTTGAGTATAAGGAAGGTGTGGCCATGCTGAAGGAAGCAGGCATAGAGATGGAGGAAACAGAGGACTTGAGCACTCCTAATGAGAAATTCCTTGGCCGCCTGGTGAAGGCAAAGTATGACACAGACTTTTACATCCTGGACAAGTTTCCTTTGGCAGTGAGGCCATTCTACACCATGCCAGACCCCAGCAACCCAAAGTGGAGCAATTCATACGACATGTTCATGCGTGGAGAAGAAATCCTGTCTGGAGCCCAGCGAATACACGATGCAGACTTCCTAGTGGAGAGAGCTAAGGTGCACAACATCCCCATTGACACTATCCAGTCCTACATTGATTCCTTCAAGTATGGATGTCCGCCTCATGCTGGGGGGGGCATCGGGTTAGAGCGAGTCACCATGCTGTACCTCGGCCTTGACAACATCCGGAAGGTATCCATGTTCCCACGTGACCCAAAGAGGCTCACACCCTAGACTTGTTTGCTCTTCCAGGTTTACTGATTTTGTTGCAGTAATTGATTTTCTTTTTGTTGAGGTGTAACATCATATTATAAAGGGTTTGTGAGTTATATATTTTGGGAAACTTATATCATTTTCAATATCTATATCCTTGAATGCTTCTCACATTTGGATTCAACCAAATATTGAGCACTTTTGTTCATGTTGTAACTCCCTAAGAACATCCCAAACTGCCTACGTAGGATGTCAATCAACACTGCCAATGGACTCCACCACCACATGGGTAAAATAGTCATGGCCAGACTCTATTATAAAATACCAAAGTCAATTGAATATTTTCCTTTTTAACATCTCTTAAAACAAGCACATTGTTAAACATCTGTAACTGAGTGTATATATTTATAAATTAAGCCTATTATTTAACATTTTATGAGCATGAAGAATGTAAGTGACACACTTTAAGTGCCTCTTTAAAGATGTCTGATACATATTGACTTAACTCTCCTCTTCACTTTGATATGTATAAAGCCAAACAAATGTTCAATGTGAGAATGTATATTAACATTTCAATTCCAATTTCATATTGTGTGATTGCTCAAAAATATTTTGGTTTTAATTTTTGTATTACATCCTTAACCTTTCCAATAACTCAACTGAAAACTATCAAAATATACTTTTGTAAATGGTAGGTATCACAGTGCTATCCAAGTGAGATAGAAGGTAGCTGGTCTGCCTCTTCAGAAGGAGTTGACAGTAAGTTGGTATGCTTGACAGGGATGCTGCAGCTCAAACTGACGGAACTCCAGGGCACACTTGTTGCGTTCTTCTAGGTATCCCACTTCATGGTACAAACGAGCCTGTTTGGAGATGCATTATTACCAGGTTTTAATATGTAAGAATGATCACAGATTGTTGGTGTTCGGTTCATCTCTCGTTAACCCTAGCAGAACTATATGGTCTACAGTTACCTAGTTTAGGGATATTATTTAATCACCTTTTATTGTAATGGCAAAGTGGCGGATGACAGCACAATGAAAGTTCCACGATAAACCTTGATCAATCATATATACATATTCAAGTGCCATATGACCAGGCACTAAGATACTATTATTTCATGGTGTAAAACAAGATCAGGGAATCCCATGACAACCAACATAAACAATGGACAACTGACCTTGAAGTAGAGTGTCTCCCGCACCTTGTGGTACGCTCGCACTTTCATGAACAACTTGTGTACCAATTCAAGGGAGACTGCCACCTCCAGCACCTTTCCAGTCCTCTCTTTACCCTTGGACTGGCTCACCTAAAAACACAATTACACTTAAAACACAGTGCTTCATAATATTTGCTACACTATTACAAACTCCCCTGAATATGTGTCGGCTTAGTGGGCAATCAATAAATGTCCGGTAATGTTTGTGCCTCACATTTGCAAGTTACTAAGCCAAGGTTTAATTCTAGTTGATTGGCAATGTATTGATAAATCGCTTACAGTTTCATCCTGGTCAGTTTCTTATTGTTTCAGAATAATTTTACACTCTACTAATTAACTGAAAGGAGATAGTAAAAATGTGTCTTCAGAAGCATGTCATTAATATAAAAACAAACGCATGACGCAGAGGTTCCTTGTACTGACCTGTAGTTTGGCTTCCACTAGCCTGGCCCGAGCCTGGTCATACACAGAGCCTCCAGTTAGTACGGTGCCCAAGCCTGCCGTGACACTAGCCTCGGCCTCCTGTAATAATCCTAGCTGGAGCTGGGAGGAAAGACGGACATGTTAGGTTTGGAGTGAATTGTTGGTCTCATGTCAGATTATATTATTAAGCTTAATCCCTTCATGATGAGAACAATATGAGTTAAATTAAGAATCAAACAAAGAAAATTATCAGCTAATAAAAAAAAGTGTAATAGTTATGAAAAGGTGACCTGACTCACCTGTACATTGGCTGTGTGGAGGTGGGTGACGGCTGCCAGGTAAGCCAGGTGGTGGTGGAGTGCCGTGGACAGTGCCTCCACCAGCAAGGGAAGCGCCACAGCACATGCTCCCCCAGCCACACACGCACAGCTCTCCATCAGCAGCACTTGCACCCGCAGCTCACCCACCACCTGCGGGTCCTTCCTCAGCTCCCCCAGCAGCTGCCAAGCCTGAGTCAGTTGACCCTTGGCTATCAGCAGCTCACTCTGCCTACAAAACTCACCACCATCAGTAACAAAACAGTAATGTGTGTCTGTGACCAAATAATACATTGCCAGTGTAACCTGTTATCCTATGGTAGTGCTGCTGTATTGACCTGTTGGCACCAGGTACAAAATGAAGGTAAAAAAGTGAAAAGTAAGGAATCCTAGAGACCCACCTGAGTTTGGCTTCAGTAGGGTGTGTGGTGGCCATGCTAGTGATGGCTGCCTGTGCCTCTGTCCAGCGGCCCTGATGCAGCAGATCCACCAAACTAATGTAGGCCTGAGTGTACATCCAGGTGGAGGAGTGCTGCCCGTGGGCTGGGAACCTGTGGCGGGCGTGCTGCAGCACCTCCCCGGCCAGCTGGTAGTCTCCCTGCACCACACACAAAGGTGATCACATCATACTTAAGCTGCACTCACTCACCTGAGTCTCCTGCTCTTTGAATATGTGATATATAAAGATAACTCTTGAAAATAACTTTGTTAATTTTTCATCTTCAAATGTGATACAATACTACTTTTGTAAGGATGCAAAAACTAATAAAACATTTCCTATGTGTGCGAGGGATAGAAAAGGTTAGGAACCATTGATATACGGTTACCATATTCATTACACAAATCCCATCATTACAAAAACCTTAGTTATATGAAAAGGACCTTACCAAATTTGATAATCCAATGGCAATATTGCACACAGCAGCACAGGTGGGCTGGGCTGAGTAGAAGGTGGAAGGGCTGGTGGGGTGGTGAGTGTTGAGGTGGAGCAGGAGTTGAGAGGCTAGGCTGGTCATGGTGGACACACCCCAGTTGGCCCAAAGTGCAGCACGCAGGGCCCACGCACCATGTTGCAGGGACACTAGGCTGTGTTTGCAGTTCAGAGCCTCAGCTCTTACTATGCTCTGCAAATAATGTTACAATTAAACTTTAATACAATATTTCATTCATAACCGATGACTCTGATACATTCTTTCTCCATTGACATATTCAGAACTAAGAGGGTGGAGAATCCTGAAGGAGCGATATACAATGATTTAAGTGGGAAACATATCAAATTTATCACAAGCGGAGATCAAATAATACCCCAAAACTAGATAGTAAATAAACCATATGGCTCTACTAGGGTTAATGAGAGAGAGTTACCCATCTCACCAAGCTGCCGTGAGCCAGGATCCAACTTGTAACTTACTGTCCACCCGGCTCCCTATCACTAGTGGAGCACCACTATCTGTGCTGCAGCAGATCCTGGACACTAGTGGAAGAGGACTCACCTGGAGGAGGGTTGCTGGGGGAGTCTTGGTGTATGAGAGCTGCATTCCATGGTTGAGGCGTCCCAAGGAGCTCAGGTAACTCAGGGATAACTCACAGCTCTTCACCATTGACCGCTTCATCAGCTGGGACTGAAAATGATGCTACTGGTTTAGCTAATCAAGGGATTTACACAACCTCTATCCATTGGTCAACCCAACAACTGCCTTTGTCCAGTGGTTCTCAAATTTTTTCATGAGTGACCCTATTTGGAATATTTCAGGACATCAGCGACCCAAAGATAAATCTAAATTACACCTCCAGACTTGCTGTAGAAACTTTCTGCAAATAATATGTACAGTATATCTATAGTGCATGTGTGTGTGTAACCAGTATATGGCCTATCATAGTTATCATATGTTAATAGTGTAATAATGACAATTTCAATAGAGTAAATAAAATACATTGAAATCATAAGCCTATTCTGTCTCAATGTTGTTCTATGTTCCTGCGGCTCACTAACATTCATCTCACGACCAACCTTTGTGTCCTGACCCTCAGTTTGAGAATCAATACACGTGTCCATCCACCAACTACCCATCTATCAACTACTAACAATAAAAACTCTCCTTCCTTTTGTCATTTCTAATAAAAAACTCTCCTGCAAACTAGCAATCACACTAACTGTTTTATCTCATCACTCCCACTGAGAAGTCATCCTGTCAACAGAAATTACTGGTTATCATATCATTACTACATAAGAAATCATACAAAAATAAAACCACTAATTTGAGTTCAATACATAGGCCACGGACACTTACCTTGTGTATGGGAGAGAGTGTGTAGAGCCAGGCCAGGGCATGCTGCAGACACACATGGTCACTTATCTCCTGGGCCAACCGTATAGCCTCCTTCAGCACAAACAACCCAGCCTTTCTGTTAAACAAATACACAAAGGATGTTTTCACCTGCTACATAAATCAATGAGTCTAGATCCTCATATGGTGTCATCTAAATGTAGGACTTTGTGTTAACTTCCTTGGATACTAAAGGTAATATACAGTGTTTCAATAATCAAAGTGAGCTGTAGTACAAGTCACTTCCTTACTTGTGTCCAAAGTGTGCATGAAGGGCTGCCAGGTTCATGGCTGCGTATCTGAAGCTCCGGCTCTGGTCCTCCACCCTGCCAGGCTCACGTGGGGTCAGCTGGCCATCGTAGGTGCGCAGGAGGCTATGTATTGCCCCAGAGAACTCCTTCACCCGCAGGCAGTTCAAGTAACTCAGGTAGTGCTGGGTGATGGGTGCAAAGACACATTATATAATCATTCCCCCATTCTAGACACTCACTGCTTCAAACTATGTGTCAATAAGTTAAGTTGAACGTCACTGCCTCACGAATTTTGAGAAGCCATTAGCCATACGATAAAAAAAAATCACAGCACTTTTTGCAATGAAGAATGTATCAATTAAATGAATATTCAACTGGAAACATTATTCACTCTTCATATCATAGTTACCGATCTATCTACACTGATGTTTTTTCCTCAGATTGCTAAAGAAGGAACAGCCACAAAAGAAGAATCTCAATCTGCTCCTGTCTACACACGTCCTCCTTTTACATTACACTATTCTAACACTCTTCTTCCCATGCAAAGCTCTTTCATGTCCTATGTTTCTATGACTGGACATGAACAAATCAGGACAACTAAGGAAATAAAAACAATAATTCCACCTACAGCCTCGGCCATATCTGGGTTTTGCTTCACTAGTTGTTTGATCTTGGCCTGCAGCAGAGGGGGAGAGAGTGCTGCTGTCTCATTGAACTGCAGGAGGGAGGTCTGCTGGCTGATGAAAAGCTCTGCCTGCTGCCTGGTGCTGTGGCCTGCTTGCCCCTCCGCATCCCTACCATACCATATTATTGTCAACTTCAAAATGGTAGCTTATTTCTTTCCTCAAACAATTGGAATGATGTACAGGTCAAATTTAGCAAAAAAGATCATTAATTATATTGTTATCACCATTAATAATTTCATTCCCCACACAAAGTATAGTTAGAATTTACACGAGGTAAGAAAACTAAAAATAAAAAACTAAACTTGTAAGAACAGAAACTTCAAAAGGAATACTTAATAGAGGAAGTATTAGCAACATTACTTAACAGAAACATAGAATCAGTCTGCTGCAGCCATACCTCGGTTGTTGAACGTGTGCAAGGAGAGGCGCGTACACAGACGGAGGGATGGTGGTGTTGGTGTTGGTGTTAGCGGTGGTGGTGGCAGCAGAGGGAGTATCACACATGGAACTCAATGCCATGTCTTCACTCGTACATGCAGTAATGTCTCCCCTCCTGCCAGCCTCCTCATCCTCCTCTTCATCTTCCTCCTCTCTAGTCTCCTCCATTAAATCTTCCATCTTGGCGTCAGAATCTGTGTCATCTACAATGTTGGATTCTTCAGCCGACATCTGATTGAGGGAAATAACAAATAAAATCAATAAAAAATAAAAAAAAACAATAAAAATGGCAAGAAAACACAGCCAACACTAACTTCACACATCCACAAACACCAAAACTCAGACTATTCCTCCTGCATATAAACTTGCTCTTATTACTAGGTTTTATTTAGGTAAGAGTCAAGGGCTGTGGCTCACCTGCAGGTCTGGCAGCTGGTGGGGTGGGCTGGTGTAACACTCCTCATAGTAGGCTCGGAAACGCTGGTACAAGGAAGTGACCTGTGAGAAGCTGAGCCGCCGGAAGGACAAGTTGAGTCGCCGTAAATACAGACCTGCAGGGTGACAATGGCAAGGGAGGTGAAAACTTTGGTAGAAATGAGTCACTCTACCGTAAATTATAACTCTGAAGTAGGTCATTTTAAGCTCAAGTACTACAAAGCCAATATGAATAAAGAGAGGAATAAAAAAATAAACTCATGAACATCAAAACACAATATAAATAGCGATGAATATGACTTGATTACTTACACTCACAAAAGCTTATCATGATTTACAATGGTTTACACAGCGAGTGGACACCAGCACCACCTACTCACCCACCACGCTGGTCCACAGGCAAGGGAACGCCTCTATCCGCATCTGGTCCTGTACAGCAAACTTCTCCACCGCATCAAATAAGGTGAGCAGGCTGTCGATTCCATTACAATACATCTACAACACAATACAGAAAAGTTGTATAATCCTGTAAAACCATTAGCCAAGTCAAGAGTCAAAAGTATATGTGAGGAGCTAGTTATGAATCATTGTATATTTCACTTATACTCCAACATAATCCTCCCACAATACATACTCTTTCCAAATCTAAATATTCATGAGCTCCAGCATAGCCTACACCAACCCTTCTTTTAACCTGTCTCACCACACTCACCCATAAACATATTGAAATACTAAGAGTAATACGAAGAGAGTAAAGGCCAGTCAGACACACCTCATGGAGAGCAGTCATGAAGGAGGTGACATGGAGAGGCAGAAGGTGTGCACCCTCAAGCATCTGCAACAACTCTGACAGCACCAGGTCTCCTCCCTGCGGAACACCAAGTGAAGACGGTTACGCATCTATATCGTAACAAAGTCTGGGTTCTATTTTACATTCATACAAACTTAGTATAGTCTCTTTTAAAACTTGCAATAATTTTTTGTATATCTAGTACTATCTCTTCCATTAATACTTGAATACTTCCTCCACAATTCAACCATTTACTGACCCATTAATAGTTTCCCATTTTATCTATTTAATCTTCTACCATTCACAATTATTTTTCTATCCTTTCATAAGTCTCACCTGCACCAGACGGACGGTTAGCAGACAGGTAGCCTTGCGCTCAGCCGAACTTACTTCCACATCATCAACCTCTCCTTCTAAAAACAAAACACTGCTAGAGTACATATCAGAAAGGTGAGATAGGAGATAAAGATGATTACAGCATGCGAGGAGGGAATGTAAGGACAGTGATATATGGAAACTTTTCTGTTACGACCATTAACAACTTGGGGGAATTCTTAGTAACCAGTGTCAGATATAAATAAATATCTTTGTTTTATATTCTTGCAAAAAATTAATACCATTTTCCTTTCCTTATGTACTGAACATAAATATACCAGACATTGATGAGTGTATGTCACAGTTAACTTATCCTTGGTGGGTGTGGCAGTATCTTGGGCACTAAATGTCAGATATACTACTACTACTATTCCTACTACTACTACTGCTACTACTACTAATAATAATAATTCCATTTCACCGGAAGGCATAGGCAACACAAACACACAAAGTCAGTACATAGAGCGACATTAAAATACAGTAGAGACCTGAGGGGCGAGGATCCCAGTACTTGGGTCTGAGTCTTGCATATTTCTCAATGAACAGGATGATGGAGATGCTGTGAGGAGTGACCACGTCCTTCTCCCTCTTTGATGAGCCTCCATACAGGGGTGCTATGGTCTGGCCTATCATGGCTGGACAGTATAAGGGATAACAAACTCCAATGCTTCTTTACCGCGTTCAAACCACTCTCGAAATACAACACTGAAAGGAAAGTTCAAGTCAAATCAACTCACACGTCTTACAAATGTTTCTTCTATATGCTAAGTGTGTTCAGATATCAACAGTAACCACCTTATGAACCCCAATGCGTTAAAATAGTAATGTTTATCACCTGATACTCTTTATCCTCAGTGTTTACATCGCCGCCGCGCAAAAAGGTGCCGTTGTAGAGGCTCAAGTGTTGGTATGTCACATCAAAATATAATGAATAATGAACTATGACAAAAAAACATTAAATAAAGTGCTGTAAATATTTTTGCAATGACAATCAATACATTTAAATATCCATAGAAGACATTAAGCTAATTGATAAACCGTACAATTGAAAGGGAGAAATATAGATGTTTCACGTGTAGCAGACAACGCTAACACGGAATTTCTTACCTAATTCATACATATATCTCACATCTATTTCTTCATAAATGCTTTAAATAATAACAAATATCAAGATGACTAAAACTAGAGAGATGAGATGGAGGAAGAGGAGGAGGAGGAGGAGGAAGAGGAGGAAGGTGCTAGCCATGTGGGGAGGTATAGAGGGAGGGTGGAAGGAAGGAGGAGGAACAGTGGTAGGCGGCAGCAGCCAGTCAGCAGTACTGTGTTGATCCAAGGTAAGTCTACAACAACCCACCTCTAGCTGAGTCTTGTGTATTCAGTCCTCTTTCCCACGTGTATATTAACTCTTCTTCCACTTAATATAGCCTTGTCATAGCTGTACCTTCAAGCAATTGTCTTTATGGTCATTCCCCTGTCATTAATTCCTGCCTCTTAATGGTGGTGGCAGACTCACTCTTGACCTGTATAAGCTGTTTGGTAGCTTTAATACTTAACTTGTGTTTTATGTGGTGCTTCGTGTTCATTCAGGTAGTACCGGAAGCCACTGTACAATTCGTTTTTGTTATTGTTCTGGGTTTACTATTATGCGTGCTGTTATATAACCTATCCGCTCGTTTAAAAGTTGTGATTCCTGCGAAACTTTACATCATAATATATCAATAACGAAATGTTTGTCGTATTTGTATTTTGTGTTAATAATAGGTATACGTATCCATATTTTAGTCTCGTTGCTCTGACGTCATTAATTGTTGTTACAGTACCTCGGTAATCAGTAATCTACAAGTGAAGTCCTATTCATTGAACATGATTTGCTTTAGTTTTGCATGGGATAACATGTTGCAATCTTCCTGTCATCATCATCATTAGCAGCAGCAGCACAGTAACTAAACGTTCAATAGGCTAGGACAACGAACATCAGATTACGGAATGACTGTCAATTGTTTAAGTGTATGACGAACCAATGTTAAGTACAAGGACCATTGATGCATCTATAACATTCCTTTGTACTCCTCCTCCACGGTATAAATATAGTAACTGATGAATAATGAATATATCGTATCTGATCACAATGAATAGAAACAAAACCTTGGTGAACGAGAGGCATGAATAAGTATGACAATACCATATTAGAGTGAAAACATGGTAGTGTCGTTATTATTTTAGTGCTTACGATAATAACTTTGCACTAATACTAACGATACTACTACTACTACTACTACTGATAATAATAATAATAACAATTGCTACTAATATAATAATAATAGTAATAGTTATGTACCAAATCTGTTTCCTTGCTGTTGTTGATGTTGCTTTTGTTTTACTTTATCTTATTGTCAATCTTTCAGTCTAGGGTTGATGAATTTCTTGTTCTCTCTCTCTCTCTCTCTCTCTCTCTCTCTCTCTCTCTCTCTCTCTCTCTCTCTCTCTCTCTCTCTCTCTCTCTCTCTCTCTCTCTCTCAATTTAAATCAAGGTCAGCACCAAAACAAAACGCAGAGAGAGAGAGAGAGAGAGAGAGATTTATACGGAAAAATACAACTGTGCGTGACTTGCCACAAACAAAAAAAAATGAAGTTCCAGCATCATGACTTGCCTTGCATCCACGCTTTTCGCTCTTCCTCCCTTTTATCTATTTCTCTTTTCCTATTTGGTCCCTCCTTCATTCTTCTCTTATCTCTCCTTATATTCAGTGATTTCCTTTCTCTCTTTCTCTCTCTTTTTCTATTTCTCTCACTGACTCGCTCCGTTTCGTTTTCTTTTTTCCTTCATCTTCTCCTCGTTATTTATATTCCTCCTTTCGTCACTTCTATTTCTCTCATTCACCTTATTCTTACTTTGTCTCCTCTTTGCATCTTCCTTCTGCTTCTTTATACTTCTTATATTTTCATCTTTCCTTCTTTCTACATAATTATTCTTCCCAATTATTCTTCCTTTTTCCCTCTCAATTATTCTCTCTTTTTCTCCCTTGGTTTTTCCTGCCTTCAATTTGCCTCGATGTAACCTTGAATATAAACTTGCATCATCTACTCCCTTATTCACCTGTTACTATCCCGTCACTCCTTCCTTATTCTGCCTCATTTACTCACTTGATTCACCTTTCCTTAC
The DNA here is from genome assembly GCA_029783475.1 of Metacarcinus magister. Taxonomy (NCBI): domain Eukaryota; kingdom Metazoa; phylum Arthropoda; class Malacostraca; order Decapoda; family Cancridae; genus Metacarcinus; species Metacarcinus magister. The sequence continues at coordinate 11,003,841 of JAPQNM010000020.1, forward strand.
TCGTATATTGAGTCTGATTTTTATTATTTTTTTTTTTTATTATTTTTTTTTTAACCTCAGCTAGTCTCCTATTCGCTAATATTTCTACACTTATGTCCATTTTTCTCTATTTCTTTTCACACATTCTTTCTTGCTTACACGTATTTCCCTTCTCTCCTTCTCTCTTTCTCTCTCTCTCTCCTCTTCCTCACGTTTTTACACACCCACACATTTTTTTTATCCTCTTTCATTTTCCTTCTTCTCTTTCTTACATCTTTTTCCACTTTCTCCTCGAGCCGTATTAATTACATCTCCTCCTCCTCCTTGTTCTTCTTAACTCATCCATATTCATCCATTCCACACAGTCTTATTCTAATTTATCACCTCCCTTTTACATACTCTTAGTCATCCTTCACCCTTTTCCACACCCTCATCCACACTTCCTCTTTTACCTTATACTCATCCACCCATCCATCCACTCATCCACCCACAGCCTCGCCGTCTTCCCTCACTCGTATCCACTCAAGGTTTTCCACTTGCTTTCATCTATTTACACATCTCTTCATCTTTACCATTTATATTCACTCACTCATTCTCCTGCCAGTCACAGAGTCGCTGGGTCTTGTCGTTTGTGTAATTATTGTACGTTTTCATTTTTTCCCCCTTCTCATTCTCCTCTTTTGTTTTCCTTAACGCTGTCTTTTCCTTGTCCTCTATTCGTTTTTATCTTTAACCTTGACATATTATTAATGTCAGTCTCATCCTGTTTTCTCCACCTTATCAATTTTCTCCCTCCTCTGGCTGGTCTTAATATTCTTTTCCTAATCCTCCTCCTCCAATCATCATAGCGTCTTGCACGTACACGAATCGAGGTGTAACAATAATAATTTTGCTTTGTCAAACGAGCATCTCACTTACTATAATATTTGGATCAAGTTAAGTGACCATGATCTTGTCTGTAAATGTGATGAAGACGAAGGAAAATTCAATGTTACATATTTTTTGGGATAGGAATGAAAACCAGGAAAGAACATTGGGAAGAAGATTGACAACATGAGAGAGAGAGAGAGAGAGAGAGAGAGAGAGAGAGAGAGAGAGGAATGTGGTATAACGGATAGAATTCGATACAGTCTTGCAGGAATTGTATCACCATGATTTTCGATTTTACACACGCACACGTACTCTACGTACCCCTCTCTCTCTCTCTCTCTCTCTCTCTCTCTCTCTCTCTCTCTCTCTCTCTCTCTCTCTCTCTCTCTCACTGTCTTTTCTATAGTTCTTTTGTCATTTCTGGCCACTGGATTTAGCTTCCAGGAGAGAGAGAGAGAGAGAGAGAGAGAGAGAGAGAGAGAGAGAGAGAGAGAGAGAGAGAGAGCGCGAGAGAGAATGCTTTCCCACGTTTAATTATTAATAGCTGATCGCCTTAGTTTATTTTGAACTCTCTCTCTCTCTCTCTCTCTCTCTCTCTCTCTCTCTCTCTCTCTCTCTCTCTCTCTCTCTCTCTCTCTCTCTCTCTTCAAAATAGTTTACGTCATACAAGCTGTGTTTTTTTTCAAGTATATTTCGTCAAAATCCGCGTCAAAAGGGACATGTTTACAGAAAGAGAAACTCATGTAAATTTTAACCACGTCATGTTTTCTTGCTTATATTTGTTCTTAGTATATACAAACAACACTTTTATTGTAGTAGTAGTAGTAGTAGTAGTAGTAGTAGTAGTAGTAGTAGAAGTAGTAATAGTAATGTGATAGACAGAGTACAGATAAAGTTGGAAAGGAAGTAGATACATACGTAAATATACTACGAGGGGTATTTCCATTCACACACACTTAATTAAGATTACTCCAGGTCCCCCCCCCCTCTCTCTCTCTCTCTCTCTCTCTCTCTCTCTCTCTCTCTCTCTCTCTCTCTCTCTCTCTCTCTCTCTCTCTCTCTCTCTCTCATCGTGACGTCAGTTCTGTTGAGGTGTCGTAACTTTCCCAGACTGGTCGTGAGACTGTCTGGGTGCCGTGACCATCGCCATGCACGCCCTGGACTGGACAGAAAACCCCAATGTCTTGCTATGTAATATTTGATCCGTTGTGGGAAGTCAAGGGAAGGTTTGAATTATGATGGTGTGATAGGTCCGGTTTTGTTTACGTATTTTTGTTTTCCAGTGTTAGTTAATTTTTTTTTTTAGTTATTTATTTGATTTATATTTATTTTGATTAATTTGATTTATTTTTTTTTGGTTGGTAGTAATTTTTTTTTTTTGTCAATCTCATTTGCGTATTTTTCTGTCGTTTTATTTCAACGTATTTATTTATTTACTTATTCTATTTTTTAATGGATTTGCATTTGTTTTATGACTTTATTTTATTTTGTTTTCCGTAACAATTTGATTTACTCTTGTATTTATTTGATTGGATAAGATTGATTGATTTCCTTATTTACGTAATATTTTGTTTCTTCATAATATTCTTCTTTTTTTTTCTATTCGTGTGATGTGACCTTGAAACTCTACTAACACCATCTGACAACGGATCTATAAATCAATCATCACTCACTATTTTAATCACCCATTTTCACACCCACATCATCCACCCTCTCACACCTACCTTTCCCCTCCTCACTAACTCATCCACACCATCCACTCACTACCCTTACCCATTTATCCACATCCACACAGTTTCTAACCTATAATACCCACACATCCACATCAGCGAGCCACCCACCATCATCATCCACGCCCTCACCCACTTGACATCCACACCCACCACCACCATTCTCTTATCGCTCATCCACTATAACTTTTGACCTTTCCACATTGCAAAGGTAACTCCACTGTCTCACCTTTGCTCCTCTACTTCACTTTTCACCTTCATTTGGCAGTTTTATTTATTCATATATGGCTTCCATTTTTTTGTTTTGTTTACCTTATCTCTACTCAGGTTGTTTATATAATCTATCAAGTGTAAGAGGTTAAAGAGTCTATACTTAAACACTTTGATTGTGATTATATATGCATGTAACATCAATCAGTTCTCTTTCCTTTATTGTCATTATTGTTATTATTACTATCATCATCGTTGCTGTCATCATCATTATTGTCATCGTCTAAGTATCATTATTAATACTTAATTAATATTTATCATTTCACGGCTACGATTTTTTCCTTTCAAATTTATCTTCTTATCATATCTCTCTGGACATTCCTCTCAACCTCACTTTCTATTCCTTGTAACCTTTTCAATCCTTCTTCGAGTGACTGATCATGGCGCCCTTTCCCCTTCCACTTACTACACTACTACCTCCTCGTGCCCCAGCCTGTGACGGTGACCAGTTGCTATGCTGCACCAATTATAGACTGAACCTTGAGTGGTGGGGGGAGTTGATTGACATGAAAAGCGAGTCACACTGAGTCAGGTTTATTGAGGGGCAAATCTAAATATGGTGAGGTAGTAGTAGTAGTAGTAGTAGTAGGAGTAGTAGTAGGGAGAAGGAGAACAAAGCCAGAACAAAGGAAGAACAAACTGTAGCAAATTTGTTAGTTAGTTAGTGATAAATTTACACTTTGATTTAAAGGGAAAGACGTATTGGGGGAGAGGAGGAGGAGGAGGAGGCCCAACAACCCTTCACAATACTATGAGCTTTAGATAAATAAAGAGCTAACAGGACAAAGAGAAAGTCTAGAGCCGTGGCTTGGTTTTGTTGACTTAGGACCAGCCATTCCTAGCCTCAGTGTTTACCGGAGAGACGGGATACTGCACGGCCGTCTCACCGCCACGATCACACAGGGAACCACTCGCTCACACTCTTACTCTCGCCTCAATGTACCAGTTGTCTTGTTGCTCGTCTTGAGTAGTGAGGAATGTTGCGAAAATGTCCTAGTTTTTCTGGATGCTCGCTATACTGATTATATGTTACGTTGTTCTGAGAAAATGTAAGATAAAAAAAGATTAATTGAAGAGCGAGTAATCTTGTGTTCCAGTTGTTTTTTTTTATATACTCTGTACTGATTATGTGTTGCATTGCTTTGAGATAAAAGTAAGATTTTTTTAAAATAGAAGAATCGCTGCGTCGTGTTTATCGTATGTTTTTTTTTACTCTTGTCGTTTGGTAACTTATACTTTCTTTATCTAATACTAGTTATTTTGCGTTGTGTAAATACTAAAAATAAATTAAAATAAATTCCTACATTGCATCTGGCTTCATTTTCTTACTCGGCAAGACTACATATTTTTGATTCAATATAACTACTTTTTTTTCCTTTAATTTAAAATGAATTGGAATACTCTTTGCCTAATAATATGACAGTCGGAATGCGTCGTGACCTTACACCCTTCCAAGTATTACATTAGTGACTCAGATGTGATATTTACGTATCTTTTTTGTATAGATATTTCAATGGCAACCTGCAGAGGGGGGGGGGATCATTAGCAATCGAAAATCTGCAATGTCATGTTTCTTAATTTGTTTTGCCATTGTGATATTTGCTCTGTGATTCCGGGTTAAACAGACACTTTGAAACCGCAAATATTATTCTTCACTCGATACAAACAGTGCTTCGCTTCCTCTTTCTTCTTTTTTTTCAGTCGCGAGAAGAAGGTTACTGGCGCTACCTTTAAGAAATACGACCTAGTCTTGTACACACACACACACACACACACACACACACACACACACACACACACACACACACACACACACACACACACACACACACACATACAGTCTCTCAAGTGTATTAGCGGCGTCAAGGGCGTTGGTGTGGTAATGACCTTTACAAATCAACGTACACTAAGATTATGTCCGTGTTTAGATGCATGGCTAAGACGTCATTCCCTGGCGTATATGTCTGTCTGTTTGTGTTGTCTGTATGTCCGTCTGTCGTATATTTGTCTGTTTGTTTATCTCTCTCTCTCTCTCTCTCTCTCTCTCTCTCTCTCTCTCTCTCTCTCTCTCTCTCTCTCTCTCTCTCTCTCTCTCTCTCTCTCCCTCTCCGATTGCTTAATGTGTGTCTACCTGGCGTGACCTCTCGCTGCGCTTCCAGGAGAACAAATGAAAGTCGAAACAGGCGGCACGGTGTCTTGTGTCTCACTCCAGGAAAAGATGCGAAACGAGACTGCCCGGCGGGGTATTCCAGATTAAATCAATTAAAACTTTTTCTTCCTATTATACAAACGGATACAGATAAGAGAGAATAAATTTCATGTTGACCTATTTCCTCCTGCCCTGAACGTGCCCACGAGTATATATATAGAAGGGAAGGAAATGTATGAAGCAACGTGAATTATATCTATTTTTACGGCGTGTTGTAAAAGGTGTACTATGTAGGAGGTATTGTAGGGACTGTAAGGTGTAAAAAGAGGAGGTGGTGGAAATGCAATAAGCTGAGTGTCATGTCTGTAACGGAAAAATGAAATTGAGTGAAAAAAAGTGGAATAAGAAAATGAGAGTGTACTGGACAGGTATACATACAGGCGTGCAAGAAGTATATATATATAAGGTTAGTTAGGTAGGTATGGGGGAAGGTAAAGTTCAGGAAGTAAAAAGATCGAAGGATGTGATTGCTCGGTGCTCTATTGACGTTCTCCGGTAATGTGTAAGAGTCAAAAGTTTCATCATTGATCCGTGTTCCGGGGAGGGGTTGGCTGCTTTGGCCTTCCTGAGTCCCTTGTGGCGCAAGCTGGATGTACTGTGTGCCTGCCTGCCTGCCTGACTGCCTGTATGTCTGTGTGTCTGTATGTCTGTGTGTGTGGTTGGCTGGCTGTCTGTCTCTGTCTATCTGGCTGGCTGGTTATTTGAAGTCTTTTGTTTGTCTCGATCTGGCTTTGGGTCCGTTTATCTCTCTCTCTCTCTCTCTCTCTCTCTCTCTCTCTCTCTCTCTCTCTCTCTCTCTCTCTCTCTCTCTCTCTCTCTCTCTCTCTCTCTCTCTCTCTCTCTCTCTCTAATCTTCCTGGAAGTTTAATCATCCAAGCAAAATTTTTCCCATTACCTTTCTCTTCTGATTCAGTATTCTCTTTTTGCATATACTGTGTGTGTGTGTGTGTGTGTGTGTGTGTGTGTGTGTGTGTGTTAGGGGTGAGTGGATAAGGCAAATGTTTGCACCGGTGTTTTCTTTTTCCAGTTAAATGACGCAAATTCGAATTTTTCTTTATACAATTCGTGTTCAGAACGATACATTCATTCTTGGAAAGACTCTGGCGATTATCAACGGGAAAAATTATAATGATGGTAATAATAATAATAATAATAATAATAATAATATTCATATTCGATCAGCAAAGAAGTGAAAATCGAAAAAAGAAAAACACACACGCACACACGCACGCACACACACATATATATATATATATATATATATATATATATATATATATATATATATATATATATATATAAATATATAATAAATATATAATAAATATATAATAAATAAATATATATAATATATATATATATATATATATATATATATATATATATATATATATATATATATATATATATATAAACTACTACAAACGCAAATCACATCTCCTACCTCAACCTAGCGAACGTGACTTCCTTTACATAGGTTTTGTGGAAAAGTTGAAATAATCGTAGGGGTAAAAACGTGGAAATGACTCGAGAAATTCCCAGTGTTTGTAGTATGTATATAACGGGTGAGCAGCATCCGGGGTGGGCAGAGCTGGCTTGAGTGGCTTGCTGAGAAGACGCCATCTATCGGAGCTTACGGGAAGAGATACAGTGGTGTTCCTCAAGCTTATATATTTTTGCAATCTTTTCCTCAGTGCTTTAACATCAAGTGAGTTACATCATGGTTACGGAAAATTGAAGTGAATTATGTTTAATATGTGCGTGTGTGCGTGTGCTATATATAACCTCACGTATTTAAGTGACCCCTGTATTTAGGTTAGTGTGTCCTTAATGCAAAACAGTATGGTACTTTTTTGGTAGTATTTTATGCGGTTACTATGCGGAATTGTATACGTTTTATTTGTTTTTCTTACATAATGGTTAGTCTTGCACCGGCGCTCAAGGGCAGGAAGCTGTGTTGATGCAGGTTTGGCCGTGTAATGCAGCTAATGGAAAGCTGCACGTTGTAGTGGTTAGCGTAAACACAAACATACACAGGCTGTCAGTAGATATTTGATAGTGATACCTTCCTGTTTGTGTGTGTGTAGGGGGCATGGGGGGGAGGGGGCGGTGAGGAGGATACTGTTTTGATTATGTGACTGTTATTGTGAGAATTTATTGATCTGACGCGCGTTTTGCAAGTATTGGGTGTCATGTGTATACGTTTGTGTGTGTGTGTGTGTGTGTGTGTGTGTGTCCTCATTAGCAGCAGAGCGCCATTCCCATGTAATCTTATCTCTATTTAACCTTGAAAAGTCAGCACGAGTGTATACATAATAGAGTGCGTGTGTATATGTATGTGTGTGTTTGTGTTCGTAAAGTGTATCCATTGCAATCTGACTCCCTGACAAACAAACAATCAGTTCACTGCACCAAGAACTACATCCAATCCTGTTTAAGACTTCACTAAAATCATGTATGTGGATTAAACTCTCATTCCTTCACTTTCTAATTGCGCAAAGGACGAGCAGATTCCACTTCAACTGGTATACATGTACTACAGTTTATTATCTGGAGTGTGTGCAATCTAATCTCATGTTTCTCTCTCATCCTCCGGCAGCCTGTAGCGAGGCGCAGTATGTCCCTTTCCGTCATGGTGGGTAACTGGCCGTGGCTCCTGACGGGGGCTCTGACGGGGTTCATAGCGTATTGTAACAGGCCGCTCTACTGGCTATCAACGCCGCAGAAAGCCACGACTGGTGAGTTTGAAGTTTGGATAAGTGAGAGTAGATGAACGATTGATTTTTAGCTTTTTTCTCGGATTTTTTGTGAAAACATTTTATATTTTGTTAATAACTATATCAGATTTCCTTTTCTTATTTTCTTTTATAAGTGAATCGTGTTATAAGTGATTCTTCCCTCACGTCTCTAAGTGAGGGAACTTTTGCTCCCCTCCGTGTGTGTGTGTGTTTGTGTGTGTGTATTAAGTGTGGTTATATGTCAGGCGCCCTCATAGATACACATCAAAGCTGCACATGATATGCTATGCACGTCAGGATTTAACAAGAAAATATTCAATTAACGAATCATTTGCATCCACGGCTTCACGCACACAATAAATAACTACTCCTTCCTGAATTCCCACGCACACAGTAATGACGGAGGGGAAAAAAAGTTAGCACAGCAAATTATGGTATACGTTGAATCACAAAGGGGAAAAAAAAAATCACACACGCAAACCAATCACTGTCAGGGTGAAGTAGAGAAAATGAGCAACACGCGATACTTACACATTTTAACACGCAATATCTCTCTCTCTCTCTCTCTCTCTCTCTCTCTCTCTCTCTCTCTCTCTCTCTCTCTCTCTCTCTCTCTCTCTCGTTCTGTATCACTAACTTGTCTTGTGGTTTGCAGAGTGGCTGAGCGGGGCGCTTCTGAAGCGAATTGGCGGCACCGAGGAGTTGCTTGGCTCTGAGTTGTGGCGGGAACGAGGGGCGGTGGTGATGGCGGTGAGGAGGCCCGGATGATCTTTGTGTAGGGAGGTGAGTGTACGAAGGTAGCTGGAGTTTGGGTTTGAAGGAAGGGAAAAGAGAGGGAAAAAGTTTAGTATATACTCTCCATCTCTGATTGTAATGTATTATTAAATTATTATTACTATCATTAGTAGTATTAAGTCTCATCACATACTGATCTTTCTTCAGGAGGCGCAGGCCCTCTCCAGCCTCAAGGAACACTTCGAGGCTAAGAGAGTACCTATGTACGCCCTCCTCCATGAAGAGCTTGGCGCCGCCGAGTTCAGCCAGTATTTCAAGGGCGATCTTCTTCTTGATGTCGAGAAGAGGTTTTACGGCCCTGAGGAGCGTCGCATGTTGTTGACGGGAATGTTGAGGTGGAGTGTATGGCAGAACTTAAGACGTGCCAGCAACAAGGGCGTTGATGGGAACCTGAAGGGGGATGGATCATTGCTAGGGAGTAAGTACATTGCTACAGTGGCTTGTCAATATGGCGTTCTAGTCTATATCACCTTTTGGTAGCTATACAAAGTGAAATATACTACAATCATGATTAACTATTGTACTTAGTAGTGGAGGAGATTAAATAATCCTTCTGAACTAGGTAACTATTGACTATATAATAAATAGTAGTACGGGAGGCAAAGCAATCCCGCAACACACAATACCAGTAGTGCTACATCATCTTCCTTCTGCAGGTGTGTTCTTGGTGGGTCCAGGCAACCAAGGCGTCGTGTACGAACACAGAGAAAAGGAGTTTGGTGACCACTTCAACTCCACCCAACTCCTGGAGGTTTTGTCCACTTTAACGACGAAGACTGATTAGAAAACGAGAGCAGTGTGTGTGTGTGTGTGTGTGTGGGTTTATCAGACGGTGTTATCAGTATTTCGTTGGTTTTCTTTTTGTTTCGTGTTTATTACAAAAACACCATATCATTAGTGTTGGTTTTCGTTTGTTCTCTTGTTATTGATGTGCAGTGTACATAATTAGCTTTGTTCGTGTTGTTACAGTATTCGTCAAGGCTCACATGTGGGTTGTAAGTGTTCTGTTATCCTCCACGAAGTATTATCAGTTATAGTAGCTAGTCAAGTATCGTTGTCTACTATAGTATCTGTGAAACAAGAGCCCTGAGAGTCAGTATGATAGTGATGAAAGAGCAATACACAGAAGGGTAACTTACTATGACAACGATGTGGTAGCTAATGTTCATATACCTCGTCTCGGATTGGTGTGCACGAATGTATGTGTATTTATTGTGTAACTACGTATGTGTGTGTTTATAGTATTTTTATAGACTAAAGAGGCGGTGCACTTGAAGCTTGATCCAGTGTGTGCGTGTGTGTGTGTGTATGTGTGTGTGTTGGGAACAGGTCGGCAGCTCCTAGACTCAAGTAAAGTGAAGGCCGCGGTGTAAACTCAGTAGAGATATTGTGGCTGGAAGAAATTTGAGACTGGGAGTTGCTGATACTCGCCACCAACACCACCACCACACCACCACCATCACCAAGCTTACATAATGGGCAGCACCGCCTCCCTTCATCCCTTTACCCAATGAATACCAATAAAAAACTACTTTATAATACAGTATTTAACTTGTAAAGCTTCCTACCTTCTCTGTGGCTGATTCGTCTGGCAACTGAACCTCCATGATCGAAGATGCATTTTAAACCACAAGTCGAGCAGGTTTCGAGACCTTGAATCACTTTTTTTTTTTTTAAGTGATTGTGTGTTTTCATAAGTATTTCCCGCTATGTAACTGGGTTGATATTCTTTTTAACTAATCTAGTGGAGGTGGAGGTATAACTTCATAAACAAAAAACACATTTAAGAAATACAAATAGTAATTGATTCTCAGTGTTCGCAATGCTGTTTTCATGCAAAGTTTATGAAACTACAATATTCACAAAAGATTTATTTTTCACACTATTAAAAATCATTCATATTGGAACACAAACTGTCTCAAAATGTTGCTGTTACAAGATAATGCTGCTTAACTTTCACTCTCATAGCCCCTCTACATACCACCTCAGCAGCCTCGCAAATGAGTTTATATAACATTAATCTAAATGATGCATATATTTTGACCAAGGAACAGTATATAGGCAAGGCTATTGAGGCTAAACATGTGAAAACATTTCTTCAGGGGCAAACCCTCACCAGATATGTAGTGGTAAAAACAATTGTTATTAAAATTCTCACAGCCAGCATGTGACTTTTCCTATAGAATTATATGTTGTGGTACGTATAGGAATTGTTGACTTCATTAACTGGATGCATGGAACTACCACAATGCATACACTTGTTCATCAAATTATTCACTTTTTTCATGACTACAAAATTTACTTATGCAAAAGGAAAAACTTCATCACACCACCCACTGATCACAGCCAAGTCTCTCCTTTGCAGCACCACAAACACTGGCATTGTCTTTCATTAGAGTGGCTGCAGTGCTGAATATTTACCACAGTTACTTGCAACATGTGGACGAGCAATCTTGGGAGAGAAGGGATGCTCTGAGCTGCTGTGATAATAATGGGTGACCTGAGCATTTATGGTCAATCCGTCACAGATGCTTGAAGTGGCATGTTGACTGACAATATCACCATCCTGACAGTAAAAGTACAATTCAAGAGCCACACACACCTTCAAGCCACCACTGCCTTCCTCTCTTCTCACAGCACCTTCCTAATGTGCTAATACAAAGAGCAAATGGACTTTACTGTATTGCCATCACCCAGAGTCTGATGTGAACGTGAAGAGATGGTGGGTAATGAAGAAAAATGTATATGTGGCTGAAACATTGGCAAACTCAGAGCCTATGTGCTTGTGTGTGATTCATGACTACCAATGAGGTGTCAATTGTGAATGAGATCCTATTAATCCACCCCATTGGAAGGGAAGGTGCCAATATGCTATTTGGTGATGATCTTAACAAGAGAGAAACAAATGGAATCAGCGAGTGAAACAGCAGGCTATTCTAAGGCATCTAAACAGTGGCTGCAGCTATGAGAGAACCTCCGGGTGGGATGAACAGACCACAAGTCAGCCTCAGTACCACAGGCATGTGCTGGCACTGACCACCCAACCTACTTGAAATTCAGAATTCTAGGGTGTTGGTTGGCTAGGTCCACAATATAACTTACTATTGTGTGTGCGTACACACGCCCATAAACACACAAAACACACGCAGTGCACACAAGAAACACGCACGCATGCACACACACACACGCATGAATGCACCCCTGCGCACACACACACACACACACATACGTATACTTGCACACAGAAAGCAATACTCTCCAGAATAGAAAAGTACAATGTTACTCCATCTATACAATAAGGTATATTACTGCCAAGATGACAGGAAAAGTTAAAAAAGGAAATGTACATCCCTCCTGCCCTTGTATTATGGGAACATTAGACAATCGTTCAGATAAATACTGTAAACATCATATATAATCATCTATAACAATAAAAAAAAAAAGGTTAGAAAGAGCAGCTCAACATTTTGGGAATCCACAACAGAAAGTGGCCTTAAATATACACTTTTCTAAACATAGGAATGGTTGTGGCTCTTTGGAATATGGTGATAAATAGTTGTGCATAAATATGATCTATAATGACAGTTATCACTGCCTTCACCCCAGTACATACAGACACATACACACACACACGCACACATGCGCACCCTCCACCACCAACATACACAAGTTGAAATGGGTAAAATGTCATGAAAGGAAGAAAACTAATGGCATCAGATCAATCAACACAAGAAAAAGTACAGAATTAAGAGAATCATTGTAGTACAAAGGGCATGGAAAGGGGAAGGAAATCATAGTGACTTGCTGCAAGCGTAGAATACAAAAATAAAAATTAACAAAAAGAAAAAAAACTAATCATGACAGAATAGAATGACTTCAAATGAGAAGGCTCTGAAAAAAACTAAAAGGATGACTCCACACACTTTAGTAACATGTGGTTAGCATCAATAAATTTAAACTGAAAATAAATAGAGGCAGGATTTTCTTCCTAAATGAATTTTGAACGAAGGAGAACTCATGTGAAAATCTACGGTTACGGTGGAGACTTACTACTCTAAACTTAAACCACAGGCACCCTCTCGCAGAAAACTATAATAAATATAAATAAGAACGTTTTAATAAGTGCTGAGCAATGCACGGTTTTCGATAAACTGTCTTATAAGGTATTTGTACCCTTGGCTTCCAGGCCTAATACATCCACTGCCTGTATGGAGTTACTCTTAGTTCTGCATCCTGTCTAGTGGACACAAGTAGCTACACAACTTTTTTTAAAACTGTAACTATCATCACCCGCCTCCGTAGCCCCAGCAGCAGAACATGTAACTAAACAAACAAGTTCAATCTAAAATACCTTCAGATACACTATTAGTTATCCGAACCCAAACTAAACAATGAGTGACTATTACAGAACTTTTCAACACTGCAAACCACAATGTTCCTCGTAGTTCAAACAGCAAGACATAAACACAGCACTTGGTCAAAACAAATGACCTTGCAGCCTTTACTTCTATGCACTCTTCACCCACCTTTTCACACTCTGTAGTACTGCAGATTCGTTTTACAACTGCATAACATCACCAGCACTACACTTATATACATCATGAATCCAGGGACAGGATGATACACCCAGAACAATAGTCTCCATTACCCTCAGTCCTTCATCAATACTAAGAACTAATATACTTTTATCTGACCCAATCACCGCCACTAACACCCTCCTCCCCTACACACAAGACTTGGGTGATCCTGATGCACCCATCAACCGAATCACTACAATGATGATAACACTGGTCTGTCACCATACTCATATCCTCTTTTTCCTCCTACTTCTGATGAGGTTGTGGCGAGTGATGTACAAATCTGCTTGCCTATTGCCACAAAGACTGTCAAATTCTAAAAGCCTCAGCAGCAGGGTGTCTGTTTACAACAAAGTACACCGAGGTGAATAGGCATTGGTAATAATATACAATAACACACTAACACATTGCTGCTAGTTCCTGTGCATCCACTTACTGGATTCAAAGGCAGAAGGATGTGGATGAGTAGCTTCTTGGGTGAGCAATAATAAATGTCACAGAGGTGCAACCAGACATTTTGGTTGAGAGGAAAATTCACAAATTTTCATATCTATACCTAGTGAACTTGCTTTAAAAGAAAAGAAATATGTGTTGAGATAGCATGACTTCCTGTATGTCCCCCCCCCGCCCCCCTTGGTGTACCCTTGTTGCTGAGTTGGTGTTGGCAAGAGAGTGTGTGTGTGTGTGTGTGTGTGTGTGTGTGTGTGTGTGTGTGTGTGTGTGTGTGTGTGTGTGTGTGTGTGTGTGTGTGTGTGCAGATTAGGTCTCTTTTAGAGTTTCTAGTTGCCTATTCTTTCATAATGATATGATGGTGAGCCACACCTCAGTTATTTATGTACATACATGCTCCCCTCCTCATCCACAATATAACACACGCCACTCCCACTTCTTATGAAATCTTGCTCATGTATATTTAGAAATAAATATTTTTAATAACATAACAATTCTTTGGTAAAAAAAAAAATTGTTCAGGAAAAGATTCTCATTCTCCCTCTCTCTCATTCTCTCTCAGCAACAACAGCTCAATATACATATGATGCTGAATGGCCCCACTAAATTCCCCCTCCCCCCCAAAGCCCCAAATTCCAGACTGAGGCCCCGAAACAAGACTAGTGGTTGGCTCACCTGAGCCCTTGACCCACACATCTGTACTATGCTGTGTCAGGGTCTCGTGGTGGCTCTTCAATCCTTTGTGTTTGTGCTGTTTCCATCTCACTCCTGAAATGGTCCTCCTGAGGGTGTAGGTCAAAGGCTTCCATGCTAGGTGGTTCCCAGGTGTTGAGGGCATCCTGTGTACTGTGTTTTTCAGTGGATGAGCATTCATGGCTATCCGGTTCTCTTAGAGGCACGAGAACGGGTGTGTGACCATTGTCTGATGTCTCCACTTTCTCCTTGATGGCAGCATGTTTCACCTTGGGAGGCCTGCCTTGCCTGGCCTTCCATGCTTGATGCTCCTCCTGGTAGGGTAAGATAGGCACCACAAACACAGAGATGTCATCAATGGTGGCGTGTTTGTCATCGCTGGTGCGCCAGTTACGCTCCTTCAGCTTCCCTCGTGATCCCATGACCAGGTCCTGGGCGGCGCTGGTGTACCTGGGGGATGATGGGTGTTAGTGGTGGGTGATGAGGACAGGTGAAAGGGACGAGAAACAACAGAATTTATCAGGGGTTTTTCTCATGAGTTTGGTAAAAAGACTGGTGGGAAGCGGTGCATGGGAGCAGCTAGACACTTTGAGGAAGGAATGGCCGGCAAGGGAATTTCAATTGTCAATATGTCACGATTTCTCACATATAAACAAACACAAAACATTTCTGAACACATACACTTATCACATCCACTACAATTAAAATACATAACTTTCCCAATATCATTCTACACCCCAGCCACACACTACACCAACACAACACTTTCTACACCCAACAACCATGCACTAACACCCAAATGAGTGTATGCAGGAGATTTCGTTACAGCCTCCCCTGCTACCTGTACTTGTGCTTGTCGTGGTGGTCAGGCGGGAAGTGGGAGAGGGACTTGCCCACCGTGGCCACAGCTCGGTCGTTGGAAACTATGTCCCACAAGCCGTCTGTTGCCAGCACCAGGACATCCCCGTCTGTGAGCTCTGTTGCCTCTACGTCAAACACCCGCACCTTTGGATGGATACAGAAGGGAGTTGGGCAATGAGTGTTTGGATGAGTTGAAGTGTGCAGTGGTTAGGTGGAGCACTGAATGATGACTTGGTATATGTACTACAAAATGCAATGATGAGTGATGATGAGTAGTTAACTAAAGAGTATGTGAAAAAATAAATAAAGTACAAAAATAAAATTTAAAAAAAACATGCTTCTGGAATAAAGATTTACATAATTGAAAAAATGAGACAAAAAATTAAGATTATTGCAAGAGCTGTTTATTTTCTTGGCTCTTTCTCACAACTGACTGATGAAACACACAAGAAAATAAGAGCTATATAAAAGAAATGCAAGTATGAGCAACAAGACTGAAAAGGGAACACTGCCACCTACCTCAGGCTCTGGGCTGAGGAAAGGCTTGATGGGAATGGATGTGCATTGAGCCTTCAAGTCGTGGTCCCCAAATCCCCTTGTGACCCCTATGGTGGCCAACACACGACTCTGTGGAGAGAGAGTTGTGTTACAGGGATTGGTTCCTACTGCTCTTTAGGTCTGCAAGGTTATGTATCCTTTTTATTACTGTTTTCTAATTATTTACACACTTGGTTTTGGAATAAATTTGTATGAAAGTGGTTTAGAAGATTAAATTGTTGCAGGTTTCGTGAATGAGTAGAAGATAGTACCTCTGTCGCTGTGGTACTAAGAACATACTTACACCTACACGCACATATACACACACATGTACTTTGCAGTAACTAGAAAGATACTTATAGTGTCTGAATTTTGTGATTTTTGCTTTATAAATGTTTCTGATCTACTTTCACAGCTTGCTTTTCTCAAAACTTATACTAATTATCATGTATGGACACACACACACCTGATTTATTTTACATACCTCTCCTCTAACCCACACACTTAAACCTGATATTGATTCCCAGACACTCACCCACATAGTTAGCTTCTCAACATTCTCTCTTCCCCATTCTCATCCACTCACCCTCACACACCAAGATACTCACCCTCTTCCCCTCACCACACACCAGCGGGTACTTGAGGTCATCTGGTGTGAGGGTCTTGTATGCCCATCCACTCATGTAGTGGTCTCGGAACAACACCCGCTTGCCAAGGTCCCTCCGTTGTGGCCGACGGACAAAGTCAAGGTGTGTGAACTCTCCTCCAAGCAGCTCTGGATGCATGGCCCCCTGGTGGTGAGGTTAACTAATTAGGTTTGAATAAGTCTTAATCTTCAGGCGACATTATGTAACGTCCTGCAGGTCTTTGTTGTAGTATACTGGTGAAACTGGCGATAAAGCATCATTGTCACTTATATAAGAATATGAAGATATTAAATAGTGTAAATAATAAATCTTATGTTCAGTGTTGAAGAAAATCCAAGGCAAGCAACAGTCTGCAGTTTTTTATCCTAATCTATTGGTGAAAATGGGTGACATTGCATCCACCTGCACCCAGCTGAGATGCATTATCATGGAAGTAATAGCTTTAACCTTTATTTTTCATCCATTTTCAATAATCAATAAATGTTTACGCTTGTTCTGAAATATGCCCGTCCAACAGTTGTATACTGCACAAGTCACCCGTTGTATAAGTGTTCAGGTAGCCACACCAGGGGTTGGGATGGTCTTACTCACATTCTGACTGACTATATAGCACTAACACCGAGTGACTAGCTAAGTTTCATCACCCTAACTCTTAACTATAAACAAGGCGTAAGGGTAGTTTTAAGAAATGTAAGTTTTTCTCTCTCCCCGTATACGTATGATGAAATTCTAGCAATGACACTTTTAATTCCCTTCAATATTTCCCTCTAAGGATAGTTATGATATGAAATGTTTTTTTCTTTTCATTCTAAACAGTTTTCCATTCCTTGCCCTCCATGTGTTGTGTGACATATGTCCTCACCAGTTTTCTGATGCGGTGGTTCTCTGACTCTGGTGTGAAATCAAAGGACATGGGTAGAGGAACACCACCCATGGAGAGGATGGCACGGGAGTCGCCTGCATTGGCAAGGAAGAGCTTGCCGTGGATGAAGAGAGCAACACAAGCTGTGCATCCACCAGTCAGCTGAAACCTTAGCCTGTCATCAGCTATCATGTGGTCCTGTAATGGGAAGGGCAGTGGATGAGTTATTTTGTGTTTTAATAAATTGGTTTGAGTTTTTATAAGTCAATCATGGTATATACTTAAATAGCTTAAATTTCACATCAAGGTATGCACAACATACTAATAACAGATGCCCAGCCTGGCTAACTAACCATCTGCCAGAAGGCATTCTCAAGGGCACCAGTGACAGCACTCTCCATGGTGACTTCTCTCTCAGGAGCCCAAATGGGGGACTGCAGCTTCTCCTCCAGTGGATCAGGGATCAGGATGTCAATCACATCACACAGTTTTTCCTGCCGGGGAAGTCAGAGTCAGGCATCAGCACCTAGACAGCTATTGGGAAATAAAACTGACCTTGCACTTTCCATGTGAACATAACTATCTTGATACTTTCAATAGGATTTAAAACTAAGGTAGAATTAGATCCTCTGCTTAGTTCACTGTACACAATAAGGATGGTTTCACTAATTTCTTCATTTTTATGATGTATTTTCTTTTAAATTTCATGGCAGCAAAATAGTTAATGAAATAGAAGATAAATCATGACTAAAAATGGGAAGCAAATATCATTTAGCATATAGCTACAGTGTTCCTCTGATTCACATTGGACTGTTTTTTACCACGACCCAAGCTAAGTAAGATTGTGGTGATAGACAGAATGGATATATTAACAATAATCACTTCATCACAGCAAAGCATTATAACAAAAACATGAATGCTCAAATAAACACAAATGCTTGAGCCTCCAAGGTGACACTGAATGATCTGTAAAATACTGCATTGTCTTATTAAGTGATCATTATGAATTTTAATGAATAACTAATACACTTATCTAACAAGGAGGTCTACACAAAGAGAGCTCAAGTAAAATTACAATAAGCTGATGTCATAATCCTTTTGCAACCTGATTGTAAATAGGCTGAGCTGCTGAATGAATTGACAAAATACTGCACACACTTTCTGTCTTCTTTACATGAAGGAGAGGTGCCAGCATACCAGCAGACATGAATAAGCACTAAAATCAACTTTCTTTAACTTAAACATATAACTATAACAAAAGCTGAAATCACTGGATTTCTGCAGGTGAAGAAAATCTATGAAATGAAATGAAGCATTACGCAACAATTCTGACAAGCTTACCGACAGACACTAGATATGAACTACAGCCATTACTTTAACCCCTAACCTCTTGGTGCACCATGCATTACCTGTCCGTCACAAAGTCAGCCTTACTATCCAAAATGCCATGCGGAAATATCTCTACCTCTACGTACATCACCTGATCCATTTCACACAGACAGCCACACACAGCACCTGGGGTTAGGAGTTAAGCCAGTAAAAAGAGGAGCTAGTCACAATTATTAACCAATTCAGACACAGCAGCAATGATTATTTTTAGCACACAATCATCAATGCCTTACATGCACAAGGTGGTGAAGCTGGTTGGCAGCAGCCACTGCGGCGCCCCAGCCAGCATGGCCATCAAAGACCCCAAAGATGTAGTACGGCAGTGATATATGGACCACAGGAGGCAGCTGAGGGGACTCATGAGGAGGTGGAGACTCTGCACTCCCCTCCTCTATTTTTATCCCCCCTGGTCCCACTCCTGGTTGATCCTCATGGTTGTTACTGAGGTCCTGGGAAAAGCCTTCTTTCAGCTCAGTGGCAGGGCTGGCAGACAAAGGATGCTGGATGGTCTGGGGCTGCAGCATCACAGTCTTCTGAGTCTGGTCTGATGTGTCTTCGCTGTGACCATTGACCACTGGTTCTGTCTTCACTGAGGAGCTCTTGGCATCCTGTGGGGTGGAGGAGGAAGAGGAGGAGGACGAGGAGGAAGATGGAGCCCCATGTTCTAGCCTGAGTGGTCGTGTGAGGAGCCCAACATGAACCACAGCTTGGTCCTCATTTTTCTTTGACTTGCCGGCATTGATGGTCCTGCAGCAGGGAAGCAAAATAATGAGCAAGCACTAAAACATTATATTATGATAAAATTGTATAGCATTCTATGTTACTAACTTCAAGACAGTGACTGACGATGATTAATGCTGACACACCTGTCACTTAAGGAGTTTTGAAAAGTAAATTATGTGACACTAAGAACATGAATCATTACAAGGTGACGAGAAATATGAAGCCATGCTGTGTTCTTAATCTGTGTCTCTGGAAATAAAACAACTATAAATACAGTTGTCTCCTAACGTTCATGTTGGTATGAGGACAGACTCCGAAAAACATAAAATCCACAAATAATCAATTACACCTTGCTCATGGAATAAAAATTAAAGAAAAATCACACACAACAGCATATCACAAGCCAACAGCATATCACTCAACGAATGATAAGCAATACATACTTTTTTTAATGCATCCCACGAATAATTGGAACCACGAATGTTGAATTCATGAATGTGACAGGACTAGTATACAGAATAAAGGTCATATACAGGAGAGAGGGAGAAAGGGCACTCACTCAGCATAGCCACTGTTCCACGGCAGCCTTGATATGTCCCGCGGGCAAATGATGGGCCGAATGGCATGATCAGCAGTCACCTGAATCTCATCCTCCGAGCCTAGCTGGAGGAAATGTGGTCGTGTGTACGGGAAACGCAGGCTCTGCAGAAAAGATAAAAGACGGTGAGGGATGATGGTGTGCATAAGACAGGAGGTGGTGAGGGTAGTGAAGAGGGAGGAGGTGAAGGGAAGGAAGATGACAGGAGCAAGGAAAGAGAGACGAGAGAAGTAAGAGATGAAAAGTTGACTGTGAGGGAAAAAAAATGAAGATTATTTTGGGGGTACAGAGGTACTAAAAGGAATGAAAAGCTAAGAGGTGAATGGAGAGGCAAGGAACAATGTACAAGGTAAATCATTATAGTGTCAGAGTTTTCATTTAAACTCAGTATGAGCCACCCCTACCTTCTCTCTGGAGGACCCTGTCATGGACCTGGTACCAATTGAGCTTGTGGGAAGGCCAGAGGTCACTCCAGGACCCAGACCTCCCAAGGCACCCCCCTCACCCTGGTCGAAGCTCCCCACCACATTGTAGAGCGCTGTCTTGAAGCGATTCAACATGGGTGCTGTTTGTGGGCAGCAGCTACAGGTGCAGGCAGTAGTGGTAGTAGTGGTGGTGAAAGGATATTTCCGTTTCACCTCAGCACACATAGGTCATACCTGGTGACTTGGCAGTGTTTTGGCCACACTCATGTGTAACTCATCCTCTGTCTAACTCCCTCAGGTGGCCACATTGAACACCTTGCTTAATGATGTCTGAGTTACACTGACGGGCACCTCATTCTGGACTGAAACACAAACACATTTTTTTATTTCATCAATTTTCTGAGAATTCCTAGGTTTACCAACTCAAACCCCACTGAGCAACAAGTAAAAATAACGTATAACTTAAAACACTTTACATCTTGATACATGACCCAATCATAGTAAAGGTGGCTAAACACTAGGCATTTTTCAATAACATGTTACTCATTTTTGGTAGCCGTTTAGAGACCCGCTTTGACAATAAACTTGCTTGTGATTCACACACGGGAATGTTTTGTTATTGAGTTTTCCAAACACAACACTGCGTTCCGTGGTCACGACCATATTTCGTGGAAAAGCACCGTGGAACCCACACTGGAAAGTCTTAGAGACATTCTTAAAACACTTAACTTATTACTGAAAGTGAATGAGTTACAAATGTGAGTCTACCGTTGAAGTCAAAGGAAACACTGAACGCTCCTTTCATAATGGTGTGGTATTGTGTAGTGCCAATCAATTGTAGACAAAGCACTTGTACCAATAATCTTAATCATATTACTAATGAAACAATCAATTTTATTCTTATTTGTACATTAAAAAAAGAAATGTTCGCTTGCTTGAACACTAATCTGAGCAACACCTTGCTGAAGAAAACTGTTATCCATTTTCCACAACAGCTCCAAACCTTCTACTTGTTTACTCGTTTTGAATTGCAAAACACAAACGGGCAACAAACACGAGTAACATGTTATTGAAAAATGCCTAGTGTGCTGCCACCTTAACAGAGCGAAAATGGATAATGTGTATAGTATAGTTTCTTCAGTATCATGCAATCTTATCACAAACTGATAAGTAAGTAGTGCAGAAACAGACTGTCAGTCCTATCACCAAAACAAACACTCAGGATACTCCTAAGGATAAACAATGTAAACATAATAATAACACCTGTCACCTCAACTGGTGATACGACACACCAAGAAAAAAATTCAAGGATGTGGTACTACTACTACTACTAGAGTCTATTTGCATACAAAGTTATAAACTGATATTCTTAAGATATCTAATCTTTAATGTAAGATTACTTGATTCTGTTAACTAAATCAAAAGCCTTGAGTAGTTTTGTAAACAGATATACTTAATACTTTTAGTAACAATAATCAATAGAGGAAGTCTTAAAGTGTTAGTGTCATTGTTTAGAAATGCTTTAGTGGGTTATCATCAGTTTTGAGGAAGAAACAATTTTATATTCAATTAATTGGTTATCGTTTCTCATGCAAATTACTATCCCCTCAAAAAAAATTGCGATTTAATAATAATAATAATTTTATTTCCCCCGAAGGCATAGTTGAGAAGTAACAGATAAATACAAAACACATCAAAACTATTAAAAAAAAAAATTTCCTCGTAAATATCAAAATAACGAAGACCAGCGAGCAGCGGTGAAGTTTCGGGTTAGCCGCCCTGAACATTCCTCCAGCCTGCCTGCTTTCAATTCTTTTTACTTAACTACCTTTCCTAACCTAATCTAACTTTTGAAACCTAGCTAAGCCATTTGACTGATTCAAGCACTCTGCGGAGAGCCTCGTCAGTTGAATGTTGTTCGTCACAGGGAGAGATGTGTCTGCTCCCTCCAAACATGATAGAACAAGGTGATAGCAGTGTTATTATATATTTGCAGTAGTCATTAATATAATGTAATTGCTCAGGATGAAAAGGTAAGAATCATCAGCCTTTTGATAGCCCACTAAGACAATAATTCCATTATTCAACATAATGCAGTCACTTCATACTTTCTCTCCATATGGTAATACTGATGTAATTTCTATGTTTTCAACACGTCACATCCACAAAGAAGTTTCACTCAAAATATGCAGCATAAGGCAATTATTTCCATTTTTGGGCAAATTTTCTAAGCCCATCAATTAGAGAAATATAATGAGTTTCGTTAATGTACAAACAGTATTCTCATCACCATAGAAAGGTAAAGAATGCTCACCACACAATCACATCACGTCCAGTCACTTTGCCAAGAGGTTTGACGTGACCACAGAACTGTCACTTTATCTATATACACACACAGGTATGTGAACCCTTATCAGTGTCTAACCACATCTATATCTATACAGCAATTAACACGATCCATGATGTTTGAAAGAAAGCATAACAAATCTTCCAATTAAATAAGTGCACTTTGGAAATCCTGTCCAGCTGGAGTGGTTCGTGTACACCCACACACACACGCATTACCTCCCACACACACACACACTTAACCAAATCACTTAATTCACAGTTACACACACCACACTCTCCTCGTTGCCTTGCTACTACTGCTACACAACACAACACACCCTACACAACACCTGCAGGACACTGACCCACGCCTCTTTAAAAGTCAGGAGGTCATCATGATATGAACGTAACACAAAGATGAGTTTCGTGACCATCCCAGTACCACCCTCACCCTTACCCCTTTCTTTCACTACCCAATAAAATTCACGTTAATAGACGAACCAAACAGGAAGAAAGTCAAAGCAGTGCAATCCGTATAAGGTGTGATTTACATGAGTAACCAGACTGACCTCCCTCCAGTGGGGCGTTAGGTATGTTTCACGACCTTCTCATGCTGCCCTACATGTCCTCATCCACGACTCAATGTCCTTATGTAAGTCACGGAGCCTCTAGCATGTACCCAGCAGAGTGGTGCCTGGCTTGGACTTGATACACGGCACATACACAAGGGAATATGAGCTACAACGTGTGGAGACGAACGGCTCGAGCTGCCAACACGGAGCTTGTTGAAAGAAAATGTGTTTACAAAATGTATCTAAAGACAAACTTGTGTATCTGTGCCACGTGACAGGAAAGTGTAGGACAATATTCATTCCTAGTGGATAGTTTGGCTTGTTAAGTGCACGACAAAGTTTCCTTGTTTATTTAAAGGTAGGGTAAAGTTTTTGTTTGTAGAAGAGATGTGAAAATAGCGGTGATTGCTTTCAATTAATACTATTATAAAGGTCGTCAAGTGGCGTAAGTTGGATCCTGTCAAAACAACGATGGAAACAGATAAATATTAGACATGTAAATCAAAGCTATCAGCCAAGTTACAAGAAGGGCAAGATATTAAGAATTACACTAGTCTCACACTGCTGGACGAAACTAATTGTTTTCTGGTAGATTTTTGTGTTTTGAATGAATTTGATAGTTGTTCCTATCGCAAATAATTTATTTCAATTTTTTTTATGCCACCCCTTCCCGTAGCAGGTAATCTACTTCTTAATAAATACCCAAGAACGCTTCTGTGTAATTGAGTCTGCATATAAAGATCAGACAATATCACTACACAATGGGGAGGGCGATGCGGAGTGGGGAGTGAGCAGAGGGAGGGAGTCAGAAGAACCTCGGAGTGGGGAGCGAGCAAGAGGAGGGAGATAGGAGTACTATACCTCTCACCTCCCTTCACATCTCACCGTGGGTCAGGCAAGTCTTAAAACACGCTCATACAGTGGCGGTCTTGGCATTTCTGGTGCCCTAGGCGAGAACATACAAAGGTGCCCCGCACCCCTCAGTGGGTTTTCGCTACATTCAGTAACAAAACCGTTGTTACCTAACATTGTTTGCTAAGCCTTGTCAGTGCTAGCAGCGGATTTGTTAGGTTTTATGAGACACTTTTTGCTAGCTTCTGTTAGTAAACATTGCTTGTTAAGGCCTTAATAAAAAGTTACTGATTGTCGTATTACAGCTGACTGACCATGCTGTGTCGCCCCTTGCCACAACTGGCGCCCTAGGCGGCTGCCTACACCGCCTATGCTCAGGACCGCCACTGACTATACTTACTTTCCAATTCCATTTTAGTAAAGCTCAATAGAATGCACGTCTTTTACTCTTTCTTGACTATTCTATACATTTTTGACGTAAACCTTATACTTTTGGAATTATTGAAAAAAATATGATTTCAGCCAAGGGGTGGGAAAACGTATTTTAGTTAGCTTTTGTTAATATAACAACACAACTCATGAAAATTGGTACCAAGAGATTCTCGGGCATGCTGATCACGAATCTGGAATTAGATTTGTCATTACTAAAATATTTTGTATTTTCCATTTTGTGGCCCGTAAATTCCACCAGAATTGAGGTCGGAGGAGTTTTTCTCATTTTACTACGTAAATATTAGTCCTACAGGAAAATTGCATATATATAAAGTTATGGAGTTTGATAATGTCTATCTAATGCTGTCATCATCTTTCCAATAACTCTAATACTTATGAAGAAAATTAAAATGATGTGAAAGATATTATTGCATAATACTTTACACTGCTACATCTTTAATTACTTCCCAATTTCAATTTCCTATAGCTGAGTAGAACGAGCGTCTTCTGTTCTTTCTTTTATATTCTATACGATTTTTACGTAAGCCCCATACATTTCGAGTTATTTCAAAATATATGATTTATGTAAAAAATTCTAAGGGTGTACCCTACAAAATTTCATGAAAATTTCCACACCTCCGAATCTCATGAAAATTGGTACAATGAGGTTTTCGGTCATGCTGAACACGAATCTGGAATTAGTTTTGTCATTACTATAATATTTGGATTTTCCATTTTTTGGCCCGTAAATTCCACCAGAATTGAGGTCGAAAAAGGTTTTCCCATTTTACTACGTAAATATTAGTCCTACAGGAAAATTGTATAGAAGTTAAATTATGGAGTTTGATAATGTATATCTCATACTATCATCATCTTTTCAATAACTGAAATACCTATGAAGAAAATCAAAATTTTATGAAAGAAATTAATGCATAATACTTTACACTCCTACATCTATAATTACATTCCAATTCAATTATATTATAGCTCACTAGAACGAACGTCTCCTGTTCTTTCTTTTATATTCTATATGTTTTTTACGTAAGCCCCATACATTTCAAGTTATTTCAAAATATATGATTTATGTAAAAAATTCTAAGGGTGTACCCTACAAAATTTCATGAAAATTTCCACACCTCCGAATCTCATGAAAATTGGTACAATGAGGTTTTCGGTCATGCTGAACACGAATCTGGAATTAGTTTTGTCATTACTATAATATTTGGATTTTCCATTTTTTGGCCCGTAAATTCCACCAGAATTGAGGTCGAAAAAGGTTTTCCCATTTTACTACGTAAATATTAGTCCTACAGGAAAATTGTATAGAAGTTAAATTATGGAGTTTGATAATGTATATCTCATACTATCATCATCTTTTCAATAACTGAAATACCTATGAAGAAAATCAAAATTTTATGAAAGAAATTAATGCATAATACTTTACACTCCTACATCTATAATTACATTCCAATTCAATTATATTATAGCTCACTAGAACGAACGTCTCCTGTTCTTTCTTTTATATTCTATATGTTTTTTACGTAAGCCCCATACATTTCAAGTTATTTCAAAATATATGATTTATGTAAAAAATTCTAAGGGTGTACCCTACAAAATTTCATGAAAATTTCCACACCTCCGAATCTCATGTAAATTGGTACAATGAGGTTTTCGGTCATGCTGAAAACGAATCTGGCCTTATTTTCCTGATTACTATAATATTAAACTGTATTTCACCCTTGCTTGCCTAATAACAATAATTAATTAACCATTATTTAACTTTAGTGGCTAATGCTGGTTTCATATGACAAAAATACATAGAGATGACCTATCCTAATTCTACACAATTTAACGTATAGGTGTTATTTGGTTTCCATATCTTGAACTGTTAGCGAATTAAAACTGATTAAAACCGATTAAAAGTTACTAAAAGTACTTTTTACATTCCTTCAACTATACTGAGTGGCGGTCTTGGCATTTCTGGCACCCTAGGCGAGAACATACAAAGGTGTCCCCCCCCCCAAGTGGATTTTCGCTACATTCAGTAACAAAACCGTTGTTACCTAACATAGTTTGCTAAGCCTTGTCAGTGCTAGCAGCGGATTTGTTAGGTTTTATGAAACACTTTTTGCTAGCGTCTGTTAGTAAACATTGCTTGTTAAGGCCTTAATAAAAAGTTACTGATTGTCGTATTACAGCTGACTGACCATGCTGTGTCGCCCCTTGCCACAACTGACGCCCTAGGCGGCTGCCTATACCGCCTATGCCCAAGGCCGCCACTGCGCTCATATGTACCGGAATCCTACACAAATACACCCAAACCATTATACCCAGACAACCTAAGCTGCTACATCACGTTACCTTCGTTCTTCAGGGGTGGTGATCTACTGTTTGGCGTGAGTGTAATTGTACAGTCATTTGTATGGACGTGATCACACAACAGGGATGATTATAATAGTGTCTCTTTGAACCATCACGTGGATCCGAGTCATAAGTCCTCTCTGCCTTGTCTCCTAGGGACTATCACCTCTTGTTCAATGGGTGACAGTGACGTTCTCCACCAAAGCAATGTGGTGATTAAACAAGTAAAATCTGCGGCGTATATAAATGATAAACAAAGGCGACTGATGTTTAAATACGAGGTGTATCATCTTGTCTAGCGCTTCCCCGTGCCACTCCCTGTACGAGAGGAAAAAAAGAGGAAGGAGAAGGAAAAGGAAGAGAGAGAGAGAGAGAGAGAGAGAGAGAGAGAGAGAGAGAGAGAGAGAGAGAGAGAGAGAGAGAGAGAGAGAGAGAGAGAGAGAGAGATGAAACAGTTGAAGCGAATAAATGTAAAATTCCCGTCGTGCATTAGAGTCAATCAATTGCCATATTTCGCCTTCCCATGTGAGCCCCGCCCAGGTGGCAGCGTTCACCTGCCTGCTGTGTGATGCCCTGTGTTCCCATCAGTCGCCGTGAGAAAAAGAAATCTGCTATGTGACCTCCACACGCACAGAGGCATAAAAGGCATATATAAAGGATTCCCGTTGCCATTACGACTCCCACGAACAAAATCCTCTTCCCGTTTCTACGTGAATATTACCGGACGCATTCACATTGTTTTCTTGGTAAATTATGCATCGTGGGGTAATAAATAGAGTGATTTATGGAGTATTTGAGTCAACTGTCGATAATATTGCCTCAGGATTGATTATTTAAGACAGACACTTCACGATCGATTATAACTGCAATGGGTGTGTCTTGACTTAGGGTGCGTTGCTGTGTGTGTGTGTGTGTGTGTGTGTGTGTGTGTGTGTGTGTGTGTGTGTGTGTGTGTGTGTGTGTGTGTTAGAAGCAAGGGTGCGTTGAGTGCGTTGCGGAGCGTTGATAATAGAAAGCGTTCGGCGGTGTAGACTGTTAATCAGGATGCAACGTGCCAGGAAGTGACAAGGTAATGTTGACAAGACTTAATGGTTTACCGAGGCGCTGTGGAATAGGTTATACACAAGTTTGGAACATGTTAAGGCGTGTGTGAGGGCGTGGAGGCGTGTCTGGATCGGGTTAGAGTGTGTTGATGTGTGTTGATGGATGTTGCGTTGTGCTGGAATGTTCTGAAGTCGTTGTCGTGATGTTTTATGGACGAAATATTTTATCCGCGTTCAATGAGACGATGTTTTGAAGCTCCATTACGTGACTCTTGGGAGAGAGAGAGAGAGAGAGAGAGAGAGAGAGAGAGAGAGAGAGAGAGAGAGAGAGAGAGAGAGAGAGAGAGAGAGAGAGAGAGAGAGAGAGAGAGAGAGAGAGAGAGAGAAAGAAAAAAGCTTAATCACTCCCCTCTTTCCTTCTCCGCCCCCCTTTCTCTCTCTCTCTCTCTCTCTTTCCCTCACAGGTTTGAGGCGTGTGTGGGTGGAAAGTGTAAGGTGGAAGGGCGCTGAAGCAAGTTACTTCCTCCGTAAATAATACAGTTGCCACACCTCCAGAGAAAAGGAAAATAACTGAGAGAGAGAGAGAGAGAGAGAGAGAGAAAAAAAGAAAGTAAGACCAGGGTTCCAGTGGCATCCGTGACTGCGGTCAATAAATACGAACGGGTCGCAAAATGGATGTCTGTGAGTGGGTCGGTGGGAGAGAGAGAGAGAGAGAGAGAGAGAGAGAGAGAGAGAGAGAGAGAGAGAGAGAGAGAGAGAGAGGAGGGGATGGTCTTTCCCCTCATTTTAGCCCCCTTCGGTTATCCCTCCTGCACTAGCTCCTCCGCTCTCCCCTCACTCCTCTACCTCTTCTCCCCTCTGCTTCGCACGCTCGACTTAGTGTGGCCAGGACAGCCGAAGAGGAAGGGGCGGGTTGCTCTCAGCTCCCCCAGCCCGCGCGTCGCCTGGCCTCAACAACACCCGGTCCCTCCCTACGCTCTCTCCACCACGAACTCTACGGAGCCACGCCCCAGCTGGCCCCACGCCCCCACTGAGCTCACAGCCACACACAGCGAGTAGCGGCGTGGCAGTAAAGCGTTCCGGTCACACGGGGAAGCAACCTCAAGGCGCGGAGAGACGAGTGTGGGGCTACGGCAGCGTCTCGTAAGCTTAGAAACCACTGATCGTAAATCTGAAGAGTGTCCAACTTCTGATACGATACTTCCCATCGTTCCTTCATCCTTCCCTCTGTCTCTCTCTCTCTCTGTATCTCTCCCTCCCTCCGTAAGCCTCCCATCGTCCCGGCGTTGGAGGACGTGTTCATCAGCAGTGGCAGAGGAGACTAGCGTGTATCGTATAAATTCTTCACCTTGACAGCGGTGCTCCACCTCGGCCTCTCACCACACACCCTTTTCACCACGCGCACCAGCAAGGACTACCACACTTGAGCTTGCCGATACAAACTTCGAAAGACAATAACGACAGTATAACTTGGATGAAGGTAGCAGCACAGCGCTAGACAAACCCAACACAACACGCTGGAAGAAACCAAAAAAGCGCGGGAACCGAACTATAAATAAACCAAAGAGATATAAAGCACTTTAAGACAGCGATCAGGAACCCAAACAAACAACTGAGAACAAACTAACAAGCAAGGAAGGAAGGAAGGAGCCGTCTCAACACATACCTGCAGATCCACACAACAAACAGCCTCCCACTTGTGGAATCTCAACTCAACTTAACCTCGTGATGCCCTGACCGTGACCAGCATGGGTGTGGTGACCCTACTGTCCCTGGGTGAGTACAGTGCAGGCAGAGGACGTGGGAGGGGGGCGCAAGGGGAGGGCTGCTGCGTTAAGAGCATGGAAGGGTGCTGTGTAATGTGTGTGTGTGTGTATGGAAACGAAGGGGATGGGCCGTTTGGGGTTATTTTGAAGTTCTGTAATGAGGGAAGTGAAGATGGTGTGTGTGTGTGTGTGTGTGTGAGAGAGTGTAGGGATAGGATCAGGCAAGGATTATGTAAGGGAAGCGCTGAAACGAAGGGATGATTACTGTAATGTGTATGGGAGAGAGAGAGAGAGAGAGAGAGAGAGAGAGAGAGAGAGAGAGAGAGAGAGAGAGAGAGAGAGAGAGAGAGAGACCATGTAACAAGGCGTTGAGAGATAAAAAAAAAAGAAAAACGGTAAAGAAGAGGTATTACATAAGAAACACGAGGGGAGGAGGGGATACAGAGGGAAGGAAAGGAAGGAGAAAGACAAGGAAGAGGAGGTATATACATTGAAAGGGGAGTTAAGGGGGGGAACACTTTCGATTTTCCTGAACTGCTACTAAACACGTGTCCCCCATAAACAGTAAACCAGGTAAAGGTAACTATTTGGACATGGTAGATCATTCTCACACCTGGATCTTAGTATGGTTTAGTGAGGGATAACTTGAGCGAGGCAACACGTGAGGGTAACCATATTTATAATCACGTAAGGGTAATACTGTTGATAATGATAACACTCAATGGTTACCTACGAGAGCAAAGTAAATTTCAACACCCATGTAAATATTAATAAGCTCGTAGCCTCCTCTCTCACCTCCCTTCTTTTTTCTTTTTTGAAGTAATTCGCAGGTACGAAAAAATCAATGCAAGTAAATTAATAAGTAAAAGAAAGAAAGAAAGGGAAGTTAATGGATGGTAAAATAATGATGAATTAAGGCTAATAGATAGAATGTGATAATGAAAGAGAGAGAGAGAGAGAGAGAGAGAGAGAGAGAGAGAGAGAGAGAGAGAGAGAGAGAGAGAGAGAGAGAGAGAGGTTCAGTATTGTACCTTTTGAAATATAAATATAATGTGGATTTAATATACATTTTTCACTTCCAAATACGCTGTTAAAAAAAAAATTGACTCTTTAATTATTTTTTTCACATTTATTTAGGTAATAATAATATTTCTCGACACTTAAAAAACACATAAACAAACCCGAAAAAAAACCACTAGGCCTTTTTTTTTTATATATAACAACACAAACAAACGAATAATGAGATGCCTAATTCTTATTTATATCCTAATGTAACGCTCTTTTAGGCGATAGGATAAAAAGAACGGTAAAGGAACAGTTGAGGTAAAGAGTTAGCAGTGTAAACGAAATGTGGAGGAAAGACCGTAGAGTTTATTAATATATTTGTGTTAATATTATTTTTGCATGTCTGTTTTTCATTTTTTTTATTTCATTTTCCTTCCTTTATAATTTGTCTTAATCTCTTTAGTTCGGTGGTTTTTTTCCTTTCTTTTTTTTCTTCTCTCATTCATTCTTTCTTTCATTCTTTCTTTCTTTTCTCTCGCATTATATTCTTTCAGTCATTCTTTCTTTCCATTTTTCTCTTTTTTTTTTTTTTTTCTCTCTCTCTCTCTCTCTCTCTCTCTCTCTCTCTCTCTCTCTCTCTCTCTCTCTCTCTCTCTCTCTCTCTCTCTCTCTCTCTCTCTCTCTCTCTCTCTCTCTCTTTCATTCATTTCTTGGCTATATTCATATTTTTCCTCCTACTATCTCCTCTCTTGGTCATTTTCTTCTTCCTCTTTCTCACTTCTTTCATATTTGCATTTTTCTTTTTCTCTATTACTCCATTTTCTCTTCTCGTCTCTCCTTCATACTTCCTTCCTTCCTTGCTTCCTTTCTTTCTTCCCTTCCTTTCTTTCTTAAAACTTCCTTCTCTCTTTCTTAACATATATCCTTACGTACTCTCTCTCTCTCTCTCTCTCTCTCTCTCTCTCTCTCTCTCTCTCTCTCTCTCTCTCTCTCTCTCTCTCTCTCTCTCTCTCTCTCTCTCTCTCTCTCTCTCGTTGTATATTTTTTTTAGTATTATCGTGTAAATATAAAATAGTTTGCCTTGTGTCGTGATATTGGGCGGTAAAAAGATGTGAGTTATCTTTCTTTTCTTTTTTATCTCCTCTCTCTCTCTCTCTCTCTCTCTCTCTCTCTCTCTCTCTCTCTCTCTCTCTCTCTCTCTCTCTCTCTCTCTCTCTCTCTCTCTCTCGTATTATGATGCAGTATGTATGTCTGTATATCTATCTATTTTTCTATCTCTCTATCTCTCTCACTTTTTATTATCTATCTAAGTTTATTTTTATTCTCAATGTGTCTTTTCCTTTTACCAAACCATTGACATGACATTCGTAGTATCATCTAAACCTTCGACTTCGCAATTATAGTCTTTTCGTAACTGTCTTCTCCTCCTTTGCTACGTAACTTTACTTCTCAGAAAAAGAGAGAGAGAGAGAGAGTTAAAAAAAAACCAACAACTTTAATTCCATCCGTTGTTGAAGGCAAGAGACTGTTGAATATTTTATTTATATTTGATTCGTAACAACACGCACTGCTGCCTTACTGTTTCTTTTTCTCTTTTCGTTTATTCTGTATTATTTTTATGGTATTCTTTTCTTGGTCGTTGTATTGTGAAAGGAATGTTTTCTTTATCAAATTTAGGATCTTTTTGTAAATATGATTTTCTATGTATAAATATTTATACGTATACATATCCAGGTATTATACATATACACATTATCGTTCCTGCCGGCCCTTAACACCCATCTATCCATCTAGTTATCTACCAATGTATGCGTGTGTATCTATCTATCTATCTCTATCTATATGCGAACATAGATAGATAAATTAATAGATAGATATATAAAGATTAATAAATATATCGTTGACACCTTCCATTATGATACGTTCTTAAACAGTATACTGGTGTTACTAAACCTTCATAATGTCTTCTAGGATTCAGATCAACATTATAGTTTCTAACGAATAAATAGATTGGTGGTGAAATATATATTGTATGTGTGATGTGGCAAGCTGTTCTGTCTGCTATCCCTCCTATCCCTTGCAGTTACCAAGTGGGTTGTGGGGGGAGGGAGTCAGCTGTTTCACTCACTCACTCACTCGCTCATTATGTGTTGTTCAGACGTTCGAAGCACCAGGCAGCCGTCTCGTACCAACCTTTCAGCCTTCCTCTGCCTTACTTCACGAGTCAGTAGTAATAGAATTTGCCGTTTTGGCGTAAAGATAATTATCAACTATGGTTATATTTGGTGATTAAAACCATAATTATAATGAGACGAATGGCTTGGTAAGGAAAAGGTGATCGCTCTCTAGCATATCCGGTTCAGGCTAGCAAACATGACTGACAGTGTTGCTATATAACTAATAAAACTAATAATTACTAAAACATCGTAAAGCAAGGAATTATTACATAACCTGTTGTACTACATGCATTCATAACAGCGTGGCGTTAAAAAAATATTAATAAAAGTTAAATTACATTATTAATTTCAAGGAAAAACATAACCTAACATTCACTATTTGGCAAGACCTAGTATTACACCCTTGCCTAGCTAGCCTTGAGGTCTCGACAGAAGCCAGCGGGGCATCGGGGAGGGTAGAGAAGGCGGT
>JAPQNM010000020.1:11042198-11044698 GCA_029783475.1 Metacarcinus magister
GGAGGGTAGGAATGAGGGGAGGGAAGGGAGGGGGAGGGAATGAGGAGAAGAAGGAGTGACAGATAGACAATTGGTTCACTCACAGTTTCCTCTAGGGAGAGAGAGAGAGAGAGAGAGAGAGAGAGAGAGAGAGAGAGAGAGAGAGAGAGAGAGAGAGAGAGAGAGAGAGAGAGAGAGAGAGAGAGAGAGAGACTAAAAATCATCCAAAGAATTACCATTTTTACCTCCCTTTATTTGCTTTCCTCCTCTTCCTTCCTTCCTTCCTCCCTCCTTTCCCCTCACTATCTCCCTAAACCGATTTCCTCTTCCTTCCCTTCCTTCCCTTCCTTTCCCTTCCCCATCATCCTCTTCCCTACTGCTCCTTATATTATCCTCCTCCCCTCTCCCTCCTCCCCTCCCCCTTCTCCTCTCTCCCTCTTCCTTCTCCCCTTCTCCCCTCTTCCCTCCTCCCCTCCCCCCCTTCCCCACACACCCACCTGTACAAGTCTAAAACTCCTATATCATTCCTGTCAATTCTAGTGGTTAAAGGTACAAGGAAAGGGGGAGGGAGGGGAAAGGGAGGGGAAGGGAAGAGGGGAGGAAGACAAGAGGTAGAGGGAAGAAAGGAGACTATGTTTATTCGGATCATTTCAACACACCATTCTCTCTCTCTTCTCTCTCTTCTCTCTCTCTCTCTCTCTCTCTCTTTCTTTCTTTCTGTGTACCGTAAAGGAAATTGAGCATGATTAAAGATACGGTTGTGTGTGGAGTTCTTTTGAGAGAGAGAGAGAGAGAGAGAGAGAGAGAGAGAGAGAGAGAGAGAGAGAGAGAGAGAGAGAGAGAGAGAGAGAGAGATGAGTTAATGATTCTGATACTGGCTGAGTCATAGGGATTGCAGACTCACTCCCCTTTCTCTCTCTCGCTCTCTCTCTCTCTCTCTCTCTCTCTCTCTCTCTCTCTCTCTCTCTCTCTCTCTCTCTCTCTTTCGTCTTAAAAAAATGGACATGACAAACACGTAAACACTGATTATTCAATTCAGAATAAGATAAGAGAGAGAGAGAGAGAGAGAGAGAGAGAGAGAGAGAGAGAGAGAGAGAGAGAGAGAGAGAGAGAGAGAGAGAGAGAGGAGAGAGAGAGAGAGAGAGAAAAAAAAAAATTGAGTAAAAATGTGAGTTGATAATTATTATATTATATTAACTTATTAAATTTACTTATTTTTTTTCATCCTCACAAAATTGTATTGAATTTCATCCTCTTATTCCTCCTTCTTATTCTCCTTCGCTTCTCCTTTTCTTGTTTGTTTGTGTAACTATTCAGATTATGTGTGAGAGAGAGAGAGAGAGAGAGAGAGAGAGAGAGAGAGAGAGAGAGAGAGAGAGAGAGAGAGAGAGAGAGAGAGAGAGAGAGAGAGAGAGAGAGGAGAGAGATTTCCTTGTTCATATATTTAGTTGTGTCATTATTCATTGTGTGGTGTGCAAGTTCACACACACACACACACACACACACACACACACACACACACACACACACACACACACACACACACACACACACACACGGATAAAGTAACGTCTGATTCCTAAGCCAAGTAAGTTACACCCCAGTGGCACACGCACATTCTCTCTCTCTCTCTCTCTCTCTCTCTCTTCTCTCTCTCTCTCTCTCTCTCTCTCTCTCTCTCTCTCTCTCTCTCTCTCGCTCTCTCGCTCTAATTTAACACAGTATACAGAAAATAGTCGTTGCATAAACTGAACTTGACACTGTTACTATATAAGGTGGAATTCTAGTACCCAATAGCAATTCAGGAAAAAAAAAACAATGGAATAGCGATAAGCGAATGTTAGTTAATAGAAATCAAGTAATATATTGACGCTAAAATATGCATAGGTTTTTTTTTTTATATACATTTCCCTTTATCTATTTCTTTCTCTTAATGATTTTATTATTTTTCTTTCGTTATTAACACCTATATATGTTTTTTTTTGTGTGTGTGTGTGTACAGGTGGAAAAGGTTAATCAGGGACAGGTATGATGTATGGGAAGGATTGAAAAGTTACCTGTAATTAAAATACTTGACTTACAGGTATATAGAATGTGTTTAAAAATTATAATATATACTAAGATACAAATAATTTTCCCAAACACATAAGGAAAGTAAAAAAAATTCTCTATATAAGTTATAATTTCGAATACTAAAACGACTTCACTTATTATCTGCTACTTAAGAGAGGTTAAAACACATATTTTTGTCCCTGCAACTTATTTATAGAGACACTTTACTGCTATGGACTCTGAATGTTCCTCTCTGACCTTAATGAGGATGTGTGGGTCTGAGTGGGCCTGAGTGGGGTGAGTGGGGTGAGCTGGGTGAGTGGGGTGTAACGTGCTTAGAGTGGGATCATGTGTTTAGTATGAGTGGGATGTTAGCTGAGTGGAATGGAGTGTGTTTCTATAAGTGTGCGCGGTTTCAGTTGCATGGTAAGGGTGTGTGTGTGCGGGTGTGTGGTGGGAGGAGGAGTGT
>JAPQNM010000020.1:11048746-11058746 GCA_029783475.1 Metacarcinus magister
GCCTGATAGAGCTCGGAGCTAGAATAGAGATAGATTAAGTCCTAGCTAGTGTTTAGGAGAAGCGAGTTTAGATTTTAAGTTGTTCGTAGATTTCTTTATGTAGATATCCTAGTTGTTGGTTAGGTTTAGAGTAGTTAGTTGTTTTAGATTACGGACGTTTTAGCTCATTAGGAAGACGCCTCCCTGAGATTTTAGATAGTGTTTTTAGGTGCTTTTTTTTAGTTTGTAGGAGATAGATTAGTTTTTTCTAGTTGAGATTGAGGTTCAGTTCCGTATTAGAGTTGAGGAATAGCAGATGTGTGGTAATGAGTGACGCACCCACGTCGGACTTTAGAGAGAGTTTTTGTTTAGTTTTTCCAGTTAGTATAAGGTAGCTGTAGTAGTAGACCAGAGAGTAGATTAGTTAGTTTCTAGTTTGCATAGAGCAGCTTAGTTAGATACGATTTTTTAGTTAGACGATAGTAGGAAGTAGGGGCGATTTGAGTTACAGAGTAGTAGGAAGGATGCCCTCGAGATTTTATGTTGTATATCTTATTTTGTGTAGCCAGCATTAGTGTTTTGCCCCTAGAGGTTACGTTAGTGTGAGCAGTTAGACCAGTGTTGCGTGAGATTTTAGAGAGCAGGATTGAATAGAGACGTTAGTCTAGAATAGATCAGTTAAGTTAGAGATTGTAGCTATTTTAAGAGCCTTGTTGTGGGAACCGACATAAGTGTGTTCTTGTACTTGTAGTTATATGCATTGAGAGCTAGATACGGAAGAAGTTTATAGAGTTTAGTAGTAGATAGGGGGTTTTGTAGTAGAAGATTGCTTAGTAGCTTGTGAGATAGTTTGTCTTTTTCCGTGAGTTTAGGAGATAATAGAGATAGATTTAGATTGTAGATAGATTAGGTGTAGAAGAGTTTAGGTGAGAGTCTATTAGTGTATTTAGGTTAGGATTGTGTAGTTGAGATTTGTAGTAGTTAGGACCTTGGATAGAGTTTTTAGAGTTAGAGTTTTGTTTATAGCGTCTTTTTTGTTGTATGTAGATCCGTAGCGTATAGTGTTTTGATTTCTTTAGCCCTTTTGCATTTGGATCATCCCGATTTCTCCTCTTACTTTTATCCCCCCGTCCCTACCCCCCCTTGTTGTTTATCGTACGTCACTTTCGTTTTTGTTTATGATTATGGCATCTGGATTCTGTATTTTCTCTTTATTTTTTTTTTTGTATTTTTTTTTTTGTTGCTGTTTGTGTGTTGTGTTTGCTTTTTCCTGTACGATTAGTTCCTGTAGATTTGTATGTTTAGAGCATGTTGTCTATTTGTGAGGGAGATGTGAGAGGAGTTTGTTTTAGTAGATAGTACCGAATCCTTGATAGTAGTGTATAGTTTTTGTAAGATTGTGTAGAGCATTTGGAGTATGAAGTAGATGGTTAGTTGTTTAGAGCCTCTTGAAATAGAAGTATAGAAGAGACGGCTTTGCTTCGACTGTACGTGTTTAGAGAGTTTTTTAGAAAGTTACGTAGGAGTAGAAAAATTTTGTGTTAGTAGTTTTAGTAGAGTGATGAGTAGAAGATTGAAGAGCCTTTTTTTAGCTTGAGGAGCCTTAGTTAGACCTTTAGTTTTGCCTTAGGGTTGTGTTTAGTTTAGTAGTATGTTTTGTTAGTGTTATTGAGACCTTAGTTAGCTTGAGAGTTAAGATAGAGCAGAAGTGGTTAGATTTGTTTTTTGTTTTTAGAGCTTAGTTTTCGAGAGGCGATTTGTAGTTTGAGATAGATAGTTTTTTAGTTTTTAATTAGTTAGTGTTTTAGATTTTTTATTAAAGAAAGCTGTTTTTTTTTAGTTGATTTTTTTAGGATAGCTTTTTATTCTACGGATAGTTAGTTTTAGATTTAGTTTAGAATTTAGAGCATCTGACTCTAGATTTTAGATTTAGTTTTAGAGCTTTTATTTTGTGTTTAGGATTCCATCTTAGACTTTTTCCTCAGCCTTATCTTCTTCTCTCTCTCTAGTTTTATTAGATTTGGTAAGGAAGAGTCGGTTGTCGGTTTTAAGAGGTAGTTGAGGACTTCTTTAAGTTTTCTTCTCACCCCTCCGTGTAGATTCAGTCTGGTGGCCTTTTAGATTTTATAGTAGAGCGTCTCAGTGATATACTAGGTTAGATTAGTTCTAGAATAGTAGGTGGTGGTTTAGATTTTTTTTGTTATGAGTGTTGTTGTTAGTTTTAGAAGAGTTTGTTTAGATGAGAGATTTAGTTTTATAGTTGTTTTTAGGAGCAGTAGGTTAGAGTTACTGCGCCATTATTGTTGTTTGTTTTAGTAGATTTTTAGATGTAGGAGTCTAGAGCTGTATGAAGGTAGGAGCCCCTAGTTTTTGTTAGATATATAGAAAGTCTTGTAGATAGCGTAGTTAGTCTTAGAATTTGTAGTTAGTGTTTTTTAGATTGTAGTATGGTAGAATTTAGAAGTTTAGACCTTAGACCCCTTTTCTTATCGTCTTTTTTTCAGATTTCTTAGATCTTTTGCTTTTCCCCCCCCCCGTCAGCTCCGTAGTTGTATGATTTTTTTTGTGGTAACCGACTTTCGTTTCTGTGAGACGTGAGAGTTGGGTAATGTCTTAACAGATAAGATGTTTATTATGTATTTTTTTTTTTGTTTTTTCGGCTAAGGGAAGCGGGAGCGGTTGTTGGGGGCTCTTTCTCGGCTACTTTCGGTTTTTAGTTTGTTTACAGTGATGAAGGGCAAAAGAGAAGACGGTAGGGGTTCTCTATATTAAGGATTGCAAGATAGAGCTGGGGAAGCTTAAAGTAGGGGGCGTGAATGTAAATGGGAGGAAGGTGAGAGGGAACGATCCAAGACAAAGAAAGAGTGGATTAGATGTAGATGATCGTGATGATGCACAAGGGACAAACGGAAGTGATGCGACTCGTGGGAGAGGAGAGCCTGAGGGAGGAGAGGCGTTATGGGACGTGTGGATGTAGAGATCGGGTAGCGAACCGAGCCGAGATGCGAGCGGAGAGAGAGGTGTGAGGCAGGAGAGAGAAGGTTGTTTCCCCGAGGATGTTTTGCTGTAGCGTACCGGACTAGGAGGAGACGACGCCAGAGCGGAGAGAGAGAGCACGAGAGGAGATGAGAGATCGATGAGAGACAGAGAGGAGATGAGGGGTAAGTGGTATCTCTGCTGTTCCCTCTGAGAATGCTGAGTGATGATGAGTTGGACGGCGACCTGGGTCGTGGTACTGTGTGTTGTCTGCGCTCAGAGTGTCTCTCAATTCCTCATCACAATGTTGTGTTACCGGCGTGGCGCGCGAGGAGACTTCAGTCAGTCTAGACAGTCGTGAAAACGGGACCCAGGGACATGGTTTATTGCGGATAAAAAAAAATGACACAAGTGTTCACCTCGGGTCGTTTAGAGAGGGGTGAGAGGAGAGAGCGCATCGGATGTGAGAGAGAGACGGTTGGAGGAGGAAGAGGAGGGGAGGGACTGGAGAGACGGAGGGGGACTGGCTCCGGGGAGAGAGAGACGGAGAGGAGAGCGAGAGAGAGATTGATTCATACTCCTTCGGCTCTTCCCAGTTCTCCCGCTGGACCCTGCTCGGAGAGAAGGAGAGAGAGAGAGAGAGAGAGAGAGAGAGAGAGAGAGAGAGCTGCACGTAATGGGCCTCTTACACTCTCTTAGACCTCTCATAAGAGTAAGAGGAAGGCAACAGGTTGTGAGAAGGAAAAAAAAAAAAAGGGAGAGCTAGAGCAGAAGGAAAAATTATAAAAAAGAAAATACTAATAATAAAAAGAACGAAAATTCAGTAAGAAAAAAAAAAGTAGAGTAATATAAAAATAGAAAACCATGAAGAAAGAGGAAAAATTGAGGGAAATTTAATAAGAGGAAGGGGAGATACGGGAATAGTAGTAAAGGTAAGGTAAGGTAAGGTAAGGTAAGGTAAGGTAAGGTAAGGTAAGGTAAGGTAAGGTAGTAAGGTTAGGTAAGGTAAGGTTAGTAAGGTGAGGTTAGGTGAGGTTAGGTAAGGTGAGGTTAGGTAAGGTAAGGTAAGGTGAGGTTAGGTAAGGTGAGGTAAGGTGAGGTTAGGTAAGTAAGGTAAGGTTAGGTTAAGTAAGGTAAGGTTAGGTAAGGTAAGGTAAGATTAGCAGATGTATTATTAGATCAGGTTAGGTTAGGTAAGGTAATGTAAGGTTAGGTTAGGTTAGGTAAGATTAGCAGATATAGTATTTGGTTAGGTTAGGTAAGGTAAGGTCAGGTTAGGTTAGGTTAGGTAGGTTAAATTAGGTAAGGTAAATTAAGGTAAGGTCAGCAGTTGTAGTATTAGTGTGAACGATGTTAACCCTTTAAGCAGGTAATAAGCAGGAGAAGTAGCAGCAATTAGCAGGGACACGAGGAACGCCTGCTGTAATTACTGTGTGAGCTTTGACAAATGAATCCCCTTCCCCTCTCTCTCTCTCTCTCTCTCTCTCTCTCTCTCTCTCTCTCTCTCTCTCTCTCTCTCTCTCTCTCTCTCTCTCTCTCTCTCTCTCTCTCTCCTCACCCTCCCTACCTCTCCCTGTCCCTCGCTTCCTCCCTCACCTCAATATTCCAAACTTCTCTTCCTCCCCTTACCTCTCCTCCCCTCTGTCTCTCCACTAATTCCTCCTCCCCTTCACCTCCTCCTTTCCTTCTCTTCTTATCCCTTCCTCCTTGTACCTTCTCCTCACCTTTCATATCCTCCTTCTTCTTCCTCCTCCTCCTCCTCCTCCTCTTCTGGGCCAAGCTAGTATGTTACTGGGAAGCTGTGGTGGGGAAGAGGGGAGGTGTGGGTGGTGGTGGTGGTGGTGAGGAATGGTGGAGAAGTGGCAATTGTGGTAGTAATTGCGGCTGCTGTATTGGTGGTGGTGGTGGTGGTGGAGATGGAGGTGGTGGTGGTGGTGGTGGTGAAAGTGGTGGAGGAAGGTGACATAAGGCGTTGAAGGAGCATTACGTCATGAAGCAAAATGGAAGCAGTTGTACGAGAGGTGAAGGAGGAGCAGGAGGAGGAGGAGGAGG
Source organism: Metacarcinus magister (assembly GCA_029783475.1). Lineage (NCBI taxonomy): Eukaryota > Metazoa > Arthropoda > Malacostraca > Decapoda > Cancridae > Metacarcinus > Metacarcinus magister. The sequence goes on from JAPQNM010000020.1 coordinate 11,053,754, forward strand.
AGGAGGAGGAGGAGGAGGAGTAGGAGGAAGGAGGAGGAAATGAGTAAGAGGCACAGGAGGAAATGAACGAGAGACAGAGAAGAAGTAGAAGGAGAAGGAAGATGAAGATAACGAGAAAAAGAGAGAGAGAGAGAGAGAGAGAGAGAGAGAGAGAGAGAGAGAGAGAGAGAGAGAGAGAGAGAGAGAGAGAGAGAGAGAGAGAGAGAGAGAGAGAGAGAGAGAGAGAGAAAAAAAAGTAGAACGAGACTACTGAAGGGTAGAGATAGATGGAAGGAAGGGAGAAAGAGACAGAAGAAAGAGAACGAGACTGAGGAAAAGAACAAATACAGGCAGAAAAAGAAAGAGGAGGAGGAGGAGGAGGAAGAGGAAGGAGGAAACAACGATCTCAAAAAATCTCTGGAGGTAAAAATGGGACACATATGCGGGCGGAACTTGATGACCTCACACTGGCACAGAGATACAGCCCGGGGGAGGAGACTGCCACGGCCACCCACATTGCGTTGTGGGGCAGCAAATGGCAAGTAAAATTCGCCTCCAGCAAGACACAGCTGCTAATAGTCTCCAGGTCGAGCCCAGCCCTGCGCCTCACCCTGGAGAGGGAGGCACTTCTGCCGCGGGACGAGGTGGAAGTACTGGGGGTCACTTATGACTCAGCGCTGACCTTCAGGCACCACATTGAACGTCTTGCCAGAGAGGCCTCGGGCAAGCTGGCATCACTCAGGAGGATCTCGAGCTGTCGCTTTAGTGCCTGCAGAACTTTTGCAGTCTCGTTGCTGTACTTGGCACCATCAACGTCAATTTGTGTACCATTATGTTGATTTGTGGAATAATCTACTTGCTACACATTTAGCTTTTAGTACAATGAATGTGCAGCATTTCAAAGAATGTGTAAACGTCTGGTTGTCATGACCAGTAGGGTAGCAATTGTTTTTTATTTTTAGTTATATGTATGTACTGGAGTTAGGCATTTAGATGAGAAACACTAAAAATGTTACCTGTAGCCTGTAAAGTGCTACATTTTTATGTAAAAACACTATGCAACACGCTCTTGAATTGTACATTGTAGTTCTGTATAAATGAAGAGAGAGAGATGATGGATGACAGATGATAGGAAGGGAGAGAGAAAGAATAAAGAAAAGAAAGAGAGGAAGAGGGTGGTGACATGAATGATTAAGAGAAATACAAAGAGAGAGAGAGAGAGAGAGAGAGAGAGAGAGAGAGAGAGAGAGAGAGAGAGAGAGGAGAGAGAGAGAGAGAGAGAGAGAGAGAGAGAGAGAGAGAGAGAGAGGCCTTGATGAATGTGTCGGGGGGGGCGTCTTATTGAAGGGAAAAGACACGCTGGCTGCACCATTATGAAAGGAAGGAAAAGGGAGAAAGGGGAGGACGGGGGGAGGAAGGGGGGAGGACAAGGGGGAGGGAAAGGGGGAGGACAAACGGAGGGAGAGATAGAGAGAAGAAGAAAAGGAAGTTTAGCTTAGAGAGGGGAGGAGATAAACTTGCTATGGTATAAGGATGCACCAGTTTCTAAAGGGAGGAGGGAGAGAGGAAATAAAAGAGTTTCCAGTAAATGAGGAGGAGGAGGAGGAGGAGGAGGAGGAGGAAAGGAAAGGAGAATTGAAGGGGTCGGTTAACATTAGGGAAAGCATACATTAATACCGTATGCGAGAGAGAGAGAGAGAGAGAGAGAGAGAGAGAGAGAGAGAGAGAGAGAGAGAGAGAGAGAGAGAGAGAGAGAGAGAGAGAGAGAGAGAGAATATAATCTTTATTTATGCCTTAGGCTCAGTAATGCATCATAAGGGATTGCTTCCTTCTCTCCTTCCACCTCTTCCTTCCCCTCTCTCTCTCTCCTCTCTCTATCTCTCTTTCGCTCTTTATCTCTCTTTCGCTCCCTTCCCCTCGCCCTCTCTTTAACCCCTTCCCTCTTCTCTCCTTTACAGTCATGTCTCCTTAATTCTCACAACTGTTAATGTCTCGCGTTATGAGCGAGCAAATCTCTCTCTTTCTCTTACTCTCATTATTACTTTCTACCTTATGACCTTTCTCCCTCCTCCTCCTGTTTCTCCTCCTCCTCCCCTCCTCCTCCTCCTCTTTCTTCTGTTCCTGCTCCTCCTTATCATGCTTCATATTGCAATGTAAACTCTGTATATGTAAATAGTTTTGTGTGTGTTTGTGTTTGTGTTTGTGTGTTTGTTTGTGTTTGTGTTTGTGTTATCATTACAAAATACAATAGAACACAACACTGCCATCTACCGGAGTGATTATACACTACATTACTACCTTCCCTACCCTCTGGCGGCGGTCACACGCACTACTCCATCACTAAAGTCACTTCCCTTCTCTTATGGACCCAAAATAATGTTCTAAATATAATAATAATAATAACCTCACTATTATTCATTGATCGGATAACGTATACTGAATAAAAACCAATATAAAAGAGTTAAATTGTAGTGTTATCTAACGCAGGAGTGAGAAAAAGAGAGAAAAAGAGACAAAGAGGAGATAAAAAAAATGAAAACTCTGTCTCTACTCTAGTCTAGTCTCCCCACGTGTTATTAAAATTCCATGACCGTTTTCTGCCCGAGCACGAGTTTTTCATCGGAGTTTGACCATTTGCACAGCTGAGTATTACCACTAAAGTTAAGCATGCACAAAGTGTTGCAGGACGGAACTCTCTCTCCCTGTGTGTGTGTGTGTGTGTGTGTGTGTGTGTGTGTGTGTGTGTGTGTGTGTGTGTGTTGCGGTGATGGTGAAAAGACAGGAATTATAAGTATGAAATTATATGTTTTGATAATTCTATAACGGAACTGAGACTAGGTTAGGTTAGGTTAGGTTAGGTTAGGTTAGGTTAGGTTAGGTTAGGTTAGTGAAAAGAAAGTGAATTAAGCTTGTGAGTTAGGAAAGGGAATGATCGTTTAAGTTTGGTAAGTAAATGGTGATGTAAGACTCAGATTAGGAATGTATTGGGTGTAGTGAGTCGTAGTGATGATTAGGAATGTCATCACTTCTATAAAACCACGTCAGTTAGGAACGGGAATGGGAATGGGAATGTGTTAATTATAGTGAAGTTAGGACCACGTGACAGGAAGTGCAAATTGGGAATGTCAGCGACCAGACACACACACATGGAAGGCGATGGAGGGCGAAGGAAACGAAGAGAGAAAGAAAGAAAGAAAGAAAGAAGAAAAAGGAAAGAAGGAAGAGAAAATAAAGCAAGGAAGAAATTGGGAATGTCAGCGACCAGACACATGCATCACGACCACACGAAGGAAGGAGGACGAAGAAGACAAAGAAAAAACCAAGAAAGAAGAAATAGGAAGACAAAAAAGGAGGAACGATGGAAAAATAAATAAAGAAAGAAGGAAGACTAAAACAAAAGTAGAAGAAACAAGAAGAAGAAGAAGAAGAAGAAGAAGAAGAAGAAGCAAGGGTGATTAATGAGCCCTTCGTCTGCCAGGGAACGCAGGCAACTTATGGCAACCCAGTGATTCATGTGCAACACTCAACCACTTAAGGGGAGAAGCAGGGGAGCAGGGGAATGAAGGGGGAAGGAGGGGAAAGTGAGGGGGAATTGAGGGGAAAAAGAGGGAGAAGGATAGGGAAAGATGGGAAAAGGAGAGAGGAAATGGAGGGAAAGGAGAGGGAAGAGGAGAGGAGGAATCAGGAGTAAGCAGGGATGATAAAACAGGAAGAAGGGACAGCTGGAGATGATGACAATGAGCAGGGAGTAGTGAGGGGAAGGAAGGTAAGGGGAGGAAAGGGGAACATTCAGATAGCGATGGTGGTTGTAGAATTCTCGCTTCACTGCTTCGTTCTCATTGTCTCGGTCTCGCTCCCTCTGTCTCGAAGCTTCGGGGGAAATGAAGCAGGAAGTCATTTGCACGAGGTAAGTCAATAAACATGAGACACGCAGTAATTAGGAAAAGACGAAGAAGGAGAGAGAGAGAGAGAGGAGAAGAGAAGAGAAGGAAATAAATGTGGATGATTTGGGATAAGTGTAAATGCAGATTATTCCCAAATACGAACGTAATATTAGGGTTTCAGACTCGTATTGTATTGAAAAGAAGGAGGAAGAAGAGAAGAAGAAGGAGAAGGAGGAGGAGGAGGAGGAAAACTTAAGAAATATATGAAGTAAAGCAACATATATTAAGATAATGAATTAGAAAGAAAAAAAATATTAGGAACATGAATAGGGTAGAAGAAATTAGAGGAAAATAAGAAACAAAAAGAAATATATATAGTACAGCAAAACATATTAAGAACATGAGAAGGAAAAGAGCAAACAGGAAGAAGATAAGGAGGAGGAGGAGGAAGAGTAAGAGTATAAAGATGTAGATATCACGTGTCAGCAATTAAACTGTTTGGTTGTTAGGGTCATTAAACCTAACAAGGGACTGAACCAACGACTCATTAGATTGTTTATTTATGTATCAACTTATTTGTTTATCAAGATGACCCTTGACATAGTAACTAGACAGATAGATGAATAAATAGATAAATAGATAAATAAGTAAATTAATATAAAGACAAACAGATAAACAGATAGCTAGTAAGATAGATACATGAATACATTACTTGATAAACAGATAAACAGATAGATATTAAGATAAGTAAATAAATAAATAGATAGATAAATTAATATATAGACAGGTAAATAGACAGGTAAATAGACAAAAGTGGTTTAAAATGTCACTATGTGTTTTTTTTTATCGTCTTAACTTGTCTCACTTTGTTTGTTGTGTTTTACGATCTGTGTTTTGTTGTTTCATAATGAGCCAGTATGTGTCCAGGAAGGAGTCATTAATCTTGGCTTGTTTTATTTTCTTTTGTTTTGTTTGTTGTTGATCCTCTCTCTTGATTCCTCTTTGTCATTCTGTATGCATTGTTGTGTGTGTCTGTCTCTCTCTTTCTCTTCTTATTTCTATTTTCTTTCTTCCTGTCCTATATCCTCTCTTGCCTTTCTCACCCACTCTTATCTCTCCCTTTCCCCCAT
>JAPQNM010000020.1:11063746-11066246 GCA_029783475.1 Metacarcinus magister
TCATTTGTTATTTTTTTTCTCTCTCTATTATTTTTCTGTCTCATTGTTTTCTTTTTCTTTTTTCTTTTCTTTTCTTTTCTTTTCTTTCACCCGTTCCCATTTCGGCCAAGGAGTAATATTTGCACAGCCAGCCAGCCGGTAGGAAGGAAAGAAAAAAAAACACTTGCCAGAACAAAGGAGGCGAAAAACAACTATAAAAAAAGTACAATATTGCGTCATTTGCACGAAGTTTCACGGAGGCGGGAACGATGTTGCCTCTGGTGGCGAGCGGAGGAAACACAAACCAAAACAAACAACACGTGAGTAACAATCTATTATCATTTTCCCGTCTGCCGCCTTTCCCCTCACCTACATAACCCCTTTGAGTCATGGAATGGAAAGAAAATACAAGACAAAGGAGGTATTACGTGAGGAAACTGAGGAAATAGCGGCATAGCGACGTATGAGGCGCGTTAAGTAGGGCAGCGGCGAGTGTTTCAAAGTGACGGAGGGCGGAGGAACGCGACCGGGCCATGTTAAGTAAGAAATTATGCGTCCCACATCGGCTCTGTCTGGCTGTTTGACTAAGCACGGACGAACACGCGACTCTGGGCTCTAGGCGGCGTGAAAGACGAAGGGAGGAGGGGAATGGGAGCCTGGAGGAGGAGGAGGAAAGGAAGAGAAGAGAAGAGGAACAGCGTACAGTCATTACCGCCAACAGGATCACATGGGACTGTCATGTCGCCCACAGACTCAGCCTTTTTTTTTATCTCTCCCTCTCTCTCCTCTTCCTCCTCCTCCATGTCTTTTATCTTTCTCTCTCTCTCTCTCTCTCTCTCTCTCTCTCTCTCTCTCTCTCTCTCTCTCTCTCTCTCTCTCTCTCTCTTTCTGTGTGTGTGGGGGGGGGAATGGGGGGCGCTGCGGCACTGTAAAGGGAGTATGTTTTTTTTCTCTCTCTCTCTCATATGCAGTCTGGAGGCTTTTAGAGATTATGTGTTATTATTGCAACAAATCTGGTGAAAAAGAACCCTTAAGTGTAACAGAGAACTCCTGAAGCAGTTATTTTATTTTTTTTTAGCTTTTTTCAGATACTGCGTGAGGGTGTTTTGAGTGGATATTGTGTGTGTGTGTGTGTGTGTGTGTGTGAGTGTGTGTGTGTGTGGGTTAAGTAGGCGAGTGTCAGCCTCCACAACGTTCACCCTTTAGGCAGGACAGAGCAGCGGGTCCCATAAGGGTTTATTAATGAAGATGGGAAGATGGCAGGGTGGCGAGGAAAGGGCGGGGCGCTACTGAAGAGGTTGATGGTGATGGTGGTATTAACTCCACCACCATTGCCACCACTGCAGCCTCCTACTCGTTGTCTTCTTTTCCTTCTCCTCTTCCACCTCTTCCAATGCTACTACTATATTGTATGAGTCTCGCCCTGTTTCTGTTTTTATATAATTGTTTCTTTGTTTCCTATCGTCTAGCATCAAATTAAACAGATTATTGCTGGGTGAAAATGTTAAAATACCATCCGTTGCCCCTTCTCTGTAGTGTTGATGGAGAGTGTAACAGTGATTGGCTCTCAGGATTACAATAAGTACATCAAATCACTCCTCTTTCCATGGATAAAAAGGAAGGAAACTCAACTCGTATTAGGGAGAGACAGAAGGTTATGATGACAAGCTCAGAACAGTGTGCACCAGTGTTATTAATGTCCCGTGTGCGTTCATCTTGTATTCTGTGTGTGTGTGTGTGTTTCTCTCTCTCTCTCTCTCTCTCTCTCTCTCTCTCTCTCTCTCTCTCTCTCTCTCTCTCTCTCTCTCTCTCTCTCTCTCTCTCTCTCTCTCCTGCATCAGCCGTCCCTGTCCTCTTGTTCACCCTTGCCCCTCGTGTTCCTGCAGCTGTAGCAGACGGCGACTTGCTGCTCTGTATATTACCATTTCTCCGACATTCTCCACTGCATATATTTCCTCCTATTGTCTGACCTTCCCTCTAGTCTCCTCCGCTTGCCTCTCTTCACTGCACAGTCATCCTTCCCCTTACGCCACCACCGCCGCCTTTGGAAGCATGGCGGTGAGAGGCAAGCTGCTGCACCCTACAGTACTATTTCTTGAACATTTCGCCCTTGCATGTATATACCTCGTTGTGTGTCCCTCCACGTATTACCGCCCTCCCTCTGTGCTCACCCCTTGCTTCGTGTCATCGCAGCTGTGGCGTGTGTGGCGGTGGGCGGCGGGGTGCAGGCAGCAGGCGGGGACATCTTCTACTTCAGCGCCTGGCCAGCTACAGGAAGGGTCGCTGCAGGGGAAGAGCGGGTGCTGCGGTGTGCTGTGTCCGACGCCACCAGCATCACCCTCACCTGGCACCTAGACGGCCGGCCCCTCACCTACTCATCGAGGCGCCGCGTGAGAGGTGAGCCCACGCCTTCATTCTGTGAGGTTAATGAAGGTTTGCCAGGTAAACACATGCAAGTAGATAGCTCAATATAACCCATTCATCCAGGTGAGGTGTAGGAAATGAGGCTGCAGGTAACTCA
>JAPQNM010000020.1:11071246-11106246 GCA_029783475.1 Metacarcinus magister
GAGAGAGAGAGAGAGAGAGAGAGAGAGAGAGAGAGAAAAAAAAAAACCTTTGCATCGTTCAGTTAATGGTACGTAAGTGTGTGTGTGTGTGTGTGTGTGTGTGTGTGTGTGTGTGTGTGTGTGTGTGTGTGTGTGTGTGTGTGTGTGTGCAGTGGACGGTGATTGCCAGTGGAACAAATGGCTTGGTGGATGCGAGTGGATGAGAGTGGATGTACAGGTAAGGGTGAGTGAGTAGCGAGTGTGATTGGACGGCAGGTAGGTAAAGGTTTGTGCTTCCTCGTCTCTCATTGGCTCCTGGATTTACTTTTATTACCCCGATGTATATATTGTTTTCAAGAGTAATATTATTTTTTTTTTTTTTTGGTCTGTTTTAATCATAAGAACATACAAAAATAAGGAGGCTGGAAAAGGCTAGTTGACCTATACATGAAACAGCTCCTATGCACCTAATTGTACTACTGTTTGTGTCTCTCTCTCTCTCTCTCTCTCTCTCTCTCTCTCTCTCTCTCTCTCTCTCTCTCTCTCTCTCTCTCTCTCTCTCTCTCTCTCTCTCTCTCTCTCTGTGTGTGTATAATTAGATAAACCTTCACACCTCCATGGTAAACACACCTGTGCTTACCCCTAATGACTCTCCTCTCCCCTATAATCACCTCTATTATCTACCTTTATTATAGCATTTAATTATCATCTTTAACCTATGATGTCTAGATGCTCCTGTCTGCCCTTCTGTCTTGCCTCCCTTCCTCTCCCTTCACCTCCCTTCTTCCTCCTCTTCCTCCTCCTCCTTATTATATTTATTTTTATCATTAATGTTTATTTTTATCTTTAATATTTATTTTTATCATTAATATTTATTTTTATCATTAATATTTATTTTTATCATTAATATTTATTTTTATCATTAATATTTATTTTTATCATTAATATTTATTTTTATCATTAATATTTATTTTTATCATTAATATTTATTTTTATCTTTAATATTTATTTTTATCATTAATATTTATTTTTTATCATTAATATTTATTTTTATCATTAATATTTATTTTTATCATTAATATTTATTTTTATCATTATTATTTATTTTTTATCATTAATATTTATTTTTATCATTAATATTTATTTTTATCATTAATATATATTCTTATCATTATTATTTATTTTTATCATTAATATTTATTTTTATCATTAATATTTATTTTTTATCATTATTATTTATTTTTATCATTATTATTTATTTTTATCATTAATATTTATTTTTATCATTAATATTTATTTTTATCATTAATATTTATTTTTATCATTAATATTTATTTTTATCATTAATATTTATTTTTATCATTAATATTTATTTTTATCATTCATATTTATTTTTATCATTAATATTTATTTTTTATCATCCATATTTATTTTTATCATAAATATTTATTTTTTATCATTAATATTTATTTTTATCATTGATATTTATTTTTATCATTAATCATTATTTTTATCATTAATATTTATTTTTATCATTAATATTTATTTTTTCATAATTATTTATTTTTTATCATTAATATTCATTTTTATCATTAATATTTACTTTCATCATAATTATTTATTTTTTATCATTAATATTTATTTTTATCATTAATATTTATTTTTATCATAATTATTTATTTTTATCATTAATATTTATTTTTATCATTAATATTTATTTTTATCATTAATATTTATTTTTATCATTAATATTTATTTTTATCATAATTATTTATTTTTATCATTAATATTTATTTTTATCATTAATATTTATTTTTATCATAAATATTTATTTTTATCATCAATATTTATTTTTATCATTAATATTTATTTTTATCATTAATATTTATTTTTATCTTTAATATTTATTTTTATCATTAATATTTACTTTTATCATAATTATTTATTTTTTATCATTAATATTTATTTTTATCATTAATATTTATTTTTATCATTAATATTTATTTTCATCATAATTATTTATTTTTATCATTAATATTTATTTTTATTATAATTATTTATTTTTATCATTAATATTTATTTTTATCATTAATATTTATTTTTATCATTAATATTTAGTTTTATCATTAATATTTATTTTTATCATAATTATTTATTTTTATCATTAATATTTATTTTTATCATAATTATTTATTTTTTATCATTAATATTTATTTTTATCATTAATATGTATTTTTATCATTAATATTTATTTTTATCATTAATATTTATTTTCATCATAATTAATTATTTTTATCATTAATCATTATTTTTATCATTAATCATTATTTTTATCATTAATATTTATTTTTATCATTAATAATTATTTTTATCATCCATATTTATTTTTATCATCCATATTTATTTTTATCATAATTATTTATTTTTTATCATTAATATTTATTTTTTATCATTAATATTTATTTTAATCATTAATATTTATTTTTATCATTAATATTTATTTTTATCATCCATATTTATTTTTATCATAATTATTTATTTTTTATCATTAATATTTATTTTTATCATTAATATTTATTTTTATCATTAATATATATTTTTATCATTAATATTTATTTTTATCATTAATATTTATTTTTATCATTAATATTTACTTGCATCATAATTATTTATTTTTTATCATTAATATTTATTTTTATCATTAATATTTATTTTTATCATAATTATTTATTTTTATCATTGATATTTATTTTTATCATTAATATTTATTTTTATCATTAATATTTATTTTTATCATTAATATTTATTTTTATCATAATTATTTATTTTTATCATTAATATTTATTTTTATCATTAATATTTATTTTTATCATTAATATTTATTTTTATCATAATTATTTATTTTTATCATTAATATTTATTTTTATCATAATTATTTATTTTTATGATTAATATTTATTATTATCATAAATATTTATTTTTATCATCAATATTTATTTTTATCATAATTATTTATTTTTATCATTAATATTTATTTTTATCATTAATATTTATTTTTATCATTAATATTTATTTTTATCATAATTATTTATATTTATCATTAATATTTAGTTTTATCATTAATATTTATTTTTATCATAATTATTTATTTTTATCATTAATATTTATTTTTATCATAATTATTTATTTTAATCATTAATATTTATTTTTATCATTAATCATTATTTTTTATCATTAATATTTATTTTTATCATTAATATTTATTTGTATCATAATTATTTATTTTTTATCATTAATATTTATTTTTATCATTAATATTTATTTTAATCATTAATATTTATTTTTATCATTAATATTTATTTTTATCATCCATATTTATTTTTATCATCCATATTTATTTTTATCATAATTATTTATTTTTTATCATTAATATTTATTTTTATCATTAATATTTATTTTTATCATTAATATTTATTTTTATCATCCATATTTATTTTTATCATCCATATTTATTTCTATCATAATTATTTATTTTTTATCATTAATATTCATTTTTATCATTAATATTTACTTTCATCATAATTATTTATTTTTTATCATTAATATTTATTTTTATCATTAATACTTATTTTTATCATAATTATTTATTTTTATCATTAATATTTATTTTTATCATTAATATTTATTTTTATCATTAATATTTATTTTTATCATTAATATGTATTTTTATCATTAATATTTATTTATATCATTAATATATATTTTTATCATAATTATTTATTTTTATCATTAATCATTATTTTTATCATTAATATTTATTTTTATCATCCATATTTATTTTTATCATTAATATTTATTTTTATCATAATTATTTATTTTTATCATTAATATTTATTTTTATCATTAATATTTATTTTTATCATTAATATTTATTTTTATCATTAATATTTATTTTTATCATTAATATTTATTTTTATCATAATTATTTATTTTTATCATTAATATTTATTTTTATCATTAATATTTATTTTTATCATAATTATTTATTTTTATCATTAATATTTATTTTTATCATTAATATTTATTTTTATCATAAATATTTATTTTTATCATCAATATTTATTTTCATCATTAATATTTATTTTTATCATTAATATTTATTTTTATCATTAATATTTATTTTTATCATTTATATTTACTTCTATCATAATTATTTATTTTTTATCATTAATATTTATTTTTATCATTAATATTTATTTTTATCATTAATATTTATTTTTATCATTAATATTTATTTTTATCATAATTATTTATTTTTATCATTAATATTTATTTTTATCATAATTATTTATTTTTATCATTAATATTTATTTTTATCATAATTATTTATTTTTATCATTAATATTTATTTTTATCATTAATATTTATTTTTATCATTAATATTTATTTTTATCATTAATATTTATTTTTATCATTAATATTATTTTTATCATTAATATTTATTTTTATCATTAATATTTATTTTTATCATTATTATTTATTTTTATCATTAATATTTATTTTTATCATCCATATTTATTTTTATCATCCATATTTATTTTTATCATAATTATTTATTTTTTATCATTAATATTTATTTTTATCATTAATATTTATTTTTATCATTAATATTTATTTTTATCATAATTATTTATTTTTATCATTAATATTTATTTTTATCATTAATATTTATTTTTATCATTAATATTTATTTTTATCATTAATATTTATTTTTATCATAATTATTTATTTTTATCATTAATATTTATTTTTATCATTAATATTTATTTTTATCATAATTATTTATTTTTATCATTAATATTTATTTTTATCATAATTATTTATTTTTATCATTAATATTTATTTTTATCATTAATATTTATTTTTATCATTAATATTTATTTTTATCATTATATTTATTTTTATCATTAATATTTATTTTTATCATTAATATTTATTTTTATCATCCATATTTATTTTTATCATCCATATTTATTTTTATCATTAATATTTATTTTTATCATTAATATTTATTTTTATCATTAATATTTATTTTTATCATTAATATTTATTTTTATCATTAATATTTATTTTTATCATTAATATTTATTTTCATCATAATTATTTATTTTTATCATTAATATTTATTTTTATCATAATTATTTATTTTTATCATTAATATTTATTTTTATCATTAATATTTATTTTTATCATTAATATTTATTTTTATCATTATTATTTATTTTTATCATTAATATTTATTTTTATCATTAATATTTATTTTTATCATCCATATTTATTTTTATCATCCATATTTATTTTTATCATTAATATTTATTTTTATCATTAATATTTATTTTTATCATTAATATTTATTTTTATCATTAATATTTATTTTTATCATTAATATTTATTTTTATCATTAATATTTATTTTCATCATAATTATTTATTTTTATCATTAATATTTATTTTTATCATAATTATTTATTTTTATCATTAATATTTATTTTTATCATTAATATTTATTTTTATCATTAATATTAATTTTTATCATTAATATTAATTTTTATCATTAATATTTATTTTTATCATTAATATTTATTTTTATCATTATTATTTATTTTTATCATTAATATTTATTTTTATCGTCCATATTTATTTTTATCATCCATATTTATTTTTATCATAATTATTTATTTTTATCATTAATATTTATTTTTATCATTAATATTTATTTTTATCATTAATATTTATTTTTATCATAATTATTTATTTTTATCATTAATATTTATTTTTATCATAATTATTTATTTTTATCATTAATATTTATTTTTATCATCAATATTTATTTTTATCATAATTATTTATTTTTATCATTAATATTTATTTTTATCATTAATATTTATTTTTATCATTAATATTTATTTTTATCATTAATATTTATTTTTATCATTAATATTTATTTTTATCATTATTATTTATTTTTATCATTAATATTTATTTTTATCATTAATATTTATTTTTATCATCCATATTTATTTTTATCATCCATATTTATTTTTATCATTAATATTTATTTTTATCATTAATATTTATTTTTATCATTAATATTTATTTTTATCATTAATATTTATTTTTATCATTAATATTTATTTTTATCATTAATATTTATTTTTATCATTATTATTTATTTTTATCATTAATATTTATTTTTATCATTAACATTTATTTTTATCATTAATATTTATTTTTATCATTAATATTTATTTTTATCATTATTATTTATTTTTATCATTAATATTTATTTTTATCATTAATGTTTATTTTTATCATTAATATTTATTTTTATCATTATTATTTATTTTTATCATTATTATTTATTTTTATCATTAATATTTATTTTTATCATTAATATTTATTTTTATCATTATTATTTATTTTTATCATTAATATTTATTTTTATCATTATTATTTATTTTTATCATTAATATTTATTTTTATCATTAATAAGAAAAATTTGAATAAAATCATAATTTTAAAAAAAAATCTATAAATCGAACACTTAGAAAAGACCTCGGCAGTGTAAGGGTTAATACTGGCAATAAGTTATGTTTAACCTGCCATTACCACCGAAACGAAGGATGCGAGGGGATTTCATTGAAATGTTCAAGATAATCAAAGGATTCGATAATATCAATACAGAAGATTACATTACTTTTGATTGATCCAATATAACAAGAAGACATCATTCTTTTAAGATTACTGGTAAAAGATTCACATCAAACAAAGCCAAGCACTTCTTTTTCAATCGGATCGTTAACGTTTGGAACTCCCTGCCCGCCAATGTCGTCGACAGTAAAACAATTACTACGTTCAAAAATAGACTTGACAAATATTTAGAAGCCAATCCACAACTAAAATACTATCCGTTAACGTAGCAAACTTTGAGTAAGTTCATCCTGATGTACCTAACTTACGAAATGTCGATTCAAAAGACGTCGCTAGTGGCCTGACATCGCTTGCCAGGAAGTAGTGGTACCAGTAGTGGTAGTGACAGTAGTGACAGTCTGGTCTTGGTTGGCCTTCCTTTCCCTGCCAGCCATGGCTGGGGAGAGAAGCCTTCACCCTTACTATCCTGTATCCTTCACTCTAGATTAGATAGTGTATATTAGTGTATAATATTCACATTCGGAGGTGGTGAAATACAGTTTGATATTCTAGTAATGATAAAAATAAGTCCAGATTCGTGTTCATTTTGACCCAAAACATCATTGTAGAAATTTTCATCACATTCTGAGGTGTGAAAATTTTTCATCAAATTTCCAAGGTGGACACCCTTAGATTTTTTTCAAGAAATTACGTTTTTTGAAATAACTTGAAAAGTATGAGGATTACGTAAAAGTTGTATATATTAGTAAAAGATTGAGCATGAGACGCCCGTTCTAATGAGCTATACAGAAATATAATTGGACTATTGGTTATTGAGAAAATGCTAAATATGTGTTTTTAACAAAACTTACACAAAACATTATTTTTTTCTTAAACGGTTCAATATATTTTAAATCTGATATGATATTTAGATAGAGCTCATCAAGCTTAATAAATTTGTATATAAACATTTAAACTGTAGGAGTAATAGTTTCGTAGTAAAATGACAAAGATGACTTCGACCTCAATTCTGGTGGAAAATTTCGGTCCAAAATTGAACAATGCATTTCCGTGACAGTAATGATAAAACTGAGTCCAGATTCCTGATCAACACAACAAAAACACAATAAAAACACACTTAGAATAACCTTCACGAGTTTTCAAAATAATAATAAGTTTCAAAATATTAATAAGTTTTCAAAATTTCCACCTATGCTAAGAGAAGCCTTCACCCTTACTATCCTGTATCCTTCACTCTAGACTAGACAGTGTACTCACAAACAGCCTCGTAAGGGCCAGCAGGCCTGTTGCTGTTTGTTCTTCCTATGTGTTCCTATGTGTTCCTTCTCCTTTTCATCCTTCTGCTCGTGTTCTTCCTCCCTCCTAATCTGCGTATCCATCCTCCTCCTCATCCTATTTTTTCTCATTTTCCTTTTATTTTTCTCTTTTTTCCCTCCTCCTTTTCCTCCTCCTCCTTCTTCAGTGTCTATAAATAACTTATCTTTTATTTTCTCGCTGGTAATCATCATCATCATCGTCGTCATCGTCCTCGTCCTTGTCCTTGTCATTTCATAATTTTGTAATCCTCTTTTTCGACCTTTTCTTCTTCATCTTCTTCTTTTTTTTCTTCTTCATCTTCATCTTCCTTTTTTAATTATTTTTTATTATTTTTTTTTATTTTCTATGCCTTTTGGTAATCGGTTAATCTGATTCGAATTATTTTTCTTAAGTTTTTCTTCTTCCTTTATCTTCATTAATAAGATTTTTTAATTTATTTTTTATTTATTTAAGTCCAGTTCGGTAGCGTGTGTGTGAGCGTGAGTTTTCTCTATCTCTCATCTCTGGATTTGAATATATTATGAATATCTATTTTTTTGTGTGTCTACATATTCTCTCTCTCTCTCTCTCTCTCTCTCTCTCTCTCTCTCTCTCTCTCTCTCTCTCTCTCTCTCTCTCTCTCTCTCTCTCTCTCTCTCTCTCTCTCTCTCTCTCTCTCCTTGGTCCTCTTTTCTCTACAGCTATTAAAATATCCTCATTTCCTACTCTCTTTTTACTCCCACCTCACCCTCTGCCACTCACTCCTACAGACACATCCTGCAGAGAAACGGGAGCCTGGTGGTGTTAGCAGCCAGTGTAGGAGACGAAGGAGTGTATACATGCAAAGGACGCCGCCAGGACCGCCCTCACCCTGCATCCTACGCCGCCAGAGTCACCCTTGCCTGTACGTATCGCTGCCTGCCTGACTCCCTGCCCTCTCACGTCATCCTGGGCACGCGAGGGGAAGCACGTAGTTGAAGGGAAAACGGCGTGGATGTGTTGGTCTGATGTGCTAATCTGTCTGCTCTCCCTCGCATTATTTACGCTTCTAAAACAGCGGTTCCCTTTACATCATTTACTGGGGGTCTTAAAGTTGTTTTTGTCTGTCTCTCTGTCTCTCTCTCTCTCTCTCTCTCTCTCTCTCTCTCTCTCTCTCTCTCTCTCTCTCTCTCTCTCTCTCTCTCTCTCTCTCTCTCTCTCTCTCTCCATCCCTTTAACACCTTCCTTCTGCTGCTACTCCTACAGATATCGACACCAACTCCTCGCCCACGCTAGAACCGGGACCCAACTTACGGAATATGCATGTGGTAGGCGCTGGAGGGCGGCTCAAAGTCCTCTGCCTCCCTTCCCCTGGTCTTCCCACCCCTCGTGCCTCCTGGGTCGCCGTGCCCCTACAGGAGGAGAAGGAGGCAGGGTCTGGGGCGGATAGCAGAGGCGCCGCTGAGCTTCTGGTGGAGGATGTTAACCACGCACACGCTGGGAACTATACCTGTGTAGCCTCTAACCTGGCGGGGAACACCTCTGCCTCCTTACAGCTGGTGGTGACGAGTGAGTGTTGAGGTGGAAAGAGTGGATGGAAAGATAGGTGGAGTTATAGTTATGGAGAGAGGAGAAAAAAGGTGGAAAGAGAGAAAACTAAAGAAAAAATCATTGTGTTAATGTTTTTTCCCTCTTTCCTCCCTCTCTGCAGGAAAGCCACACGCCCAGTTAGTGACGGCGCCGCTGGAAGTACTGGAAGAGGAGACGGCGAGGCTGGAATGTCGCGTGGACGCCTCTTCACGACCTTATACCAATGTCACGTGGACCCGCAACGCTAACCCGGTAATACACACACACACACACACACACACACACACACACACACACACACACACACACACACACACACACACACACACAGGGGGGGGGTAAGGGAGGTGGCCCAGCCCTTCCCCTGAAAATTAATTATATTGTGATATAACCCTTTGCAGGCTAAATTTGTCTGGCCTGTATAATATTTGGGCCCCCTGATAACACACACACACACACACACACACACACACACACACACACACACACACACACACACACACACACACACACACACACACGGTAGATTATTACTAATACTAGACTATTTCTCATCAGTGCTACGGATGAGTAATCTAATATTTCACTTAATCCTTTGTGACAATCTAAATAACTATGTAGCATCATTTTGTATCTCACGCTGTTTGTCCCTCTATAGTTGTAGTAGTAGTAGTAGTAGTAGTAGTAGTAGTAGTAGTAGTAGTAGTAGTAGTAGTAGTAGTAGTAGTAGTTTTATAATTTTTTGTAGAAACTCTCTACTAGTTTGATATTGATTGTATTCTGTCTGTCTGTCTCTGTGTATGGATATCTGTCTTCTCTCTCTCTCTCTCTCTCTCTCTCTCTCTCTCTCTCTCTCTCTCTCTCTCTCTCTCTCTCTCTCTCTCTCTCTCTCTTTCGTAATCATTGGTTTTTACGTGCATAGGATTATACACCGGCTTTGACTCATCCTTTAATCCCTCCTTTCTTCCCTTCTTCCTTCCTTCCTTCCTTCCTTCCTTCCTTCCTTCCTTCCTTCCATTTCTCGTCCCTTCCGTTTCCTGCCAGCACATAACCAGAGGGAGAGGTGGTGGGTGGGGAGGAGTCTTGTTCTATTCTATCCTGATCCTGCACATGTAGTTTCTTAGAAGTAGTATGTAGTTCAGGTTACCCCCTAAAGAGCTGATAGTATTCCTAGTATTAGTTCTTCCTATGTAATCTTTTCCTTCTCTATCCGTTATCCTTTAGTCTCTTTAATCTCGCCTTACAAGCATCATTGACTCATTTCCAATCTGCTTTTACTCATAGTCCTTTCATCCTCATCTTCTTTCATACTCTTCACGAATCCTCCCTCCCTCCCTCCCTCTCTTTCTCTCCTCTCTCCTTCCCTCTCCCTCCTTACTTGTCCCCATCCTTTTAATAGTTCATTGACCTTTCTTCTCTTTCACCTTTTATTCCTCCCTTCTACACATCGTCCCTTACCTCTCTTCCTCTCTTCATCCCTCTCTCTCTACCCTCTCTTCTTCATTCACCCTTCTTTCTTCCCATCTACACACCATCCCTTACCTTCCTTCTTTCTTCTTCATTACCCTTCCTTCCACCCTTCCACCCTTCCCCTTACATCACACCATCCTTCCCTCACTCCTTCACTGCCTCCCTCAACCCGTCCTTCGCCTCCTTCGCCAGGTTAGCGTGGATGACTATAGGATATCAGTGTCGGGCATGGAGGAAGGGGTGACGGAGGGCGTGTCAGTGCTAAGGATCCGTTGGGCACGCCTTACGGACGCCGGGGACTACATCTGTGTGGTGAATACCCTGGGACACCCTCCTGCAGCCACCAACCCCGTCAGGCTCTCCGTCACGGGTAAGAGAGAGAGAGAGAGAGAGAGAGAGAGAGAGAGAGAGAGAGAGAGAGAGAGAGAGAGAGAGAGAGAGAGAAGAGAGAGAGAGAAAGAGAGAAAACAAAAGATAAATAACACTTTTTTTTCCTCACCTTTCCCAGAGCGACTCAAGTTTTCCCCTCTTCCCCGAGACACGAGGGTGGAGGTGGGTGCCAACTTGAGTGTCCCGTGCCAGGCCAGGGGCGCCCACTCACCTCTCATTACCTGGCATCGTGTTTCCCATCAGGTGAGGCGAGGCTGTACCTACTCAGCTTATGTTATACTTTTCCCTCCTCTCGTTGTCCTTCTTCTCCTCTTCCAACTCTTTATTCTGTTCTCTCTCTCTCTCTCTCTCTCTCTCTCTCTCTCTCTCTCTCTCTCTCTCTCTCTCTCTCTCTCTCTCTCTCTCTCTCTCTTTTAGTCGAGCATTTGTTTACTTCTCTCCTATCTCCCCTTTCCATTTATTCTTTATTGACTCCACTTTTTTCTGCCTTATCTCCTCTTCCCTCTTTCTCCTCTAACTATCTCTTCACCTCCCCTTCCCCTCCCCTTCCCCTTCCCTTCCTCTCTCCTCCCCTTCCCCTCCTCTCTCCCTTCCCCTCCTCTCTCCTCCCACAAATTATCAATACACCACTAACTCAACTTTTCTGTATCTCTTGCTCCTCCTCCTCCTCCTCCTCCTCCTCCTCCTCCTCCTCCTCCTCCTCCTCCTCTTTTTCCTCCTCTTCCTTCTTCTTCCCTCCAGCTATCCTTGCGCCACCTTCTTTACTTCACATTTTTCCTCCCTCCTCCCCCCTTCTTTACCTTCCCCCTTTTCCTCTCTCCTTCTCTCCTTCCTTCCTTTCTTCCTTCCTTCCTTCCTCTTAAAAAGTCTTTCTTAGCCTTAATCTCATTTTTTTCTTCTTCTACTTTCCTCCTTTCTTCCTCTTTTCAAATATTTCCTTCTTCTTAACTCACATTTTCTCTTTTACTTCCTCCTTTTGGTATTATCTCCTCTTAACCTCCTTTTCATATGCATCCACTTTCCTCCTCCTCCTCCTCCTCTTTCTCCTCCTTCCACCGTCCTCTTCCACAAAATATACATTATCCACCTTTTAACCTCCTCCTCCTCCTCCTCCTCCTCCTCCTCCTCCTCCTCCTCCTCCTCCTCCTCCTCCTCCTCCTCACTCTCCATTCCCTCGTCAGCTTCATACCTTTACAGCCTCTCATTCCCGCCCTAGGCTAGTACAGGGAAGGGTTGCCTGCTGTTCTCTGCTACTGCTGCTGCTGCTGCTGCTGGAAGTTCCTGCTGAAGACGAGGAAGGGGCTACACATTCTTCCTCTTGATTTTCTCTCTCTCTCTCTCTCTCTCTCTCTCTCTCTCTCTCTCTCTCTCTCTCTCTCTCTCTCTCTCTCTCTCTCTCTCGCTCTCTCTCTCTACCTATCAACCTTTCACTTAATTACCTACTATCAAGTCCTTTTTAGGCCTCAAATTAGCTCCATTTAATTTTTATATCACCGTAATTACACCTGAATCCTGAGTGAGCATTTCTGGTTATTGCATTAATTAAGGATGTGTGTACCTGATGCTGTGTGTACCTGTGTAGGGAGTGTGTAGGTATAACTGTAGCAGGTGTAGAGGTAGAGTTATCAAGCACTGTGGAAGCAAAGGTGTTAATATGTGCAGGTGTGGCAGAGGTGGATGGAGTACCTGTAGATTTGTGTTCAGGTGATTAACAGGTGTGTAGAAGTTGGACAGGTGTAAAGAAAGGGATGAAACAACTATAATGATAAAAAACAGATCAAAACAGGTGCACTAAATAACATCTTACCTACAAACATAACCATAGACATATAGACATAACAGAAACAACAGGTACAATTACACACAATAACACACACACACACACACACACAACAGGTATTAAACACACATATACAAACACATACATAACAGGTTGATGAAGTGTTGCTGGGGTTGTGTTTCAGGCGTTGCTTGGGTTACCTGAACACATGGCGAGCGTGGAGGGGCGGCTGGAGGTGGTTGGGGCGGAGCTGGATGATGCTGGGAGGTATATGTGTGTTGCCTCCTCCTCTCAGGGCGCTATTAACGTCACCATCATTCTCTCTGTCATTGGTGAGTACTAGGAGGAGGAGGAGGAGGAGGGAAAGGAGGAGGAGAAAATAGTAGGAAGTAAAGGCAACAAATATAAAATGAATACAAAGAAAATGTTGCAAATATGAATGGAAATATGATAAATAAATCTTACTTACTAACCAACCTGTGTGTGTGTGTGTGTGTGTGTGTGTGTGTGTGTGTGTGTGTGTGTGTGTGCGTGTGTGCGTGCAGAGAGCCCTGTGCTGGAGTGGGTGACGCAAGGGCCTGTCATAGTGGATCGGGGTGACAGCCTTCTGTTGGAGTGCTTCGCTAGGGGGAGTCCGCAGCCCTCCATCCACTGGGACTTCAACCACACTACTAACGGCTTCGACCCAGACAGGTGAGGTGGAGGTGATTTGTGTCTGTCTATCTGCCTGTCTGTCTGTCTGTTTGTTCCTGTGTCTGTCTATCTGTCTGTCTGTTTTTGTGTGTATGTGTGGTTAGCTGTGTGTTTATCTAGCTGGCTGAATGGATGGCTAGATGGATGGATGATTGACTGGCTGGTTAATGGATGGATGTATTGAACGTCTTAAGTCTCCCATTAGTACTCCGATCATTATTAGTTTTTTTAATGTCTCTGTTTCTCATTTGTAATTGGAGTCAAGGGTCTGCAGTGTGTATTAGATAACAGGTATTATATATATGTGCTAATAGTGTATATAGACATTTATACGTTAATGATAGAGGAGGTAAATATGGGTATAGATACAATCATAATGACATCTATGCCAGGAGGAAAGATATGACGTAATTGTCACCCTCAATAAATTTACTACATATGTGTGTGTGTGTGTGTGTGTGTGTTTGCGTGTGTGTAATTGTCACCCTCAATACGTTTACTACATATATGTGCGTGTGTTTGTGTGCGTGTAATTGTCACATTCAATTAGCTCACTACAAATGTGTGCGTGTGTGTGCGTGTGTGTTTTACAGGGTGGACCTGCACGGCAATGGCACGTTACAAGTGTCTGAGGTGCGGTGGGAGGACGGTGGAGTGTACGGCTGCACGGCTGCCAACATGGGAGGCCTGGCACGTGCGGAGATTGCTGTTACCGTGACAGGTGGGTAGCAGGAGGAGGAGGAAGGATGTGAGAGATAGGAAAGAGAGAAAGAGAGAGGCATGTTGGATAGAGGAATGAAATAAGAGTTTTAGGGGGAAAGGAGAGATGAGGGGACGAATGGGTGGGACAAGGGGATGATTTGAGGGGAAAGAGGAAAGTAAGTGAAGGATGAGGCGTGGCAGGAGTCAGGGAGGCGTGGAATAGGAGGCAGTGAAGGAAGGACACGAAGGGAGGGAGGGGATTAAGGGAAAAGAGGGAGGAAGGAAGGAGGAAAGGCAGGGGGCAAAGGGGAAGTCCGAGAGAGGGAAGAAGGGGAGAGGGAGGTGGGTGAGGGGAGGGAAGGAGAGGGGAGATAGGAGGTGCTTTTTCTAAATTCATGACATACTCTTTCGAATCAAGTGAGCCATTTTAGAACTTCCTTACATTTTTTCTCCTCCTCCTCACGTAAATTTGGCCGGAAAATGGAGAAGAAAAAGAAGCGAAAATAAGAGGGGAAAAAAAAATTCTCTTGAGTGGTACTGACGAAGGAAAAGAGTGAGAGGAATGTTGATGTAGTGGGAAGATGATTTTATATATATATAGAGAGAGAGAGAAAATGTAGATAAAATTGTAGTGATAGATTATAATATATCAAAAAAAAACTATTAATCATTATCATTATCATCATTATTATTATTATTATTATTATTATTGTCATTATTATTATTGTTATTATTATTATTACTATTATTATTATTATTATTATAGTTGTAATTATTTTTTTCGTCCTTGCCTTGGGAGCCTCAATCCATCTTGCTTCTGTGACAGGCGGTAGTTCACAGTTGCTTGGGCGGACTGTGGGCGTAGCAGTGGGCGGGGCAGCGGCTTACATTGCTCTGGTGGGCGCCATGTTGATCTACTGCCGCCAGCGACGACACCGCCTGAAGCAGCCGTCCCCGCAGCACGCCAGGGGTGAGACAGGGGCGGAGAAGGGGCTGACAGGGGAGGGAGAGATACATAGAGGGAGTTGAGGGGTGATATGGAAAGGGGAAAATAGAGAGAGATAAATGGTACGGGAGAGGGGACAGACAAGAGTGTGGGCGGTGAGTGGAATAGAAACAAGGGTCACCAAACTGAGGGGTGTGCAGGGGAAGGGTTATGGGAGTGAAGGGTGAGGGAAGGGTGAGGGAAGGGTGGAGTACAGTGGGGTGAAGAGAGGGGAAAGGTTAACTAATGCTTGTTGACTTGTGTAAATGTTCCTTCATTATTTAGTTGTCATCTGTATGTAATTAGTGATTCCCTGTATGGCATTGTTATTATTTTTTATTTCAGCTGAGCATCTATGAAACGGATCTGTTCTTTGCATGAAAAAAAAAAAGAAATTGAAATCTTGCAGTATATTATGTGCTTATAAATTATATATCTAATGCTTTCTTGACTCTATTAATTCATCTATTAGCAAATGTATTATTTCATATACTTATTAATTTATATATTTATTTGTATGCTGATACCTATAACTTTTATCTCATTTATCAAAAAGTCATCGTGTATTACTTTTCTTTTTATCTTGTATGTGTTTACCTGAGTGTGGTGTGTTGCTAACAAGGCAACACACCTGTGAGACGCTGGGGCTGCCTCGCTGGGGTTGTGTTGAGGGGTGAGACCAGGCGTGGGTCAGTGCAAGGTCAAGTCAGGGGTCAAAGGGAGTGTGTGAGGTTAAAGTGGGATGTTAGGGTGTTTATAAGACTCTGTGAGGGTTGGAAAGGAAGGAGAAAGGAGGAGGAAGGTTAATGGTAGGGTTGGTGCCTTGTAGAAGCTTATTGTTGTTGTTGTTGTTGTTGTTTATGTTGCTGTTGTTTCTGCTATTGTAGTTGTTGTTGCTGTTGCTGTAGTTCTCTGCTTCCTTCTGTATCTAGTCTCTGTCATGATGTTTACATAAGATACTGAGTGATGCATTACTAGGTCACACTGCCTCACACACACACACACACACACACACACACACACACACACACACACACACACACACACACTGGCAGGTATCGAGTAACGCGTCGTTGTGTCTGGAGGTGGTGTGAGCGAGGCAGCCCAGCGGCTCGAGGAGGAGGAGAGGCTGATGTACGCTGCTCCTCCAGGGGGCGTCGGAGGGGGTCAGGGCGCGGCCAGGGTGGGTAGGCTGGACCCCCCATGCCACGTGCAGCTGTCCCAAGTGTCCACCCACACCTTGGCCACCTCCACCCATCTAGGCCTCTCACAAGCCTCCACCAAGACTCTAGGTGGGTCGTCCGCCTCCACCCGCCACTCTTCGCCCCTCCAACCCAACTCCTCCCCGTCACCCCAGAGCGGCCTCCCCACCGGGCTTAGTGACCACCTCTACATGAGACCTGACGCCACACCATCAGGTCACGCCCCCGGCCAGGACAAGCCTACCTTCCAACGTGACAACCTGCAGATCCTCCTCACGCTGGGTACTGTACTTACTGTGTCACTGCACGTCTTATGTCTGTTTTCCCTTAGCCATTACCCTTTAATAAAAAAATAAATAAATAAATAAATAAATAAATAAATACGTCTTGCCCACGTCTTGCCTCCCTCCCACACACACCTTGTCCTTTCATCATCAACCTAAACCACACCAACACCTCCTTGCCCCCCCCCCCCCCACACACAACCCTGCCTCCTAATGATTACTCACTAAGTATATGAAGAATGTTAGTGTCGTCCATGTGTTTGTGGTGTGGTGTTGACGCAAGGCCGGTGGTGTGTTGCAGGTCACGGGGAGTTTGGAGAGGTGCAGCTGGCCCGCCTCAGGAACCCTTCGGAGGAGACCCCTGGGGAGGAGGTGCCGCCAGACCCTGACAGCCTGGTGATGGTGAAGGTGAGGACTTGTGATCACCATGCTACCACACCATCCTCACCTCACACCTCACTATACAACTCCACACCTAACACTGCATATTTATCGCCGAAAATGATGTTTATGTAAAGTGTGGTTAGTGCAGATACACTCAACCAAACAAACAATAATACTTCACCATAAACCTAATATTCACTTGCAACCGAACATTTTTTTTTCTAATATTTTTTTATTTTTTATTTATTTTTTTTTGTTGTTGTTTCCCGAGGCGCTTGTAAGAGGAAAACATACAGACTACACACGCATCACATTCTTTGCCTCCTCCATGCATCTCATTCCCTCCCACCATCTTTTTTCCCTCTCACCTCGTTTCCCCCTCCTGCTCCTGGTTTTTATTCCCTCTTCCATCTCGTTTTCCCCTCCTACACGTAGTTTTCCTCCCCGGAGAGGGATTTTTTCCTTCTCGTGAGCCTAATTTTGCCCCTCCTACATGCAGTTTTCCTCCCTCGAGATAGATTTTTTTCCCTTCTGCAGGTGATCACCACGAGGGACGAGAGCCAGCTGGCGGAGGTGTGTCAGGAGGCAGCCATGTTTGGGGGACCACCGCACCCCAGCCTTGTCAACACCATCGCCTTCTGCACCGCTCACACACCCCACCTACTCCTGACCCAATACACAGACTGGGTGAGTAGTAGTAGTAGTAGTAGTAGTAGTAGTAGTAGTAGTAGTAGTAGTAGTAGTAGTAATAGTAGTAGTAGTAGTAGTAGCAGTAAACATATAGAAGATAACATACTGTATCACGTAACTTATTGATACTTCCTGTAGGGTGACCTGAAACAATTCCTGTTGGCAACGCGGAAGGAGTCACCGCGGCCTGTGGGAAGCCTCCGACCACCACCCCTTGCCCTGCCCCACGCCCTCAGCCTCGCCCTGCAGGTACGTCTCATCACAGAACCAATATACACACCCAAGAACCTAAGTACGTGACAGATACATATACAAAGGACGGTATAGATGACAGGGGAACGTGACTGAACTATATGTAACATGAGTATTACATGTATATCTATATTCACGTGTTTGTTAAGTGCCCCGCTAAGCCTCCTGGTATGTTTCCCGCCTCGCCAGACTGCTGAGGGGCTGGAGTTCCTGAGTGGACGGCGGCACATTCATATGGACGTGGCGGCGAGAAACTGCCTCGTCACCTCCAGTCTGCAAGTAAAGCTAGCGGCGCCGGCACTAACGAGGGACGCCTATTCCTCCGAGTACTACACCTACAGGAACCAGGTAAGTCAGGGGTACCCAAGGGCATCACACGGAGGGGTTCACTGTTTGGATGTATTGATTTCCTTGTGTATTCAGATTTTCATTTTTAAAAGTTATATTATTTGATGTATCTATTCAGTGTAATGGGTCAAAGGGGAAGGCGAAACTGAAGTGGAATTATGATAAGAATGATTTATAAATAATAATGTTGTCATAATTACATAGGATAGACATTAAGGGACTTACATAGGTAGTCAAGTTAACAGACATTGACACTCGTGATCATGAAATAAACTAATGTGATTGTATGTAATGAGAGTAGAGTTGCCAGTCATGAAAGCCAGACTTAGAAATTTATAGCTACAACCACAAAATTGACTCCACATCAATAGGAAACGTGTTATACTTAATGAAAGAGGAATTAGCAATGACCTTTGCATGTAACAAAAATCCTGTAAGCCGAGACACGTGAAAATTAAGGAAAACACATTCCTGGTTGTCCTTTCAACTCAAGTCAAAGAAATTTTCACTTATAACTTCACCGATTTTAAGGAATAAACCAAAAAATACATGTAGAAATAAGTGTATAAATACTTCATTAGTTAAAAATACTAAAAAAAGATGTACACAAATAGGTTAACATACTCGTACACACACACACACACACACACACACACACACACACACACACACACATCAAACCACAAACACCACATGACACTGGATTGAGTGCCACATTAGGAAGGGTGTCAAGGTGGCACAGCAGCACGTGTTGACTGGCACTGAGGGGAAGGTGATGTGTACAGGTGCTGCCCGTGCGTTGGCTGGCCCCCGAGGCTCTACTGGAGGAGGAGCACAGCATGAAGAGCTCAGTGTTCTCGTGGGCGTGGCTGGTGTGGGAGGTGCTCACCCAGGCAGCTATACCTCACGCGGACCTCACAGACCACCAGGTATGACACAATGACACACCTTCACTCCATCGATAAGTAAGGATGGATTTGATTATTTTTAGTTGATGTTTTGAAAGTTTATAAATGTGGTTTTGTATGTTTCGTTTTTTTTTCTAACTTTTTTTTTATAAATGGAATACAATTTTATTATGTCACTTGTATTTTTCACTATATAGGTTTTTTTTTCAATTATTTTAAAGTTTGTTATTCATTGCTGGATTTAATCTTTTTTTTTTTTAGATCAGTTCATATTCTTAATTACAGGTGGTTCAGGTGGTCTTAGGAGCCACTAATTAATTCTAAGGATAGACAGTGACCCTCGCCTCCCTTCTCCTCCCCTTCCCTCTCCCTCTCCCATCCACACTCCCTCATCCCCATTACTACTCTCCTTCCCTCTCCCTTCTCTCTCCCCATTTCTCCTCCTTACTCCCTTCCCTTCCCCTCAGGTTGTTGTTGCCGCTGAGCGAGGGGAGTTGAGGTGCGCCGCCCCCCCTAAAACGCCCCCTGAGCTGGAGGCACTGCTGATGGCGTGCTGGCAGGTGTCCCCAAAGGCGCGGCCCTCTATTTCTGTCATGGTAGACGCCCTCAAGGCCCTCACCTGATCACACACACACACACACACACACACACACACACACACACACCCTCCCCTTCCCTCCGCCAGCCTTAAGGGTTAGCGTCTGTAGTCCAACACCGTAGCTCAGTGCATTGAAGGTAACTATTCGCTTTTATTTATATATATATGTATGTATGTATGTAGGTACGGTTGCAGGATTTCCTACTAGGCCTAGAAACTACATAATCAGCTTCAGGTAATTAAAGGTGGAGAAAGTCACCACACACGGGAAGGGATCGTTAAGGTTATGTGGAGTGTTTGGAAAGATGTTGTGTTTGTTTGTTTGTTGGTTTGGTTGGTTGGTTCCTTTGGTGTGTTCATAACGAGGATGTGGCCAGATTTTGTTTTGTTTTTATTGTTATTATTATTGTTATTATTATTTTTTTTAGACCACGAGTTACTAAGTTCACATGTGTTTGGTGTTGATGCCGTTTAGTTCCCCAAAATCAAGTCCTTTGTACACCTCACCATTCTCGTTTAAACCTCATGTCACGTTATATTTTTACTATTAGAGTTTGGTGCCTCAGTTACTCACTCATTCATGTCCTTGGCTACTCACTCATGTCCTTGGCTTCTTACTCATGTCCTTGGCTACTCACTCATGTCCTTGGCTACTCACTCATGTCCTTGGCTACTCACTCATGTCCTTGGTTACTCATGTCCTTTCATTACTCATCACATCTCTAAGTTCTCAATCCCAACCAACATTGAACGAGACATGGACAGTTGTTTTTTCCTCCTCCACTAAACGGCTTTAGTACCAAGTAACGTGAACACAGTAAGCAAAGTAAGGTCTTCGTCGCCTCCCTCACACACACACACACGCAAGACAAAGATGAAGTGTAAATATCCTACCCAGAACGAGTCATACGTATTACAGAGGTTAAATATTGAGTCTTGTTTTCTATTATCATTACCATTTTATTACGTGTTTGTTTGTGTGATGATGATGATGATGATGATGATGTTGATTGATGATGATGTTGATGATGACAGTACTATTATGGTGATTCTGTTCCTGTGTTGTTGATTGTTACCTTATCATACTTTGTCCTGAGTCCTGAGGCGGCGGAGGAAGAATAACTAATGGATAAACAAACGCTTCTTATTAATATTTTTTACTCAGAGACATTCCTGGTTCGGGTGATTTTATGATATTATTTCTGAAAGGATCTGAAGGTCATGGAAATGCAAGATGGATATATTTGTATGATGACAGGTGTTTATTTAAGGTATTATTTATGCATTCCTGGGAGTGAGAGGAACTTTTATTTCTTCTACTTTGTCTCACTTTCTTTGGTATATATATAAGTTTGTTTGAAGGGAAGGAAAAGTAATGTAAAACTATTGCTTTATTGTTTTTTTCGTGTTTGAGTTTCAGGTATTATAGTTTTTTTTTGAGATATTCCTGATGATGTGTAAAAATTGTTCGCTATTTTTTTAGTGTACATACGTATGTGTGTGTGTGTGTGTGTGTGTGTGTGTGTGTGTGTGTGTGTGTGTGTGTGTGTGTGTGTGTGTGTGTGTGTGTGTTTCAAATTTATTTAAGGAAGGAAGGAAAGCAATATAACATACAGGTGATTTTTTGTATACGTCAAACTGTTTAGGTTAATGATATGTTCCAGGTGTATGTATGTATGTGTGTGTGTGTGTGTGTGTGTGTGTGTGTGTGTGTGTGTGTGTGTGTGTGTGTGCGATGGAGATTTATAACAGGTAGTTTTATTGCTCCGTAGAGGATGGATGTCAATATGTGGGGGGTTGGGGTGATGAGGGATGGCTCACTCCGAGGGGGCAGAGGGGGGCGGGGGGGGGAGGGTATGTCCTGTACAGGTGAGTGGGGCAAGTTGTTATTAGTTGTACCTGTTGTGTGTTCTGTGACAGGACTGTTTGGTGGTTTTGTATTCTTGGTTTGAAAGTGTCAGTTAAATATTTAATTTGTTTGTATGCAAACTTGTTAACTAAGAAGCTTTAACTTACTAAGCTTTAAGGAGGAGCGTTGAGTATGATTTGGTACGAGTATGTTGTCTTGTGCATCTTTTAGTGAAGCGTTTTCCTGTTAACTGTTTGTTATTGGTTAGGCAGATTAGTAGAACAGAACTGCCCTACTGGTGCCCTACTTGCCAAAGCCTTATGTCATGTATCCATTAAAAATCAAGGAAACTATCACAGTTTATTTTACATCAAGTTGTTACGTGACATTATTCTACTGTACAGCTGTACAAGCACTTTGTTAGTTGCTGTTACGGGGCCAAGGCCAACACGGGAGACTTGCGTGACAAGGCCAGTTTGCAACACTACATTCTGACTGACAACTGACCGTGGCACTGACAAGTCTGGGCCACACCGCTGCCTGGCACGACTTGTGCTGCCACGCCTGTGGGGGCGCGGCGGGCGGCGGCGTGGCGGCGGACATTAGGAGCAGAGGCAACACACAGGCGGGACACAGGGGGCTGTGTCCTCCCACCACCAGTCACTTTACCCTAACAGTTAAAACAACACACTGACGGAAGGTCTGCTTGAAGAGCTGCAACAGGAGCCAATGGCCGTCCAGGGCCGCGTGCTGCCACAGACTACGCTGCACGCTGCACGCTGCACGCTGCACGCCGAGATGAGGCTCCGTGTTAATGTCTACAACAGCTACACTTTGTGGGTTGTCTGGTGAACATCTTTAGTATTCCATAATGCATATTTGATGTACAAAACTGATATTGGGATTTATTGCACTTATAAAACTATGACACTTACAAAGTCCATTAATTACATAAACTATTGTGGCACACAATTGGAAACGTGAAATAATTATTATGAAGCTCATAAAAAGTGGAAAACACTCGTCGCCTTGCTGGACACCAGGTGGCGTCCGGGCGGGTGTGTGTGGGCGGGCAGGATGGGGCGTCGAAAGTGGGAGTTACTGGGGCTATCTTAACTTACATTGAAAATGCCAGTGATACACAAGAAAGACTTTAAAGCTCGTTCAATATCAAGATGGCGTAACCTTCCTGAAGGAGTCACTCCCTCGGTGAAGGACAACCAAGAAATGCAAAAACCAACGTAGCCAAGCCAGGCGGCGAGGACCTGTGGCGCCCGGCACGAGGAGGCCAGGGGCGTGAGGAGGAAGGGCAGAGGCGAGGAGAGAAAGTCTAGAAGCGAAAGAATGAAGGCAACAAGGCGGAGGGAAGGGTGAAGCAGCTCAAGCATCACCACAAACTGACACAGTCGCCCTTCACCCCCTGAGGCCGAGAATCCGTTACGTTAAGATCCAAGCCCCGGCGTTGTCTTGAGTGTGAGGGTGAAGATGGTCCGAACGCGGCACGTTATGTTACCAGCCAGCGCTGAGTGTCTGCTGGGAGGTGCTGGGTTGCTGTCCAATGAAGAGACAGGTGTAGAACGATTTAAAGAGAATATAATCACAGTAATAGTATCAGCAGGACAGGTGGACGGACAAGGACACACCTGCTGGACACTCCCTCAAAACACAATTCAGATTTATAGAAGATCAATCCGTGAATATATTTTTGCTTTTTGGAACGAAACCTCGCCGTACCAGACCAGAAAATAAAGGTCTTCCTGTATTGCCAGTCATCGTCAATACCAATAGCAACAGGAGGACAAAATTTGGTGTTTCTCCTGCTGGGGTGAAGAACATTACACACGGAGAGCGAGGAGTGCGGCAGCAGTCACGCCCACCACCAAGAAACTTTGGCTGAGGGTCACGGCGCTGTTGTAGTAGATGTAGACAGGCTCCTCTTCTCTGCCGGCCCGGATGGACACTCGTTCTTCCCCTACAACAGACACAATAGCAGGTCTTTCCCGCATCGCAGCTTCAGCCTCTTCTTGCCGAGCCTCTTCATCCAGGGCCTTTTGCACCAACATAGTCGCCTCCCTCACCTTCTCCAATGCCAGGGCCCGCTCCACCGCCTCCACGTCCTCCGTCACTTGGTTCTCCTCTGCAAGCCTCTTCTCCTCCGACTTGGTGCCATTGAATGTCTCCTCGACCTTCAGGAACGTCATCATGGTCACCTCGAAGATTTTGTTGGGGTCAGGTGCCTCGTCTTCAATGCCTCGTCGCCGCCGCCCGAATCCTAGCTGGCCGTTGCTGCACGCAATCTGAGGGTGGAAAGAGTGTTGAAAGGATGCTGTTTAGGTGCGTGGGCTTATGTTCCGTGTTCTGTAATGCTGCACAATGTCAGAGGAAGATACAGATGAATAAGATATGAGGAGTTGAATAAGACAAGTTGAGTCTGCTTACTCACCCCCTGACACTTATCGAGGCAGACGTCCACGGTGCCCCGGAACAGAACGTAGCTCGTCTCGGGGAACTTGAAGGCTCGGAACTTGGCACTTACGTCGTCACCGCTCGTCGTGATGAAGTTGTCAAAGAGTACGGGGTCTACGGAACACCTGTGGGGACCAATCTCAATCAGGTGAACAGGTAATCATAGATGGAACTTACGAAATGCTGGCAACGGGAAGCTCTCTCTGACTGTGATCACTTGTAATATTTAGCACACACACACACACACACACACACACACGAATAATAGTGTCACTTTACTGTCAGAGGTGAACCCGCATCCTCCAAGTAAAGAAAAAAATGAGAAAAATTCCTTTGATATTCTCTGAGTGCGAAAAATCTTGTAATGACTTGTATTTTTATTTAAAGTTCAAGGTGTGGAAACAAAACGCGCGTGATGAAAAGTTGATGATAATTCTGAGAAAAATGGAAGTGACAAAAAACAGAAGAGAAAAAAAAATTACAGGAAGGAATCATACCAGGGCCTTGTTAACCCCTGCCATCACCCCTTCCTGCCTACCTCCCTTCCCCTGCCCCTGCCACCCACCCCGTTTCATCACCAGCGCCTGTCAACCTTTTACCTCTCTTTACCATCCGTCATCCCTTGCCTGTCTGTGTAAATCAAACTAAACACCTTTGCCATTTCGCGCTTGTGTCGGAATCTTATTTGTGGCATTTTCATTGTCACTTTCAACTTTACCATTGCATCAAACTCTGCCATTTATCCTTATATATCACGCCACCTTTCACCCTATCAAACTCTGCCATTTGTTAACCCTGGTATTAAATGTCTGATATTTCTTAACTTGGTCAATTGAATTAGCTCGCCCTTTGATTTGCTCTCACACCTAACCAGCACACCCTGTTATCAGCATACTAACCCTACCTCACACCCTGCCATGATTCACTACCCTGTCACGCTTATTAAAACCGTCCCATAAACACTCATGCTAAATAAACCTCATTACAGCACCGCAGCTCCTTACCCTCCCTATCACATCTCCCTCTATATCACACCTCCCTCCCTATCACATCTCCCTCTATATCACACCTCCCTTCCTATCACATCTCCCTCCCTGTCACATCTTCCTCCAGCCTCACCGTGCGTCCACAGCCCCATTCCACTCACTCACACTCCTTGACACACTCTCACATCCCTCACTCACTCACTCACCCGTTGAAGATAATTGTCTCCCGCTTATTAGCCGTGTCGGTCACCTCCATGTAGTTCATCAGGATGCCGTAAACAGAAGCAGAAGTGTCGTCCAAATACACCTGGGGAAAGGTTGAATTAATTAGCATGATTACTTATATGTGTAGTGTGTTTATATAGGGAGTGAGTGTTCAGGTGTTATTCTTACCTGTCAGATTTGCTTGTAGACAGGTTTGAATATATACAACACGCAGCTAAATTATGAAAAAATATATTGTAGCTTTCTTTTACTTATATTCCAAGTTTATAGCCCTAAATGGCATCATCATCATCATCATCATCATCATTCTCATCATCATCATCATTCTATCATCAATATCATCCTTCTTCATTCACCATTTATTCATTTATCATAATTTAGCTCACTCAATCCAACCATCATCATCTATCCTTCTTTATTCACTATTTGTATCACTTTATTTGTTCACTCCATCTTCGCGGAGCAAAATAAATATATCGCCGAGCAAGAAGTTCTCTCGCCGGTTTGGAAACAAGTGACAGCAAGGCATAAATAGGGTTGCTGGTGCGCTGTGCCGCGTCGGTCAGTGGGCGCGGCGCAGGGAGGCAAGGCGCTGCTCACTAACCTTCATGGTGAGTGGGGTGCCCGGTCGGACGTTGATCTGGCCTCCCACCAGCTGCCCGTTCTGCCTCACCCCGACGTTCAAGATTGGGATGGGAGCAGTGCCAGTCACCTCCGAAGTAATCTCGATGAAACTATGAAGGGAGAGAGGAAGAAAGACATGACAACCAAACGTTCCGTACTCCCTTCTCTGCCTGCCATTCCCAAGGCCACCAGGGGGCAATGACGTCAGTTTTCTTTGTGTGATTGGAAGAAGGGATGACTCGTGTAAATCTGGACACGTACCGAGGGACTGCACACTATACAGCACGACTTAAGGTACGGTGTGGGATGGAGGGGTGTTGTCCTTCATTCCTTTGTGCCCCCCTGGTAGGTAAGGTAGGGGTGGGTGAGGCAGCATGCGGGGAGGGGATGGGGGGAAGTTAGTGTGTGGGCGGGTCAGGGCGGTGGCGTTAACGGGAGAGGCGCTAAGGAGACGGATAGTTAACCCTAAAGATGTTCCAGCAGGATGGAGCGATAAGTTGCTATTTTTTCTTACATCAATCAAGCAAACAGGGGGAGAGAGAGAGAGAGAGAGAGAGAGAGAGAGAGAGAGAGAGAGAGAGAGAGAGAGAGAGAGAGAGAGACGTGCTGATAGATAAAATAAACAAAATGAAAGAGAACCAAATATAAAGTTCCTTACTCAGGCTCCACGAACTCTGGAGGAAGAACGTCTCTCTTCACAATGTTGTCCTTGGGGTCGGAGCTGCACTTGATCGGCACCACAAGCCGCCTGGTGGAGGTCATGACGGCTATCTTGCTGTGGTAGGTCGTCTTACCCTGTAAAAGGACACGACAGGAGGATATGAGAATACTGACGGAGGAGGACAAGGAAGAGACACAGAAAAGGATATGAAAGTAAGACTAACCACAGAAGGACATGAGAAAGCTGACGGAGGAGACATAGAAGGATAAGACATAGGCATAGAGGGTAAGACAACGCTAGGAAACTGATTGAGGACATGAAAAAAGGCAGAAGAGCACGATGATATGAACTGAATAAATTTTACACTTTTACATACATACATACATGCATACATAACAGACAAGATAATATAATATGTAGTACAGTTATCTCTTATCATCAATACCTATCAAAGTAAATAAGCAGTAATAGTCCTCAATGTTATACTCTGATATCAAAACGAAGATAATAAAAGTACTTTCAACTCTGAGGTAAGTAAGTTCATTCTGCACCTGTAAAGTTTTTTTTTCATCCTGTCGTAAGTCTCTCTCTCTGCCTGCCATTACTCTGCTTCTCGTCATACCAAAAAGAGATAACTGTTGATGGAATTCGTTCTTCATCCTATTCTTTTCCGGACATTGATAACCAAGAGCAAGTAATTTCCTTTGTGTGCACTGCCTTGATTGTGTGTGTGTGTGCGCGCGTGTGTGTGTGTGTGTGTCTATATATAGATAGATAAAGAGAGATAGAAAGAAGACAGGAGGGAAAACAAAGGAAGTCCCTGGAGAGAGAGAGAATGACAAAGAGAGAGAGAGAGAGAGAGAGAGAGAGAGAGAGAGAGAGAGAGAGAGAGAGAGAGAGAGAGAGAGAGAGAGAGAGAGAAAAAAAAGAGACAAAAAAAGAGAAAGGTAATAAAAGAGATAATCTACTTGGATACATAGTCACATTATCATAACAACCTTGAGGAACGCCCAGTTATTACCACTTACAAAAGAGAATACATTATAAAAGAGAGAGAGAGACAAGAAGCGCCATTATCACCATCACCATCACCATGAACAAACAATATCAATCTGCAGTGCAATTTACAGCATCCCTGAGGCGTGTTTGACTCCCTTCAGGCTGCGAGGAGACCAAGATAGCGTGGGACTCAAGGATGTGAGGGATGAGGAAGCATAACTCACACTAAACTCATCCCATACACACCATTTTAACCCCAACTCAAAACACACTCACAGACTCACACTCCTACCCACTCACCGATAACTTATTCCTTATCCTCATGGTGCCGCAGGATATATCATGAAGAGGCAGTGTCAGGATGTAGTGTGTAAGGGTCCTGCGGGCACCACACTCAGGTAGGAAGCCCCACTTGTCCACCTCCACTCCTGTCACGTCCTGCTCCACCGGCACCTGCACCACCATGGCTCCATCCGTACATTCCACTTGGTGTGATACTGAAATGAAAACGGAGGAACGTGGTAAGGAATGACATAAGTGTAAACGTGATTGAGAGAGAGAGAGAGAGAGAGAGAGAGAGAGAGAGAGAGAGAGAGAGAGAGAGAGAGAGAGAGAGAGAGAGAGAGAGAGAGAGTAATTGCATAACACAATAACGCTGCTCATGGGAAGGACTAGCGTGTGAAAACTAATTAATGACAGAGCAAAAACGAAATAAAAAGGAATAGGGGTAACTATAATGAAAACAAAAATAACACGCGAGAATAAAGTAGTAATAACACAGTCATGAATAACAATAACATGGAGGAGAAGAACATAGATGATGATGGTATAGTGAGAAAATAAAACCAAACCATCTTCACGAACACTACTGAAACGTAACCCAACAAAAACCAAACAAATGACAGACGAAAAGAAAGAAAAACAAATACGAATCAATAACACCGAAAAGAAAAGAAAAAAAAATATTACGCGCCTCAGTCTTCACTCAGAACGCGAAGAGAGACAGAGAACAAGGCGTCCCAACCCTGAAATAACGACAGCAGTTCATAAGTGCGGGTGAACCTCAAACTGAAACAAGAAAACGGAAGAGAAAAGAAAAAGCCCCAACGCTCGCTCGACGCAAAGGGGAGCTCAAGGGCTGGCTGTCTGGCTATCCACCCACATCAGTGAAACACAAATAGCAAATCATAAGCGGAAAGACCCCGACAAGTGGCTCCACACCGTGACTGCCCACCCCAACACCCACGCACTACGTTCCTCCTGCCATCATATCCTTTAACCTCCTTGGATTATTGACGTGGTTTGATTACCTCCTCCTCCCTTCGTATGTCTAACCGGTTATCATATCACATTAACGATATTGCAACACAGAAAGGAGGTGTAACGCCACCACCCTCTTTTTGATCATAGGAAAGAAATAAAATAACCTCAACCAGAATGATACTAATAGTTATGAAGATGGAAGTCTGGATCCGTAATACGATGTTCTTTCTCTGAACCAATTTTTTCCTCTTCTCATATCAACCCCTGACATACAAGAACTGTTTAACCTCCTAACGCCAGTCCTACTCCACTTACACAGGTTGAATAGTTGACTACATGCACACTAGCAGTAAACAATTGTGCAATAATGATATATAGAAAAAACAATCACCTTTCAGTGTCAGCTAGTTTTATGGACTAGGCTTGGGGCTACGGAGACAAACTAGTTCTAAATGCATGCTACACTATTCTTACGCGTCATTCTTGCACCATTAGTTGTGGTTAAAAAGAAGAACATAATGTAATAAAAAAAAAACTATTTCATCAGGCTTACATTCTTTTATATGCTAGTTTACAGTAATATCTTGAAAACAGACGCATGTTAAGATTACGTGCTTAGCCGCCAGGGGTCAGTTGCATCGTGTTACCTTGTTTACATGAAGCCACGCGGCGGGTGTTCGGTGTTTCAGTGTGATTTCTGCTTCATTCGCAAAACTTTCGGAGGTGTTGAGGCCCGTAACAATATCCAGAATTTATCAGAACCATTGGAGAAGCAGCAGAAGTTGTGACATGATGTGTGAAGTAAGTTTTACGTATGTTTTGAGGAGAGGTAGGGAGGGAGTAGCCTATTCATACCTCAACACTTTCCTCTTTAAACAGGTTATATATATTTTTTTACGAATGCCCTTCACTCTCTTAGTATGCACATGTCTCTCCTGGTCATGGTGGACGAGTATGATACAATAATAACCTTATCATGTGTGTGTAAGCGGCTTAATAATACATAACCTACACGTGTACTGGTTAATGTTGACATCGTAGCCTAGATGCGGGGAGAAGCAACATGCAAAGAAACGATAATTACAACGTAGACCTTGCCATCAGCATCGTTAAATTGACACCAAGGAACACTGAGATTATTAATGATCTGTTAGTGTTGCGTTAATGAGGTGAAAGTACTCGTAGCGTCATTAGGAGTAATTAAATTGTATATGTTTTTTAATACACTCGCTTTGTCTTGCCTGGCCTGGCCTCGCGTCGCCGCTGCAGCACGTAATTGACTCGATACACTTTTGTTTGGTAAGGAGTGGAAAGTTACGTGCGAGCTTCCATCCTGTGTTAATTAATTCCGAGAGACATTTTATCTTTTTATTGTTAGATGTGCGAAGGAGGAAAAAAGTACACATTGGTTATTCAAGAGAGAGAGAGAGAGAGAGAGAGAGAGAGAGAGAGAGAGAGAGAGAGAGAGAGAGAGAGAGAGAGAGAGAGAGAGTGGGGAAGAATGTGTTAGCCTTATTTTGCCTACGTACATAACTTTTTATTTCTTCATGTGTGTATATATATGTATGTGTGTATGTGTTCATGTTTTTACAAAGGTTCTTACATGCACTTTGCCCTCAGTGAAAGGACGGGTCGTTTCTCTCTCTCTCTCTCTCTCTCTCTCTCTCTCTCTCTCTCTCTCTCTCTCTCTCTCTCTCTCTCTCTCTCTCTCTCTCTCTTCTCTCTCAAAACACGAAAACTTAATTAAAAAAAAGTATTAAGTGCTTTTTCGCCTTTTGTCCTTTTTTCCCTCCTCTCCCTCGGGTGAAGAGGGAGGGAAGGAGGGAGAGATGGAGGGAGGGAAGGAGGGAGAGATGGAGGGAGGAAGGGTGATGTAAAGTTGGAATCTCCTGCAAGGGGAGGGAGGGAGGGAGAGGGCTGGCAGGGACGGTAATGGTGGGACGGAGAGAGAGAGAGAGAGAGAGAGAGAGAGAGAGAGAGAGAGAGAGAGAGAGAGAGAGAGAGAGAGACGGATTGGATGCTGTAAGGAGGGAGATAAGTAGGAAAAAGGTCTATAGGGAGGAAGGAGGAAATAATGAGGTAGATAAGTATTTGGTATTAATAATCTTGGAAGGAGGAATGAAAGAGATTAAAGAGGAAGATGGAAGCATGGAAGGAAGGAGAGAGAGAGAGAGAGAGGGGTTACATGGAAGGCTGTACCAAGAGTTTGTGAGTAGGAGGAACGGTAGGAGGGAAGCAGAAGGGGAGGAGGGGGAAGGGGTTGGGGAACAGCAAAACTTGATTGCCTCACCGTTACGAGTCGTCACAAAAAACGGGAAACTGGTGCGTCTGTGGGAGGACGTGTAGGCCAGCGGGAGACCTTTGATGGGGAACTAAACTACACTTGTATTTACCATTGCCTCAGGGCTGACCGGCACGCCACCTACACGTTAGATTATAAACTGCAATACGGGATTCACTCTATTCCTCTTAGCAGTCACACACGCGGGGAATGACTGATGAAGGTTAAGATATTGCAGCGAAGGAGAGGTAGTCTGGAGGCAGGTGGAGGGCAGCACCAAGGTAAAAGAACAAAAAAGAAGCAGAAAAAACAGACAGTGGCGTTCGGTGCAAGACATTAATAGCCTGAGGATCTGTCTGAAGGAGAAGCAGCAGGAGGCGTAGACGGAGTAACAAAATTCTTAGGTTAGGTTAGGTTAGGTTATCTCTCCTATTTCTCTCAATATCTCACCCATTTTAACTATCTCCCCTTTCTCCCCTCCTTCTCTCTTCACTGTCTCCCCTTGGTGTCCCCCTCGCGCCCTGGGGATCTAAATTATACGCTCCGGGGCGCCCATGTGAGGTGTCCGAGCGAGCCAGTGACGTGCAAGTGGGCGTAACGGAGCCTGACGAGGAGGTGCCCACTGGCTTGAGACTGTGTGTGTGTGTGTGTGTGTGTGTGTGTGTGTGTGTGTGTGTGTGTGTGTGTGAGTGTGATGCATGGTTACAATCTGTCTTTGTCTGGCTGTTTCTGTTTGTCTGCCAATCTGTTTCTGTATTCTCTCTCTCTCTCTCTCTCTCTCTCTCTCTCTCTCTCTCTCTCTCTCTCTCTCTCTCTCTCTCTCTCTCTCTCTCTCTGATTTTGCGATTATTCTTGGTTCTACGTATCATCCACGTAATCCTCCATTGTCTTCTTCGATGTCTTCCTCCTCCTCCTCCTCCTCCTCGACCAATTCCACCAACCTCCCTCAATCTCATACTCCCTCCTCCTCCTCCTCCTCCCCCCAACACGCTATCACAATTACTGGAGTGACGGGGAAGTCTATTGGAGGCGTGATTAAGATGGTTTTTATCCACCGTTTAAGGGGCTTGAGGCTACTGATGATGATGATGGTGGTGGTGGTGGTGGTGGTGGTGGTGGTGGTGGTGGTGGTGGTGGTGGTGGTGGTGGTCAGGGTGGTGGTGGTGGTGGTTATTTAATTTTCTCTGTGGCTATGCATGTATGTATGTATGCATATGTGTGTGTGTGTGTGTGTGTGTGTGTGTAGTAAGTTCCAACACCAATATTAGATGAAACCATGGCACTACTACTACTACTACTACTACTACTACTACTACTACTACTACTACTACTACTACTACTACTACTACTACTATACCATCATAATACAAGAAAAAAAACAGAAGCAATCTCATCTCCTTCAGAATACAAAGAAAAAAGATGATGATGTGAGAAAAAGAAAAGAGTGAAAAGATAACCAGGGGAGGAGGAGGAGGAGGAGGAGGAGGAGGAATAAAAGAGCTCACCATTTCATTTCTTCAGCGTCACAAGGCCGCACAGAGAAGAATAGAACCACACACTACATCCCACTAATAGGATTCCACTCCTTGATAATAACTTAATATTAGTGTTCTATACTCCCTCGACCTTCACCCAGACGACCTTATATTGTCCTCATATCCTCCTCCTCCTCCTCCTCCTCCTCCTCCTCCTCCTCCTCCTGTACGGCCCCGGGACACGGAAAGGCATGATTAGATTTTGGTTTTCGCAAGGTGGAAGGACCTAAGGACACCCGAGGCAGCCTTGGCGTGGGAGTAGGAAGGTTATTATGTGTCAGAGATCCTTGAGACGCTACCCACGCTTCCATCTACACTTTTGGTAGTCTCCTCCTCCTCCTCCTCCTCCTCTTGCTCCTCCTCGTAGCCGTTCTTCACCTCCTCCTCCTCCTCTTCTCCCTCCTGCTTCTCTTCGCCGTTCTTCTACTGCTTCTTCATTAGGATCTTTTTCATTCTTCCTCTTCTTCTCCCTCCTCCTCCTCCTCCTCCTCCTCCTGCTATTTCTTCCTCCCGTTTGCAGTTTCTACGTAGTCCAAGTTTGCCCTCCTTTTTTTTTTTCTCTCTCTCTCTCTCTCTCTCTCTCTCTCTCTCTCTCTCTCTCTCTCTCTCTCTCTCTCTCTCTCTCTCTCTCTCTCTCGACGCCCCCCCCCCTACTCCTCACCCTCCTCCTCCTGCTGGCTGTTGGCTTAACTAGTATTAAAGGTTTATGTGGTCTTTGCAATTTCGAAAAAAAATGTTGATAAAAATCCAAGGTATCGAATTTACGTTTTTATTTTGTGTGTGTGAAGGAAAAGAATTATTGTTATTATCATTACTATTACTATTATTA
Organism: Metacarcinus magister; assembly: GCA_029783475.1. NCBI lineage: Eukaryota > Metazoa > Arthropoda > Malacostraca > Decapoda > Cancridae > Metacarcinus > Metacarcinus magister. The sequence continues at coordinate 11,105,205 of JAPQNM010000020.1, forward strand.
TTATTATTATTATTATTATTATTATTATTATTATTATTATTATTATTGTTATTATTGTTATTTGTTTTGATCTAAATTACCTGGCGTGAAATTGGTTGATTCTGTAATAGTAATTTATATACAAGTGGGTTTTTTTTTTTGTTGTTACATATTGCTCACTTGTATTGTATGCATGTCTTTGTGTGTATACCTGTTTGTCTGTCTGTCTGTCTGATTGTATGTCTGGTTGCACGTAGTAGTCTCATGACCTTGTTGTTGGGGGCCTTCATTCTCCTCCTCCTCCTCCTTCTTCTCCTTCTCCTTCTCCTCCACCCTTTGCCATATTAAGTCCACCCACCCACCCTCCGCCCCTTACTTCCTTAACTGTCCCATGTCCAACGCCCACACACCCTGCCAAACCCCTTCCACATGCCTCCCTTCACCCCTGCTCCTTCCCCTGGCCCACCCTTGCCCCTGCTCTTACCCTCCACCTCTACTAACTCTGCCAGCCCCGCCCATGGAAAGGTCAGGGGCAAGGTGTGGGCGTGGATACAGGGTAAAGGCGTGTTTTTTGGTGTGTGTGTGTGTGTGTGTGTGTGTGTGTGTGTGTGTGTGTGTGTGTGTGTGTGTGTGTCTGCATTACATCCTTAAATTCTAGTTCACACACACACACACACACACACACACACACACACACACACACACACACACACACACACATTCGCCCCACATCAAAGTCCAGAAGTGCTTGACAGTGGAGGGGAAGTGAAGGAAGGGGAGGGAAGGGGAGGGAAGGGGAGGGGGAGGCAAGTTGAGGGGGCGTCCAGGTAACGGACTTTAATAATGGGCTTGTCTCTGTGTTCAGGTATGTAGTGAGGCTAACGGGGTAGGGGAAGGGAAGGGGAGGAAGGGGAGGAAGGGGAAGGAGGGGAGACTGTGTGCTACTACTGTCCACCACCATCACGATCACCACTACTACTACTACTACTACTACTACTACTACTACTACTACTACTACTACTACTACTACTACTACTATTGCCACACTACTACTACTAATGAT
>JAPQNM010000020.1:11111246-11113746 GCA_029783475.1 Metacarcinus magister
ATGATAACAGCAATAATGATAAAAAAAAATGATAATGTTAATGATAGGTCGTACTCACTCCCACCGGCACTCCCAGGGTCTCGTCTCACCTGTAATTGCAAACAGGTGTGTTAATACATAAAACATGACCTGAACTACTTATGTCGGCACAGATGTTCTATAAGTAGCGTGTGTGTGTGTGTGTGTGTGTGTGTGTGTGTGTGTATTCTAGTGACCTCTAGTGTACACTCATCATGTAAGTAACGGTACGGCCACGCTAGTACATATGTTGTTTGTCCCTCAAAGTCAATCAGGCAAAACCACTTCCACCACCACCACCACCACCACCACCACCACCACCACCACCACCACCACCACCACGACCTGACACACACTGGAAGAATGGCAGGAAACACTAGTAATGGGAGGAGTAATGTTATTCAGAGGCCATTACCACTACCCATTAGGAAGAGGAGGAGGAGGAGGAGGAGGAAAAAAGGACAAGGCTGAAAAAAATAATACAAGTGATAGAAAAAAAACTATACTGCCTAAGGGGAGGAAAGGGTGAAAGGGTACTCAGGTAATGACAGGTAAATGGGGACCTTTAAAGGGAGGACAGGTAACGGGAGGTCCTCTTATTGGCTGAATAGGAAGATGAAAGGAATAAAGAGACAAGATAATAGTGCCAGCTGATAATTAGGAGATAAAGACAACTTGTAGAGAGAGAGAGAGAGAGAGAGAGAGAGAGAGAGAGAGAGAGAGAGAGAGACATTGTGGATAGGTAAGAGGATAGGACAGATAGGGTGTCCAGAGAGAGAGAGAGAGAGAGGGAGAGAGGGAGAGAGAAGGAGAGAGACCAAGGCCAGGTAAGGGAGATGGAGGGAGGGAAGGTAAGAGACGCGTGTGAGAGAAAAAGAGAGAGGAGTAACGGAGAGGGAAGAAGAGAAGAGAGAGAGAGAGAAAAAGAGAGAGAGAGAGAGATGCGAGTGAGAGTGAGAGGAGCAAACAGATGAGAAATAGGAATTGAAGATAATAGAAGATAGGAAGAGAGGGAGATGAGAGAACACAACAAAAAAAGATGAATAAAGGAAGATAGGAAAAAGGAATAAACATGAAATAAAGATAATCTGGATATTGCAAGAAAGAGAGGAAGAAAAAAAAAATAAGATGATAAAGAAAAACTGATGAAAGGAAAAGAAAGAAGAAGAGAGGAAGAAGAAAAATAAAAAATAGAAAAAAGAATGAAATGGAAAGATAGAAGAGAATAAGTGAATGAACAGAAGGAAGAGTGAGAGAGGAAGAAAGGATAAAGATAGGAGAGGGAGGAAGAAAGAATGGAGGAGAAGGGATAAAGGGAAGAGGGAGGAGGAGAGATAAAGTAAGGAGGGAGGGAGGGAAGGAGGGAGGAGATAAAGGAAGGAGGGAGGGAGGGAAGGAGTGGAGAGAAGAGATAAAGGAAGGAGGGAGGAGACAGGTAAGGGTGAATTTAGTCCCACCTGGAAGCCTTAAAAGGAGAAATTATTGCCGTCACACCTGTCCTTTGTGTGTGTGTGTGTGTGTGTGTGTGTGTGTGTGTGTGTGTGTGTGTGTGTGTGTGCGTTGTTGTTTGTTGGTATTACTCGTGTGAAAGTTATCTCTTACTCACATGTGCGTCTCACTTCCCCCGTTATTCTCTCTCTCTCTCTCTCTCTCTCTCTCTCTCTCTCTCTCTCTCTCTCTCTCTCTCTCTCTCTCTCTCTCTCTCTCTCTCTCTCTCTCTCTCTCTCTCTCTCTCTTTTAATGAAGGTAAGCTTCTTTATAACATCTTTTCTTTCGATCAGGAGAAACTTGTAATCCTTGATCTTGTGTGTGTGTGTGTGTGTGTGTGTGTGTGTGTGTGTGTGTGTCCAGTTTCCGGTGCGTGCGGCAAAAAAATAGGGTCTGGTTTTCTGTAAACGACGAGGAGGAGGAGGAGGAGGAGGAGGAGGAGGAGATGTCTATTCTTCTGAGAGTCAATAAAAGTCTCTCTCTCTCTCTCTCTCTCTCTCTCTCTCTCTCTCTCTCTCTCTCTCTCTCTCTCTCTCTCTCTCTCTCTCTCTCTCTTCTCTCTCTCTCTCTCATTTGAGCACACTGGGAAGGACTCTCACGGAAGTGTAACTTTTGTTATTAGGTTTGTTAGTTAGGCGTTGGGAAAACTCTCTCTCTCTCTCTCTCTCTCTCTCTCTCTCTCTCTCTCTCTCTCTCTCTCTCTCTCTCTCTCTCATGTTTCTATATAGGAAGAAAGGAAAGAGAGAGAGAGAGAGTGTGTGTGTGTTTGTGTGTGTGTGTGTGTGTGTGTGTGTGTGTGTGTGTGTGTGTGTGTGTGTGTGTGTGTGTGTGTGTGTGTGTGTGTATGTATGTGTGAGTAAGTGTGTGAGTGAGTGAGAGAATAGTATATCCCTTCCGGTTTGTCTTCCTGTTTGCATGGGAGTGCTTGTCTTTCTGTTCAGGGAGTGACCACGAGGTACACACACACACACACACACACACACACACACACACA
>JAPQNM010000020.1:11118746-11123746 GCA_029783475.1 Metacarcinus magister
GGAGGAGGAGGAGGAGGAGGAAGAAGAAGAAGAAGAAGAAGAAGAAGAAATATCAAAAGAAAAAAAAACAGAACAAGAACAAGGGAAAAAGAAGTAGAATTAGAAGAAAAGAAGAGAAGAAAGGCAATAAGAAAAGAGGGAAAAAAAATACTATAATCAAAGAAGAAATGAAACCAGACACAAAAAACGAAGGAGGAAGAAGAAAAATCGAAAGAACAACAAGAACAAGAACAAGAAAACAAAAACAAATAAAAGAAAAAAAGAGAAGAATGCTATTAAGAAGAGAGGAAAAAAAAAACAAAACTAATCAAAAAAACGAAATGAAATCAGACAAAGAAATCGAAGGAGTTAAGCCATCACTCATCAACACCCTTTCGGACACACTTTCCCGCAGGCACAGTGCTGGAGGGGTGAAGGGCGTGCCTGGGGGCCTGGGGTGACGTGGCATGGCGTGGTGTGGGTGAGAGGTGCCTTGGAGGGTGTGCGTGTGTGATGGAGGAAGGGGAGAGAGTGGAGTGGGTGTGGTACCGTGTGAATGACTGGTTGGAAGTGTATAAAGGTGTTGTAAAGGTATATTAGTGGTGCCAGCTAAGTGTTCGTAGGTTAATTACAGGTATTATGAAGGTAACAGGAAGTAATGACTGGCAATAAACATATATGGACAGGTAAGGTAGAGGAAGTAATAGAAGTGTTAGACAGGTGTAAACAGGTATTGGATGGTGCTAGACAGGAGGTGCAAACAGGTGACATGATGCTGACAAGTGTTAATTAGTGGTAGGCAGGTAACACAAGGTCCTTCTGTATCCTATGTGGTGTTATGTGTGTTCTTAAGCAATTGACAAGCACAAGGAAGGGAACTAAGGACGGTGAGGGATAGTTGAGGTCTTGGGTAAGAGAAAGGGCTTGGTGAGGGAGGTGAAGGACTATTGAAAGGAATGTCAGAGGAGGGAAAGGACTGCTGGAGGATGGTAAAGGAATAGTACAGTGCAAACTTTAGGTACACTTTAGATACTGAAAACGTACTTATAAGAGTGTGCATAACAGGAGACATTGCGAGAGAGGAAGAGAGAGAGAAAACTAGGCCGAGAGAAGGACATGGAGAGTTGCATGAATAGAAAAAAATGTTGATAGGAGAAAAGGAGAAGAACTGAAGGTAAGGGGAGGAAGGCCGCGGGAGGGTGAGGAAACTGAAGGAAAGAGAGAGAGACTGGGTGGAGTGAAGGAGAAGGTTACTGGAGAGAAAAAAGTAGCCACTGGAAAGAGGAATGAAATCTGGAGGAAAAGTTAATAGAGGAGGAGGAGGAGGAGGGGAGGAGGAGGAGGAGGAGGAAAGCTAGTACAGGAAGGGGAGAGGCAGAGGAGGGGGTAATATATTGAAGGGGAGAGGAAGGCTAGCGGAGGGAGGAAGGAGGGAAGGAAGGAGGAGACGGCAGCTTGGGGGCGGAGGAGGAGGAGGAGGAGGAGGAGGAGGAAGATTGCCTCAGGTTCTGTCTCCCAAGGTATGAGAAAGTGGAGAACAAAAGAAGGTGTTTTGGTCAGTGTGATTAGTGTGACCATTTTGTTTACCGCGGCCATGTGACGAGAGAGAGAGAGAGAGAGAGAGAGAGAGAGAGAGAGAGAGAGAGAGAGAGAGAGAGAGAGAGAGAGAGAGAGAGAGAGAGTGAGAGGTGAGAGCCAATGGTCACGTCAGACTCTCTCACCAAGGTTTTTATTTCTCATCTCACGTTTTCTGTCTGTCTGTCTGTCTGTCTGTCATTCTTCTTCTTCTTTTTATTATTATTATTATTATTATTATTATTACTATCATTATCATCATTATCTTGTCTTCTTACCCTTACCAAATATACACAGTTAATATCATCCTGTCTTGCTTGCCTTTACCTTACATTACCACATCTTTGTTGGTGTCATATTGGACAGGTAACAGTTAAATGTCAATAGGACTAGGTGTGTGTGTGTGTGTGTGTGTGTGTGTGTGTGTGTGTGTGTGTGTGTGTGTGTGTGTGTGTGTGGGTATGTATGTATTTATATCACCACAAGGTAAGCAGGACTAAGAGGGCCTTTTCCCACGCCCCCCCTCCCCCCCCTTCCACCCATTTCCAGTGTATGTCCTACCCTCCCCCCCCCCTTGTCCCCCCCCCTTTGAGTCACACGTCCCCAGATCAGAGGTCACCAGTAAAGGGCGTGGTGGTTGACCTTACATCCGGGACACCAGGGAACACCTCTCTCTCTCTCTCTCTCTCTCTCTCTCTCTCTCTCTCTCCTCTCTCTCTCCTCTCTCTCTCTCTCTAATTACAAGGCAAGGCTGCAGAATTATTCCAATATAAGAATGTGAAATTACTATCAGAGAGAGAGAGAGAGAGAGAGAGAGAGGAGAGAGAGAGAGAGAGAGAGAGAGAGAGAGAGAGAGAGAGAGAGAGAGCTAAGTAAATGTGGAGGTCAAGCGATTGCCACGCCCTCCCTCCCTCTCCACCACCACCACCACCACCACCACCATCATCACCACAAGCGTTCTCACCAAAAATTGCGTTGACTCATACTTGATAAGAACAAAAATAAGACTAAAGTAAATGAAGTAAGAAAATAGAGAGAGAGAGAGAGAAAAAAAATAAAACTGAATAAATATATATATGGTGAAGGTTATCCAGGAATTATGAAATTTCCTCTTATGACTGTTTCCTCCTCCTTATCTTCCTCCTCCTCTTCTTCTTTCTTCTTCTCTCCTTTGTGTTGTATTAAGTGTTGATCTTTGGTTTTTATATCACTAAATTTCGATAATGGTGATGTGTTATATTTTTTCTTTGTATTTTCTTCTATTACTTTGCCTCGTTGTGTCTTGTGTTGCTTTGTGTTGCATTTCGTTAAGTTGCGTGATGTTACGTTATCCTAAACTTTACTCTATGGTGTTAAGTTAATTTTTAGTATCACTGTGTTGCTTGAAATAACTTTATGTTCCTTTCAGTTAATTTGTGTTGCTTGAAAATATATTCTTAAAGTTGTATTAATCTGCTACTTGGTCTTGTATCGTTTTTTTTTCAAAGTTGCATTGGTCTTCCTTGTCTTTCGTAACACTGTGTTGCTTTGTATGACCTTGTGTTGCGTGTAGTGGTCTGGCATCCCCGTTGCTTCACCTATGAGGTCAGCAGGGCCCCATAACTGTTCCCTCATGACCTCAGTGTTGGATTTCCCATAAGCCCCCACATTGCCCTGACCCCAACCCTCTCCCTCTCCTTTCCCCTCTTCCATACCCCTCTTACAGTCTTCTTTACTTCCTCCTCCTCCTCCTCCTCCTACACGATCTCTCTTTTTTCTTATATATTATTGTGATTCTTATTTTTTAACTGTCATTCTCCTCTCTTCATTTTTCTCTTGTTCTTTGGTTTATTTTCCCTTCTTTATTTTTTTCCTCTCCTAATTCTGTTCCCATGTCTTTTTTCCTGTTTTCCTTCCTATTATTGTCCTTCCCTTTCCTTCATTATCTACCTCTCTCTTCGTAGTCTTGTTTCTTTATTTTTTTTTTCTTTATTATGGACTATAGTAAAGGTCTGCTTATGTTTGTTCTTCCTTTGTATTCCTCTATATTAATTTTACTCTCTTACACATCAATCTTTACTCCCCTTAGCTGCCCTTTCCTCCCCATCTCCCTACACCTTTCATTCTTCCTTTACCAAACATACCATTCCCTTCCAAATCTTTCCTTCACCGACCTTCACTCCCTTTCATAGACTGCCCTCACCTCCTAACCCCTTTCCTTCCTCTTTACTCACCCTTACCGCCTTCCTAACCTTTCCCCTTAATGTGCCTGCCCTCCAGCTGACCCCGGGACGCAAACAATACCAGGCCAAGGGTCACGGAACGGTAGCAGAGCGAAACGAGTCCTTCTAAGCCGCGTTCCTACACGACTCAAGAAGGTGGTGATGGTGGTGGTGGTAGTGGTGGTATAGAGGTCATGTTAGTGGGTCTCAGAGTGGTCTTACATGAATAAAACGTTGCCTTCTCTTCTTAGTCCTCCTCTGCCTCTTCCTCCGCCTCCTCCTCCTCCTGCTGTCAGTGTGTCTGGTTGAGTTGCCAAAGACGCTTTCTCACATCGGTCTCAGAGGACAAAAAGGTCAGGAAGGTGATACTGCCAGAGAGCGTAAAGGTGTCAGGTGTGTAACCAGATGTTTATAAATATCACAAAGTGGTCTAATGGATGAGGTAGAGATGGATGAATCATTGTAGGAAAATGAGAAAATATTGAACAAAAGAAGTGGATGTTGCGTCAGTTGGTCCAGATAAAGGTTAGAGAGAGAGAGAGAGAGAGAGAGAGAGAGAGAGAGAGAGAGAGAGAGAGAGAGAGAGAGAGAGAGAGAGAGAGAGAGAGAGAGTGTGTGTGTGTGTGTGGGTGTGGGTGTGTGTAAACCGCAAAGGACACCAGGAAGAGATAGGAACAATTTAACAAGTATTCAGGAGTCCTACAGGATATCCGGAACAAGTGACCGAGATCCTTAAAAGGGAGAGTAAAAGGATAATTCACTGGTATTCCTGTGAGTGTGTTGTGATTCTTTGTATATGTAATGGAAGGATCTGTAACTAAGTGTTGTATAAGGAATGAATGTTATAGTGTTGGTGATGATGATGATGAGGAGGAGAAGGAGAAGGATGAGGAAGATAAGGATAAAGAGTAGGAGATAGAGAAGGAAGAATGTTGAAGGGAGAAGGTGGTTATAATGGGAAGAAGAAGAAGAAAAAAAAGAGGTTATGGACAAGATCCCATTTCTCTCTCACCCTCCTTCCTATCTACCTTATTGTGAACCTTTCTTTCCCTCACTCTCTCCTTCCCTTCATTGCGGTTAGCCAGTCAGTCAAGGTCAATGAACACAATTCTTAGTGACCTTGATATCCTCCTCGCCTTGCCCTCCTAGCGTATTGTGTGACCCTTGATGATGATGATGATGAATGGTGATGATGATGAGAAGGAGGAGGAGGAGGAGGAGGAGGAGGAGGAGGAGGAGATAAAC
>JAPQNM010000020.1:11128746-11146246 GCA_029783475.1 Metacarcinus magister
AAAAATTTCATTGCGGTTGTGGTAATGCAGGGTACATGGTGTGTGTGTGTGTGTGTGTGTGTGTGTGTGTGTGTGTGTGTGTGTGTGTGCGTGTGCGTGCGTAGGTGGGTGCAACCTTGTGTAAATGACGTCACCTTTACCTGCACTAATTACCTACCACACAAGACACCTATCACGTTATCAGACACCAAACTTCACAAAAACACACACACACACACACACACCCTACCACACACCTGCACCCTATCAAACACCCTTCCCTCCACACCACACCTACACACCCTTATACAGGTACACACAATCTTTTTACCACACCCCAGGACACATAGGTTGCATAATTATATCTTCAGGTGTGCCCATGACCTGTAAGAGTGGGTATAAAGTGACCAGCATTGCATCATGAGAGAGGGAAGCTGAGACGGAGTGAGGGATGGATGGAGGGGGTGAAGGAGGGGGTGAAGGAGGGTTGTGGTGTGGTGGGGCAAGTGAAGTCATACGTCCCTGGATTTCATATGTAGGCGGTTGGGGGTATTGGGGGAGCTGTCCTACAAGGTGAGAGGGATTGTGGGTAGGCTGGTGGAGGAGAGGAGGAGGGGAAAGAAGAGGAGAGGAGAGAGGAGAGGAGAGGAGAGAAGAGAGGGATTTTTGGCTATTTCTTATTTTCTTTGTATTTTTAGGTTTGTCTTTCCCTTAATCATTTCTTTTTTGGTGTGTGTGTTTATATGTGTGTGTGTGTGTGTGTGTGTGTGTGTGTGTGTGTGTGTGTGTGTGTGTGTGTGTGTGTGTGTGGGTGTGTGTGATTTGCCACTCACCTCTAATCGCTGTCGCCGCCGTCGCCGCCGCCAGCAGGAGGAGCAGCGTGGTACCGGACTTGAAGTAACCCATCCTACAGCAGCTCTCCCTCTCCCTGTCTCAGTATCACCGTATGTGGCACTCCGGCTCTCACTCCAGCTTGGCACTCACACTCACTCAGGGCTCGGCAGCGACAAACACACACCACATGCACACACACCTTCACCCCCACACGTAATACCGGAGACTGAGTGCTCAACCCTCACTCCCTGTCTCCCTCCCTCGACCCTCGCCCACACTGGTCTGGCCACGCATGCGCACTGGCGTTACCTCTCCCTCAGGGCCGCTCGTCCCACACAACGAAAGAACCTGTGTGTGTGTGTGTGTGTGTGTGTGTGTGTGTGTGTGTGTGTGTGTGTGTGTGTGTGTGTGTGTGTGTGTGAGGTGCATTCTGACGAGGTTAAGGGCGCCTTCAGACTGTTATGTAGATGATGAAAGAATGTTGTAGATGTTAGTGAGGTTGTGATGTTGTGACGGAGACTTCTGAAGGAGGTAACTTGTGTTTGGATATGATATAGAAGGGGATGTTTTCATGGGCTGAGAGGAGGAGGAGGAGGAGGAGGAGGAGGAGGAGGAGGAGGAGGAGGAGGACGTGCTGTGTATAGGGAATAGATACGTGCTCTGAGGATTGTACACGTGTAGCGGGTGTGTGATGGTACTGGTGACGGTGGTAGTAATGAAGGAAGGATGATTTATCTATTGAAAATGGGAGGAAAAAGGGAGGAGGTTGCTGTAAGAGAGAGGGAGGAGGAAGGAGATCGTGCTGTTAATAAGGGAGGAAGAGAATAGGCTTAGGAAGAGGTGAAGACTTCTACAGGAGAGAAGAAAGAAGCCTTATAGCTGGAGGAAAGAGATAAGGGAGAGGAATGGTGTGGAAGGGAGGAAAGGAAGGATGGAGGGAAGGGTTAAGTTCACATCGAGGGGAGGAGGAATATGTGATGTGGAGAAAGGGGAATAGGAGTGGGGAATGGGAGTCTCTGTAGGGGAAGGAGGAAGGAAGTCTGTGAGGGAGGGAGAGAATAAAGGAAGGAAGGAGGGAATGAGAATGCATCTACTGAGTAAATAAACAAAGAAAAATTTTAGGATTTGTAAACTTCCAAACCTTTCACTCTTAGTTATGTCCGGTACTGCAACGTTCAAAGCTTCTCCTCCTCCTCCTCCTCCTCCTCCTCCTCCTCCTCCTCCTCCTCCTCCTCCTCCTCCTCCTCCTCCCTTCCTCCTTTTCCTGCCATATACACTCTCCCATATGAACACACCACTACACTCCCACACATACTGTAAACCTCCAACACTTACTCTTCCTCCTTCACATACTATCACGTTCCTTCCATATACACACACACACACACACACACACACACACACACACACACACACACACACACACACACACACACACACACACACACACACACACACACACACACACTCTTCCACATTCCTTTGCCTCAAAATCACAGAAACAGGAAGAAATTGAAAAATATGTAATTAAAAATATGCTAAATTTTGGAAACTTTATGTGTGTGTGTGTGTGTGTGTGTGTGTGTGTGTGTGTGTGTGTGTGTGTGTGTGTGTGTGTGTGTGTGTGTGTGTGTGTGTGTGTGTGTGTGTGTGTGTGTGTTTTTTGTGTGTGTGTGTTTACATATAAAAAAACAAGTGAACTTACTTAACCTTGACTTTGCCAGTGTGTTGACGAAGGGGTGGAGGTAATTTCTCCCTCCCTCCCTCCCTCCCTCCCTCCCTCCCTCCCTCCCTCCCTCCCTCCCTCCCTCCTTCCCTCCCTCTGTAGAATTGCTTCCTCATTATGATTCTTTGGGTTCTTTTGTTAATTGACTTCTTTCTTTTTCTTTTTCCTTTTATCTTTTTTCTCTTGTTTTGTTTTCGAGAAAATGAGGAGGAAATTCATGTTTTTTTATAAATATATGGTTTCATTTTACTGCGTAATTATTAGTCATAGAACAAATATTCATAATATCAGTTGTATAGTTTTATTAGATCTATCAGATGCTGCAATGATATTTCCAATATCATGTTTTTATATAAATATATGGTTTCATTTTACTGCGTAATTATAGTGAAGTAGACACGGACCAGAAGGACTCGTACTGCAACAGTTGTTCAGGTAGAGATTCTATTCTCGTTTACCTTTGGATCAAGGGATCTCTCCAGTACCCTGACAACAGCTGCAGCAGCCCCCCACCAGTCCGTGTCACTCTACACCATGAATCCCTCAATTACCTTTAAGATTGGAAAATGTCTATAGTTTTAGAACTAACTACTGATGAGGGTGGTATGTAGTTGTGAACCAGCTGGTGATTTGGTAACAAATATTGGAAGTTACAAGTTGAAGTGAAAACAGTAGGCCGCACGGTCACTATAAATACACTCAAATTGACAGTTTCCAAGTTTCTAATATCTAAAAAGGGGAATACCTTAATGAGGTCTCTGTGAGCGTGTCTCTGCGGAACAAATTGTTTACCGTATTGACCGGTGCCAAACCTTACCTCTGAACACCACCTGGCTGGTGTTGTAGGAATGCAGGTCACCCCCGCTTCCAGCCCACACGTGGTCATTCCACCTTACATGTGGTCACGACATGTGTGTGTGTGTGTGTGTGTGTGTGTGTGTGTGTGTGTGTGTGTGTGTGTGTGTGTGTGTATGTATGTGTGTGTAACAAAGGGAAATAACAAAAGGACATAAACACTAAACAAGGAAGGACTTAAGTAATTCTTTTTTACACGCTTCGTTTTTTCCCCAAGGACATTTTCCTCCTGCCAGGGGGAGGGGGAGGGGAGGGAATGCATGACGTAATGATAGGAGGAGGGAGGGAAGGAAGGAGGGATGCTTGGAGGAAAGAAGGAGTGGAAGCGAGAGAAGGAAGAAGATAAATGTCATGTTTACTAATAGAAGAGTTGATGAGGAAGGGAGAGAAGGGTTAATGTTTGAGTAGGAAGGGAGGTAGAAGAGGAAGAAAAAGATAGAAGGAATACTTGATTTGTGAAGCGAAGGGAGGGAGGGGAAGGGGGGGGGAGGGAGGGGAAAGGGGGGGGAGGGATGGTAGATAGAGGGACTGGGGGAAGAAGGAGGAAGAGGGGGGGATGGCATATGACTTAAATGTCACCTCTCATTGTGTGTGTGTGTGTGTGTGTGTGTGTGTGTGTGTGTGTGTGTGTGTGTGTGTGTGTGTGTGTGTGTGTGTGTGTTTGAAAGGTCAATTCGCATCAGTGTTCTCTTAGACGTGACAGAGAGAGAGAGAGAGAGAGAGAGAGAGAGAGAGAGAGAGAGAGAGAGAGAGAGAGAGAGAGAGAGAGAGAGAGAGAGAGAGAGAGTACATCTTCCAATACCAATACAAGGAAGAAAAAATGAGATAAAAACACACATCAAACATTGCACTTATATTTATTTGGCGACACGTGGCAACAATGCATATATGTATGTGTGTATGTGTGTATGTATGTATGTATGTATGTATGTATGTATGTATGTATGTATGTATGAACGGGTATGACATCATCGGTGGGAAACAGTGACGCAATAATGACGTCATCAGGAAGGCTGTCATGGCCACCTGTTTGTTTTTATATACTGGCGAGAGAGAGAGAGAGAGAGAGAGAGAGAGAGAGAGAGAGAGAGAGAGAGAGAGAGAGAGAGAGAGAGAGAGAGAGAGAGAGAGAGAGAGAGAGAGAGAGAGAGAGAGAGAGAGAATAATAATCACAATAATTAAAATATTGCAAATTACACATATAATTCATCATAGTTTTACTGATAATTATCCTATTATAACTCCTGCTTAAAATAATAAATGTAATAACAATAATAATAACAGTGGTAATAGTAATAATAATGATAATGATACAAGCTGTAAAACATATTGCAACAAATGTTCATGTATGCACACCAGTGAAGATGAACTGTTAGTGAAGCTGGAGAGATAACGTAAATGTGTCAGTGAAGCTCTCTCTCTCTCTCTCTCTCTCTCTCTCTCTCTCTCTCTCTCTCTCTCTCTCTCTCTCTCTCGTAAGGTAAATGATCTCACTTGGTTATGAAAATATATCTGTGGCCTCGTGAAAAGATAATGAAAATAGCTAAAAGGTAGGATAGTCACGCACACCCACACCCACACACACACACACACACACACACACACACACACACACACACACACCACACACACACACACACACTTTGCTGTAATAGGCTGTTTATGTATACGTACGTTTATAGGCTTGATAGGCCCTCCAGACATGCACACGACAGCTAAACACGGTGAGGGCATAGAATAAATTTAATGGCTTAGCTTGGCTTAGCTTGGCTTTTTATGTATATATATTATTCATACACTCATTTACACTCACACTGTATCGGAGTGACGGAAGCATGGTTGCAAAGCTAGATCAGAGAGGTCAAACTGTGGTGATGGTGGTGGTGGTGGTGATAACGGTGGTGATGTCAGGAGAAGCGGTAGGGGTGACGTGATTTTACTACTACCACTGTCATCATCACCACTATCACCACCACCATTATCACACTGCATGAGCCCTGAATGGAATGCGTGCACGAGGCAGTGAGGCTTGGGGACGTTAGTGAGACAGCTTAGACAGTCAATCAGTGAGTTAAATAGAAGGAAGGGTTTAGTGAAGTTTCCCCTTAATACTGGGTTTGGTTTTCTTTAGATTCTCGTTTTCTTTTCTTGTTGTTTTATTGTTAGTTCTATTGTTTTCTACTTCTTCTTTCTGTCTTTTTAGTTTCCTTTTAGTAACGTGCCCTCCGCCTCCTCATCCTCCACCGTCACCTCTTCCTCCACCACACATACCACCACCTCCTCCTCCACTTGCATTATGATCAGTAACTTGAACTCATAACCTTCACCATATCCAGGACCTTCCACCTCCTCTCCTTCCTTCTACGTCTTCCTCCTCACGAAGACATATCAAGTGCCTCGCCGCAGCCTCCCAGCACCACAACCTCGGCCGCGCTTCAATACTCAGCAGGGAGAGTCACCTTAAATCTTTCCATTGACTTTCGGGGAGGTGCTTCGGCTGCTGCAATTAGAAGAAGGTGCCGTTATAGCCTCGCAGCAGCAGATACAGTGAGTGGTGTTCTGGCCCAAGCATCGCTGTGGCTGTATCTGCTGTGAGCGGGACGGGGAGCGGTAGTGGGTGCTGGTGTTAGCGAGGCAGCAAGGACCCTGATGAGCCTCGGGGGGCAGAGGGGACGTACTAGGGGACGGCTGTGGGGAACGACGCTCCACGATCTTATCCACGATGCGTGACGGGGAGGTGCCTTTGAGTCTCAGTGTGGTGTTCCAGTTGCGGAACCTGAGGGAGAGGGGACGGCTCTTAGGACTGGGTAAAGTACACACACACACACACACACACACACACACACACACACACACACAGAGAGAGAGAGAGAGAGAGAGAGAGAGAGAGAGAGAGAGAGAGAGAGAGAGAGAGAGAGAGAGAGGAGAGAGAGAGAGAGAGAGAGAGAGAGAGAGAGAGAGAGAGAGAGAGAAAAAAAAATGGGGGGTAGGGGGGGTGAGAGAGAGGTCAGAAGTGGACTGACCTTACGGGAAGGGCGGGTTCATCCACAAGGTCATCAAACACGCCCTGTAGTAGGAAGGCGAGTGGCCAGGAGATCCAGGAGGAACTGTAAAACAAACAACAAGCGGGAGTTACGTGGGGCAGAAGGCAGGGAGGGAAGAGGGTGAAGAGGGTGAAGAGGACAGGGAGGGAGAGAGAAGAGAGGGACGCGACAGTAGAGTGAGGACCAGGAAGGGGAGATGAACTTTTTTCTTAAGGGGAAAAGAGAGATGTGGATGGAATTGGTAAGTGAGAGGTGATGTAGAGGGAGCAACATACAGTATAGGGAGCTTGGATGGTAGAGGAAAGGTGATCTGAGGGGAGTTGAGGGGAAAAAAATGGTAGAAGAAGTAGTGGCTATGAAGATTACAGTAAGGGAATAATGGAGAAAGAAGGAGAGGAGGAGGAGGAAGTTTTTTTTATGATGGAACTGGTTTAAAGGAGGGTGGAAGGGGAGGCAAGAGCATACAAAAACAGGTAACAAGGTATTAAGTAATGTGTGAAGGGAAGTAATGGAGGATGTATAAGTGGTGGGTGATGTTGGCAGGGTGACGACAGGGTGGGGAGGATACTGATGCAGGGGAGAGGGGGGGTACCTACGTCGGAAATTATACTGATGTCTTAACTCTCTTAACATAAACACAACAACAAAGATAAGTTTATGGAGCTTCAGGGAAAAAAAATAGATTCGAAGCATATTTATAATTCTTAAAACACATGTGATTATAGTGATTTGGGAGGGAAAGAGAAGGGATAATATGTTTTTTCTAATGCTGGTGTATTTTCTATTTATAATGTATTCACTATTGATGTTGTGTAACTTCAAATAACCTTGTTCTTGTTTGGTAATATTTGGTGCAGGAAATGTGACTCTTCCTATGTATTTGTTTTGAATTATTTTCTGTGTTATTGATTCCAATTCAAGGAGTTTTGGGGTTGAATTAGACACTGGCTTGATTTGTGTCTTTCTACAGGGATTAGTTAAGGTATAAGGGATTCAATGTTACAAAATAGGTTGAAGGTAGGGATTGACTTCATTAACACTTGTATATTGAGGGTTTTCATAGCTTATTACATGTTTGGAGACGATAATTTGACACCAACGACACAGGTAATAACTTTTTGATGGTGCAGAAGCTCGCCAATTAGAAAAGAATAGAAAATTTATTTGGAAATATAGAGAAAGATTAATTTGTTTTAATTGTTATATGGAAGAGGATCCAATACTCTTCCTGCGGCACCCCACAAAGGTATAGACGTGGTGTACAGTACATTTATTGATCTGGAGTTGATGTTTATGCTAGGGTAGATTAAAAATTCATGGGGAGTTCTAGCTAAACACTGTTCCTTCAGCATTACAGGAATATATAGATGTTCTGTTCGTATTACTATATATGTTACCAATTTTCGCTTCAGAAGAGATGTGGCTGTGGTGAGCGGCTGCCAGACGTGGAAATGGTGAGTGTTATGTTTACTTTATATAGTAGTTTTATAATATTTACATTCAGCTCATTTCTATAACTGATTGCCTAGCCAGTTATCGATCTTGATGTTTTTTTTATGGCGTAGAGTGAGTGTGTATATGTAAGGTCCGACCATCGTTGTCTGGTGTCATTGTCTTGTCATCAGTTACGTTCGTCAGTCTTCCATGAGCTCTTCGTGTGTCGTAATGTATCGTTTCTTTACCCTTGTTAGGTTATTTTAGGTTAGGTTAAGCTAGACTAATACAGGATTGATAACGATAATGTTCCAGGAAATTTATAAAAACAAAAATGTTGCAGTGAAAAAAATACGGTTGTTGTTGCTGGAAAATTAAAATAGATGACGTTGCACTATAAAAAAAATAGTTAAATGTTTATGTTGTGTTGTTGATTAATAATGACAAGGTTAGAGTTTGTTAGTTTCCTGTTTCCTGTTACCCGCCGTGTTTGTTTACACCTTTGGTTCCTGTTGTTGTTGTTCCTATAATAAAAAATCCCCAAGCCACTAAAACAGGTCTTGACAACTACACACAAAGGATAAAATAATATACGTTTATTTTTTTAAGTACGTAAAAGATAAATATTTATTATAGATAAATGAAGGTTTTAACGTGTGCATTTATACACACGCACACACACACACACACACACACACACACACACACACACACACACACACACACACACACATCATTTAAAAAGAACACAAATGGTGCATAAAACTTGACAGTGTTCCACTTAACAGTGTAACACTAAATAGCATATACATAAAAATAATAATAATAATAAGTCTGAATGTATACAAGCAGATCAGAGTGGATTGGTTGGTTGTCTGTCTTTAGTCACTATAAGCAAATCATAGCCTACAGAATCTGACCAAAAAGAATACGGACATGCCACTAAGCTATTAACAGAAAACCATTTAGAGCGTAAACTAAAGAATAAGGAAAATGACCACATTGGGATGCACGAATACCCGATCTATAACAGTGAATATTTCCCACACAAGGCGGATTCTGATGCCTTGTTTTTTTATTTTATTTTATTTATTATTATTTGACGTCCTTGAATGAACGTATCAGTACCAGCGTCTTGTACTGTCATCTCAGTAATCCTTATTCCCGCTGCTAACAATGGTAACTATCTTTTACTGGTCTCATACTGCCTAGAAACTTAAGAAATAAAACATTTGTAACTTAGCACAATATTAAAAACTAAACGACACGTCTTGTACAAGCCAAAATCCATGTTTTTTTTTGTAAACACTTGACTTTTTAAATAGAATAAAAAATGCATCAGTCACTCCGTAGCTCACTCCTGCCTCTACATAACTCCACTCACTCCACTCCTTGACCCAGAGGTGCCCCAGCTGGCTTAGTGCTCAGGCTCGTGCGGCGGGGAGTTGACAAGGATTCTCTCCGAAAGGTCACTGGCCATTTTAGCTAGGACTGCCTGATCCTTCTTTTTTGCGTCCATTAGCACCTCCTTCAGGTCAGTACGCTGCATAAGAGCGCCAAGGACTTCCAGGTCGCTGCAGGGGAAGGGCGGCATGCAACATTTGGAGTGACAACATAGAACTGTGGCGGTACTTGGCGCCGGCCAGTCAACTTTAGCAATGCATTTGATGGGGAAAGTAATAATAATGCAAACTATATTGAGGATTAAATAAGATCATTGGGATTTTAAGTAAAGAAAACAAATGGGATTACAAGGCATGCCATTTAAACTCTCAAGAATGTCAAGGAGCAACTCAAAAAAGTAAATAATGGGGATAAGATTCATGCCAACTGCAGGGACAATACAGATAGGATATAGCCAGGCAATGGAACACTAAGTTGACAAGTGGTGTGTGGGGACAGCATACATGTCAAGGCAACACAGCAACATCTACGAGAATCAGGGTGAGAATAGTGTAATGTGTGTAATGTAGAGAGTGTATTAAAGGTGTATGTAGTGGTGGTGTAGATACTTGAGTAGTGTAGAAGTAGATGAAAATAGTATAGGTATGTGGATTAGTTATACAGGCAGTGGTTAGGAGGGTTATAAAGTGTAAAGGTGAAGGAAAGGGTGTATTTAAGTTATAACAAGAAAAACAAATATTGATAGGTGGAAGGTGGAGTGAAATGCAAGAGGAGTTCATTAGTGAGTAAGAGAAGAGTGTATATAGGAGAGTACGTGTTAATGGGTGCCAGGATGTAGGTGTCGTGGGGGAAGGTAGGTGTTGTGGGGGAAGGTAGGTGTCGTGGGGGAAGGGGAAGGCGTAGTGATAGTGAAGGTCGTAGAGGCGATAATGTCAGGTACTTACATGGCAGGTGAGTTGCTGGAGACGTTAGTGTCATCGGATGATTCTGAAGAAGTGTGGCGCCTCGGGTTGTTGGCTGTGGAAGGGATGTATACAATGAGAGAAAAAAAAAGGAGCGAGAGGGTGAAGGAGAGGGAGTGTGTCAAATTATTTTCATTATAGACCGATTCAGGTTTTTCTTCCAATTAATTTCAGTAAAAAAGAGAAAAAGCTAGATTAGTTTTCAGTCAAGAGACACTTACAAGTTAAACTGCGGACAATTTTCGGGTTGTAGATCTTGGGGTCAGACACCATACGCACGAAGAAGGAGCGTTTGTACTGCAAGCTTGCCGCGTGTTTATTGTCGGTCACTCTCTCAGGCTTGACAACATCCTCCTCCTCCTCTTTCTCGATGACCTTCTTCAGCTGCAAGAACGAAGGGAGGAAGGGATAAGTTAAAGGTGAATATGATTGCAATTCGCCGTAGTACAATGGTTAGTGTTTAGGCATGCAAACCTTGGGTCCCGGGTTCGATTCCTGATATCCGCTGGCCACTTTTCTTTGGCATTACCGCCGAGTGGCCAGAGATTATCCAATTGCTGCCATAACACTGTCCTCAAACGGGATTTGCAAGGTTATATGTATTTGAGGCAGTGGCAGCAATAGCCTCTCTCCCAACATCAGAGAAAACAAAGAAAATCAAAGGCAATGGCGGTAATTTTGATATTTTAGAATTTTAATAGAGGGTATTTGCAGTATGTCATCAGCAGCAGAAGTCAATTGAATCCGGCGTTGTTGAAGGGCAGGATGGGTTCCGGACAAAAGTTCGTATAGAAAAACTTCGTATGGCAATAATTCGTAGGATAAAGTTCGTTTGCCTAAAGTACGTCAGGATAAAGTACGTAGGGTATAAAGTTAGTTATGTCAAAAGTTCGTAATGGAAAAAAATCGTAATGGAGAAAAAATCGTAGTTAAATGTTCGTCGTGCCAATGTTCGTTAGAAAAATGTTCGTACGCGTTAGGTTAGGTTAGGTCGTTATGAATATTTTACATACGTAGATACGTACCATACGAACATCTGCATACGAACTTTGACGTACGAACTTTTTCGTACGTACTTTTTTCAAACGAACTTTATCCCTTACGAACATTTGCTTACGAACAATTGCGTACGAACTTTATGCATACGAACTATTTCCATACGTACTTAAGTCCTACAACCGGGCAGGATATATGACAGTTGAATTGTACTGTGATAGGTGTCACAATGGGTCTTATACTTGGTGGATTTCGTATTGGTAGTGACAAGTCGTTATTAGTTACGACATTTGAACCTGCAATTTTAAACCCGAGTTAGGATTAAAGTAATTTTGGCCATCTCAAAAAAATGTGAAGTGTTTGGCCAGCAGATTTCTTTCGTCGTGTCAGAAGTGTAACAATTAGGCAAACTGCGATTTAATATATTGGTGGTGGTTCATAATTTTTGTACAGATTCTTAAGTTAAGAGCAGGTTATATAGGAGTATAGTTTTTTCCCCTTTGTTCAACACGTGCTGGAAGTAGATTTGAGGCTCATGTGTTAGCGAGAGCTGGTGTCAACAGACTTATTTAAGCAGGATGAATATGAACAGTAAGACAAGTTACCAAGACGGTTCGTAAGCTGCAGGAATGAGCGAGTTGATGCGAGTAAAGGAAGCGTCAGATTAAGTTGCAGGAATGAAGGAAGAAAAAGAAGAATTAAACATGAAGATTTCTTAAGGGTAGTTTTATGTACTTCACTTTGGGATGATTCTAGATAGTGTATTCAGAATAGTTTGGTATAAGCGCCTTTGTGATGTAATGGTCAAGACTCCTGCTGCCTACTGGTGCAAGCAGGTTACATGATACTAGTATGTAGAGGCAAAGTTCCATAAGGGAAGAACAAGAGATGCAACATTGCGGCAGAGTTTAAGCGATTGGAAGCAGATGGTTAGAAGCTGTACTCCATACAAGGTCGTACAATTCCCCGGTGGCGAAAACAAAATAGAACTCCGATAATATAGAACACCCAGGAACACGGTTAGAATTTCAATTAGGAGTTTCCCAAAATAACACGTTTCTTACGGGTACCTGGAGAAAGCCGGTAGCCGTGGCCCAGTCATACATCACCAGACAGCACCAAGCGACAAATATAGAGTTTCTAGACCGTCTGCTGTTCAGATGAGATTTAATGAAGGTTTAATGAAGATTTGTACCTTCTTTTAAAAATCCTAATTTATCATTTATTGATATCACAGCCACGCTTATTTGTTTATAGCACAATCAGTCAAAATTTATTTATATCACAGATAATAAAACTTAAAATCAGTATCACATTGGGTTTGAATAAATATAAAATTTTCAATAACAATTTAAAAAGCCAAATAAAGTAGCTTCACCGTAACTACTCCTATAGCATCTAAAAGGCAGCTGCGGTCTTTCCTAGGTACTGCTTCCTTGAATAACGTTGTCAACTCTTCACCGCCACGCAAGGGACGAGTCTACTTCTTCCACTTCTACTGGACTGCGTTATCCCTTGCACTCCACCTCGGATCCCCTTCTGGCCGTCAGGGGAGTTGTCTTACGTCTATTACTCCACCGGACAGTCTTCCTCACTCAACTTCGCCGGAGGTTAAGCAAGTCTTCCCAATTGTCTTGTGATGCGTCCTCCTTACTCAAACTCCGCTAAGAACGCC
This sequence comes from Metacarcinus magister, assembly GCA_029783475.1. Classification (NCBI taxonomy): domain Eukaryota; kingdom Metazoa; phylum Arthropoda; class Malacostraca; order Decapoda; family Cancridae; genus Metacarcinus; species Metacarcinus magister. Next base: position 11,141,656 of record JAPQNM010000020.1, read on the forward strand.
TCTTCCAACTCTGACTTGACTAGTATTATGCGTTTCCCCTTCATTGAAATTCATCTCACCGCCACGGATCCTTGCAGGTCCCGACAATGATTGTGTGACAATGATTGTGTTTTTTTATTTATGTGAGCAGAGTTGAAAGTTATTATAATTAGATAAGATGGAAGATTTAGTTTTAAACCAATGTTGTTAAGGCGTGTTAGTGCACTGTAGCACCGGCTGCCTTGCGTCAACTTCTTTTTTCTTCTCTAATCGGCCAGACTTCGAAATCTGCCCAGATGCTCTTCAACCTTTTTTTCTTCTTTTTTTGGGTGTATTACGAGGCAGAATTCCCACATCGCGTCAGTCATCTATTCCGGTTAGCAGCTGCGCACTAAGCCACCAGTAACCACCCATTCCCTTCGCTTTGCTGAATAACTGAATTTTTATTTTAATTACTCAGATATTCCCACTCGTGTCGGGTGGTCTCACCTACAAGACTGAGCTCAGGGAAACGGAGAAACTTGCTGGCGTGCCGGAAGGCAATCAAAGCATCGCGAACCCTAAACTAGAGGATTGGATTGCCCTTCTGTACCAATCCGGCTTTTTACGTCAGATTAAGCACTATGGTTTGGAGACAAGCATCCGGCACAATAACGTGTCCAAACTGATGGATTAACGTACCGGGATGTAGTTATCGATGATATCAGGCTTAGTTTCCTGTATGTCTGTTGCGAACTGTGTGATGACTTCCCAAGCGTAGTCTGTGGGGGAAGAGAGAAGGGTATGAGAAAGAGAGAGACAGAGAATAACCAAGTAACATACCAATTTACTATAACTCAAACTGAATAAACAGAAAACGCAACCCAAAGAAAACTTGAGTTATGTGAAGGTAGACTCACCCATTTCGTCCTCTGTGGCAGTCTGGCGACACACACAGAAACGAATCACATATTTGTCGTTGAGGGAGGCTGGGACCATGTGCAGCTTCCCAGAGGCATTGATCGATGTTAACAGCTTCTGGTTGACGTCATTTGAAGCTCGCAGTCTGAATAAAAGAACGAAGGGTGTTACATAATGTGTGTGTGAGAGAGAGAGAGAGAGAGAGAGAGAGAGAGAGAGAGATTTAGAAAACTTGCTACATGGTAATCCCTAGCCAATTATGAGCTCCCTAATACGTTAAGTTACTTGGATGCTACTTGTCAAGGCTTGCATAACGGTGTCCTTATTACTTAGTTAACGAAGAGGATACAATAAAAAAAACATCCCGCCAACACGGTACATTCCTCCCCTCAAACCTAGCTTCAGGAGGAACTAACTGAGGAAGGTTAATGTTCATATAACTTTTCTGTGCCTGTAATTATTAAGGTTTCGTGTTGAAGATTATAACCTGAACGACATTGTGTGATGAAATCTTGACCTTTCCTCACTTACATTGACCTTTATGACCTTACGTGAAGTGTACCTGTAGCAGCGTAACTCCTATCTTAGCTAACCAGAGAAATAACCCGAGGAAGAATGAGGAAGGCGAAGGAAAAACCAAACTGCATCTTTGCTTTACGAATAAAAATCACGAGATACTAACCTGAAGCAGACTAGGCCGAGGTGAACGGGGCTGGCTACCTCAAACCTAGAATCCTTCCTCACGTGAGCCTCAAACCGGCGTGCGAGGCGACAGTGATCCCTGATGTAATTCTGGAGTCCCTCGATGCCGAAGCACCTGATCACAAACCACAACTTAAGGGCTCTGAACCGACGGCTGAGCGAGATCCCCCAGTGCTGCGAAGGGGAGAGGGAAGGCTGCATGAACGGATGGATAGAGGAGTGGGTAAAAAAGTATATAGGAGTGGGAACAGTAGTGAATAAGAAAGCAAAGTAGAATGCGGGGAGGAGAGAGGGATGAATGGGGATAAATTAATGGAGAAGATAAACGAATAAGGAGAGAGATAGAGGGAGAGGAGAAAGAGAGAAATAGGAAGACTTACCCTGTAGTCAATAGATTGGTCGGAGTAGGAGTGTTGCAAGTACAGAGGATCCACCACGAGGGCCTGAGTCAGCTTGAAACGGTCTCGTACCCTGCCGAGGACACCATATAAGTCACCATACTGTTATTTTATAGTCACCATTCTCTTCACCATAGTTACTTCATAAATTCATCATACCATAGTCAGTCAAAAATCATAAGGACATACTTCAAAATCGAATACTATTGAACCATCTTGAACACACATACCCACACACATACCCACACACACACATACCCACACACACACACCCACACACACATACCCCCACACACACATACCCCCACACACACATACCCCCACACACACATACCCCCACACACACATACCCCCACACACACATACCCCCACACACACATACCCCCACACACACATACCCACACACACATACCCACACACACATACCCACACACACATACCCACACACACATACCCACACACACATACCCACACACACATACCCACACACACACATACCCACACACACACATACCCACACACACACACACCCACACACACACACACACACACACACACACACACACACACACACACACACACACACACACACACACACACACACACACACACACACACACTTACCACATGAGGGCAGCGTCGCAGTTAGTCAGCATAAACTTGTATGGATTAAAGTTGAAAGACGAGGCGTACTGTTTTGTAGCGGAGAGGGAAGAAAGGGGAAGAGTCAATATTAATAACAGAGGATGAACAAATATTGATATGAAAATGTACTACTAGCGATATATTTCCTTCACTGAGCTCGATATAATAGCAAACATATTATTAAGTAGATAGTGAAGTTAGATTAATAATAGACTAACAAAAACCTGACTGTCAACCTTTTTTTAGTGTCCAGAACGAGTCCATTACGACATTTACACGTGGACAAAATATACAAAACATTCTCCTTCACCGTATAAGGCGATTGTGACCGTACGAGAGGGAGGAGGAAGAGGAGGACGGAAGGGATCAGAAGACGGAGAGAAGAGAGGAAAAAGAAGAGGAAGATAGGAGGAAGAGAGAAGAAAGGAAAAAGAGGAAGATAGAAGAGGAAGGAAGAGATTGGAGGAAGAGAAGAGAAAGGGAAGAGGAGGAAGACAATTTGGTAAGGTGAAAGATATTTTTCACCTCTTCTTCCCCTCCTCTTCCCCTCCTCTACACTATTACCATCGCCCCATGCTTCTTCCCGGACCTGACCCGACTTCTGAAATGTCGTGACCCCGCCGCACCGAAGCGCCGCTCTGCTCTAATATGTAGGCGGCCACGCAGTTGACCTTCATTGACCTTGTGTGTCTTTTGTGAGGCTACGCTGATTTGCATGACCTTTAAGTTCCGTGACCAGTATTAGGAAGTGTGTGTGTGTGTGTGTGTGTGTGTGTGTGTGTGTGTGTGTGTGTGTGTGTAAAAAAGCACGAGGGGAGAGTGCATCTGGATACATAGTTTATCAGAGAGAGAGAGAGTGTATAGTGAAGAAGGGAAGGAAGGAGACAAGGATAAATGGAGTGAAGGAGGAAAGGGGAGGGGACGGAAGGAAGCTGAGAAGAGGGGACGATAAGGGGGAAGAAGGAGGAAAATAACTGGACATTTCAGGAAGAGGAGTGAAGGGGGGAGAGGGGAGAGTAGGCGTGATGGACGGAAAGGAGATAAACTAGGAAAAGGAAGAAGAGACAATATTAGATATATAGAGAAGGAGAATAGAGTGAGAGGAATGACGAAGGAAAAGGAAGGAAAAAAAAAAGAGGGTAAGGGAGGGGAATAAGAGTGAAATAAATGGAAGGAAGTGGGAAAGGAGGTGAAATAATAGGAAAAAGGGAAGGGAAGAAGGTGAAGGAAAGGGGAAGAGTGGTGTCAACTTACCTGGATTCCCTTCATTGGTCCCCTTAGTTCGGGGCAGATGAAGGAGTTACCCCCGTACGCTCCGTCAGCATGCAGCCACACCCCGTACTCCTCACACACGGGGCCTGAAACAACACCACTGTCATCACCACTACAGTCATCACCACCATCACCACCCTTGTCACTATCACCATCATCACCATTACGGTTACAATCATCACCATCACTATCATCACCACCCAAAGAGGAGATGGAAAAAAAAGTGGGTGAAAATATGTTAATAAATAAATAATAATAATAATAATAATAAAACCAAGAAAAGGGAAGGAATGAGTAGAATGAATAACAATACATAAAATAAAAGAAAACAATAATACAAGGAAAGAGAAAACAATAAGATGAAGCGAGACAAGACATCCCAAATCAAAGAAGATCGAGGAGGAGGAGGAGGAGGAGAAAGAAAAAAAAAGGCAGAATATCACAATACACATACGAGATACAAAAAAAATAGCTGCGGAGAGAATGTCACAGTCAGAATCAAAGGAAGAGGAGGAAGAGAAGAAGAAAGACTCACCAATCTCAGCCAGGTTATCGAAGGAGCAGCAGGAGGTGGTGCCCAAGGTAGTCTCCACGTAGAAGGGCACTAGACCCATAGCCTTATCCTCCTTCATCACCTGAGGATAATGGACACCGGTCAGGAGGAGGAGGAGGAGGAGGAGGAGGAGGAGGAGGAG
>JAPQNM010000020.1:11151246-11153746 GCA_029783475.1 Metacarcinus magister
CTTGGCATTCCCCAGGACGTTGGAATGCCCGCCACCCTATAAGATATGATGCGTCTCTCCTGCCGCCTCATTCCCTGCCACCTCATCAAGTCCTCTGTCCACGACCCCAGAAATCTGATGCCCTTTTCAAATACCCTCCAGCCTTTTGTCCACCAAGAGTGTGTCTGGAGGTGATTGTGATGGGAAGTTTGTGCGTGTGTAGGGGGAGGGGGGTGATTGTGTGTGGGGGGGGGGTTTGGGGTGAATTTCTGTGAAGATTGTGTAAGGAGTGTTTGGGGGGATTGTGGATGGGGATTGTTTGAGGGGAAATTGATTGAGGGAGAGATTGTTTTGGGGGTTGTGTGTGTGTGTGTGTGTGTGTGTGTGTGTGTGTGTGTGTGTGTGTGTGTGTGTGTGTGTGTGTGTGTGTGTGAGATTATGGGATTGTGTGGGGTTGGAATGTATACAAGTTTATGTAGATGGTGTTTAAGACTGTCAAGAGAAAAACAAGGGATATAAATGTAATAAATGAAGGAGTGTGTTACCGCACGCACACACGCACACACGCAATTATGATTCCCTAACAGAGTCATCTTAAGAGTTGGCTGCATGGTATAAGGACGGCGGGCAATCAGGCAGAGGGAGGGAGGGAGGGAGAGAAAGAAGGGAGGGAAGGGGTGGAGGGAGACACTGTTCAGGTCCTAGTTTGAAATCTTTCATCTCCAGTAAATTGATTTTCATTGTGGTAAAACTCAAAGACTTGAATGCTCAACACCCACACGGAGACGGCCATCTTTAGGGGGCGGGGGTGTGGCAGGGGCGTGGCAGATGGGTCGGAGGGAGGGAAAGGGATGGGTGGAGCAATGACTGTGAAGGGATGGAGGCGTGTGGATGGAGGGATATATATAGGGGCGTGGCGGAGTGTGTGGGCGTGGAGGGGTGGAGCAAAGAGTGGTTGGATAAGGAACAGGACGAAGAGGAGGAGGAGGAGAAGGGAAAGACTAGTGAAATAGGAAAAAAAAACCATAAGAAGAGGAAGGAGACAAAAACGAGAAGAATAAACAGGAATAGGTGGAAGAAGACAAGGAGGATGTGTAAGAGTAATGAAGAGGTGGAGGAAGAGGAGGAGGAGCGAGCAAAAGTGAAGGAGGAGGAGGAGGAAAGCCGAGAACAAAAGTGAAAGGAAATAGGGTACAAGAGGAGCAGATACCAAGACAAGTGTTGGCCTATAAAAAGGTTATCTATCTATTCAACTAAGTGTAAAACAAAAAAAAAACATTGTAATTTCAAACACTCACTACAAGACATTTCAAAACATGGAAGGAAGTAAACAAAACACTGTCGACTATCACGTTTCACTACTATTACGATTATATTTTGTTTGGCATTTATGAGTTTGCCTTCACCTGGCTAAGAGAGTCGTTTTTACCGTGTTGTGTACAAGTTCTCAATACCTTATTCCAACGTATTGTAACTATTATTTTATGGCAGTGGAATTCTAGTTATGTAAGAGGTAATAGTGTTTATAGTGTAGTGGTGGTGTAACACGAACACACACAAACACACACAAACGTTTGAAACCAATCGATTGAGGTTTTGTGACGTACGTGTGTGTGTGTGTGTGTGTGTGTGTGTGTGTGTGTGTGTGTGTGTGCGTGTGCGTGTGCGTGTGTGTGTGCGTGTGAAGTTGACAGTAATACCCATTTAGGAGAGAGACAGAGACAGAGAGAGAGAGAGACAGAGACACGTCAGGTAAAGAAGGATGCGAGTCAGTCAATAGGACAGGTAAGGTGCAGGAAATTGCACTTTGTTCCCGGTAATGGCAAGAGGAAAGACAGGTGTACTTTCTTTTCTTATTTTCCTATTATTTACTAGTTTATTTTTGGTTTATTTTTCGGGGGTTCGAAGATAAAGTTGGCGAGGCGTGGTATGTAGAGTGAAGCTTTTAAGTTCGATTAAACTTTAGGGAATCGAGAGGCGCTTCAATTCACCTTCCTATCAATGCCACTTTTCCACCCTAGACACGCTCGCCTCTCTTTTTTCCCCCATCTCTTTTTCCTCACTCTTTCACCCTCACTTCTATCCTTCGTATTTTGTCATGAGAGAGAGAGAGAGAGAAGAGAGAGAGAGAGAGAGAGAGAGAGAGAGAGAGAGAGAGAGAGAGAGAGAGAGAGAGAGAGAGAGAGAGAGGAATAAGACAAAAGATAGATGGAGTGGAAGACCGCCTCTTCCACACCAAGATCGCTCTATACTCCTGAGACCGCTTCTGTAATGAGTCTGTCACCTCCAGCCTCCCTCCCTTCCATCCACCTCCCTCCACCCGCCTTTCATCCTCTCGCTCCCTCCCTATCAAACAGGGCAGCGTTGAATAGCACAGAGCCGCTGGTTTCCGACGCCGTCTTACTACGAGGGGGGGGTCTCTCTCTCTCTCTCTCTCTCTCTCTCTCTCTCTCTCTCTCTCTCTCTCTCTCTCTCTCTCTCTCTCTCTCTCTCAGCAACAAGTAGGTGATCGTGGCCAGTA
>JAPQNM010000020.1:11158746-11166246 GCA_029783475.1 Metacarcinus magister
ATGAGCCAACACTCTACGACACTACTGCCTGATCTGCCCGACTGTCAGTCACCTGCTGCCCCAAGGCCAACCACTGGATGTAGTTTGTAAACATCTACTACAACACGATGTTTTGGAGGAACTATTGTTACGCCACCCTCGTTTTGGTGGGTTTAGATAGCCTAACGAGCCCTGCGTGGCATATGCCTTTTTTGTATGGTCCTGTGTTTGTCTTTTTTTTTCTTTTTTTTTTTGTGTGTGTGTGTGTGTGTGGTCTTTAATGTATTGTAGATCCTATAATTATGTCCTGCTACAATGTAAACCTTTTGTCTGGCGCACTAGCGCAATAAATTTATCAAATCAAATCAAAATGACCATATGACCTCCCCACCTGCAGTCTATGGTCGGTCTATGGTCGGACACACTTCGACATGGCTGCTCATACACCTAGACTCTCCCAGCATCTACACAGCCAAACAAAAGAAGTTATCTTTAATATTTATGGAAAGAGTGAAGTGTGAGTCCGCACCCGGAGGTTGCCAGATGCCTCTTTTAAATTTTTAAAAATACGAAATTGATTTGAATTTGCGCGCAAATCTCGACACGTGGCACCAGTGTACCAAGGGTAATCCCCACCATGGTCACACCCTGTGCGCAGCTTAAGGTCGGTCTGACTTTTTAGTCGTTAGTTTTATTTCTCAATTGATTATTAGATGTATATTCACAACACTCGTTTGTAGTCTTGTGCCTGTGACTCCTTGATAAATAGGCTTTTACTTATTCATCTTTGTCTCCATTGTTTGTTATGTAAGACTCTTAGTTACTGACTTGTGTGTAGGTTTGGAGAGGAAGAGACTACACTCTTATAACACCCTAAACAAAGTGGAGTTGAGGCTATTGGCATTATTTTCCTCCTTCTTTACTATATATATATATCTTGAGTCTCATATCACCCATCTTATTTTGAGCATACTTTCATAGTTCTTTTTCTTCTTCTGAAATTCCTAACTACTATTTATCCGCCACCTGCTGCTACACTTCACACTCACTCCTCCTTCTATGAGTCATGTAAGAGTTATTCATCATCTTCACTCCTTTCTGTTTTTCTTCGTCAAACTGCTGAACTGTTTCCTATAGTTCTTTCCTACTTCATTAAACGTTTAATTTCCTTAGAGAAAAACACCAAACCCAAAACACATATTTTTTTTTTATAATTTATATCAAACAAAATCGAAGTTTACCGTGTTCATGGTCTTTCCAAATTAGTTTTATACCCATTTCTCTCTTTTTTTTGGTCTTGATTTTTTTTGTTTGTTTTTTTGTCTCGTTTGAAGTCTCGGTTTGTAGATGAATGTGTTAGTTTGTTTGTTTGTACTTACTGTGATTGCCTTGTTCCATGTTTATTAGCTCCTCTGTGTAGTCTGATCGTTGACCTCACCTGGCCATATCATATTTCAACTTCTTGCATACTTTCCTGCTTTCCTGCTTACACTTTAAACAAGGCGTCACTTTAAAAAAAATCTAACCCGCGCTACTAACGGGCGGAGGCCAACCATCTAAGGTCTCCCTGAAGCCTACCGGCGCCATGGGTAAAAGATAAAAAAAAATAAAAAATAAAAAACTTTCTCCTCCCTCTTCTTCCTCTTGCTCCCACTATTCCTATTGCTGCTTCTACCTTTGCAATTTACACTATTATTATTATTATTATTATTATTATTATTATTATTATTACTACGATTACTACTACTACTGCTACTACTTCTACTACTACTACTACTACTACTACTACTACTACTACTACTACGTTTGTCAGTTCACTCGTTTAGCAGGAACCCGCTTTTACCCTCCCCCCCTGGTGCAGATCTTGGTTGTAGTAGCAAATAGCCCCACAACACTAGTTCTGCTTATCATAATTGGTCCACTAGATGCTTCGATTAGTCGCTGAAGCTTCACGGACCTGTGTTTACCCACTTGTTACAGATTATAGGTTATGTGTTCTAATAGTATGTATTGAGAACATTGGATATTATCTCTTTCTCTCTCTTATTCTCTTTCTCTAACTATCTATCTATCTATCTATATGGTTCAGACATGCAATAGCCCAATGGATGAATTTCACATTAGCAAACACAACGAGTCAATATTATACAGCTTAGTGCGCACGGTTGGAGAGAGAGAGAGAAAGAGAGAGAGAGAGAGAGAGAGAGAGAGAGAGAGAGAGAGAGAGAGAGAGAGAGAGAGAGAGAGAGAGAGAGAGAGAGAGAGAGAGAGAGAGAGAGCTCACCAAGTAGTAAAAGTATATTGAATCTTTATGAATATATTATACAAGTTAGTAACAATATAATGGTGTACGTGTGGGACTGCATCTATTATTGGTACGTTTTATGGTGGATATAAATTGCTAGTCATTGTAGTTATCATGTGGGGATTCAGAGTTGAGTTAGCGTTTCAAGTCAATTCAGTTTAGATGTTATAATTTTTGGTCAGGGATGTATTTACTTTCTAGTTCAGCAAATATAAATATGAGTTGATGGTAATTCCTTATTTTTTGTGGAAGGATTTTTAGTAATAGTAATTAGTGATTTGCCTACCATGATCTTTACCAGTCTTCACGCAAACCTTAAACTGAACCTAAGCAAGACCAAACAACCAGATGTTTGTGGGAAAATATGCGAGTCTAGTATTAACATCTTTGACAATCTGCATCTATTTAGACTGTGGGAGGATAAATCAATAACATATGAACTGTTACAAAGGCCGTGATTGCCTCTAAAGCCAGCCAGGAAGCAATTTCAAACCAAGACGAAAAACAGAACAATATCAAAATCCCGTTGCTGAGGCAGACTGCTTTCCACTTTGATCAACTAACATATGAACCACTTGGATGTTCCACCTTCCACAGTGCTGTATGACATTGGTAAAATTATAGTGTTAAGGAATATACAGGTGACACGTGACTGTTATAAATATATCAGATTATTTTAAACTGATTTATTTGTTAATCAAGAGTCAAAAATAGTTTAGAAAGTCAACCTGGGTGACATTTAACGCTCTAATATGTTTATAAAGTTTATTTCCTACACACAAGAGGCTTTAATATTTAGAGAGTAAAACAAAAACATAACACCTGCTTGGTAATTAACGTTTCAGTTCACCACCTTCAGGATTTTTTTAACTTTAATATTAGGAGTAAGTGTTGTCCCCGGCGGTGTGTAGCGAGCAAGTTTGTGTCGTGTGTTGAGTTGGCGGGCGTTGAAATGTTGTGTAGTGGTGACATTTCTAACACGACCTCCCTTGCCTTCCCTTGCACTATTTTCGTCTCGTTCTGTCGTACTTTTGATGTTTTTCTTTCCACTTCGATTCGATGATACGGAAGAGGAAACCACGTTAAAAGTGAGACTATGATTGTGAATGCGAGGCGTAGGTGTGTGTGTGTGTGTGTGTGTGTGTGTGTGTGTGTGTGTGTGTGTGTGTGTGTGTGTGTGTGTGTGTGTAGTCACGTTGATGTCATACGTAGTTATGTCCTTCGATATGTGTTCAACATGTCCGTATATTCTGTGTTGTTTAATTCTTTCTGAGTACAGGTTAAACTAAATCAATAATAAATCGTGGTTGCTTTGTTTCGACTATCACTAACATATTCCTTGGTGTTTTTATAGTCGAAGGTCACATTGTCGTGCATCTCAGCTTACCACTCACTCACGGGCTACGCAACACTCGGAGGACAGGTGTGTGCGAATCCGTGTAGATGCGGCGGGGATGAATGCAGAACTATTTGTACGCCTTTCCAGCCATCCCTTAGGTTAGGTACAGAACAAACTGAACGGGTGGTGGCCAGTTACTAGTTTTGGGTAATGATGTAAAGTGTTTTCATGTATGTTTTGTAAAGGTTTCATTGTTACTTATCCTACAATGTCTAGCAATGTCAAACGTGAGGAAGTTCGATTTATAAAAAGAAAATCTGAGAGTTGTTAGTGACGGTAAGGCTTCATCTTTGCAACATTTCAAATACTTTTCAGACGTAAGTGAAGTGTTTGTGTTGGAGGTGATAGGTGTGTGTGTGTGTGTGTGTGTGTGTGTGTGTGTGTGTGTGTGTGTGTGTGTGTGTGTGTTTGGCGTGGTAAATAGGAAGATTGTGTAATACATCTCTTATCATAATTAGTACAAGGAAGAAGAGTAGGTAATGTTGAGTACTGGTGATTCTCTCTCTCTCTCTCTCTCTCTCTTTTTTCTTCTTCTTATTTTGATACTTCTACAAATTTTCTCAGAGCTTTACAGGTTAAAGGTGACATGATTAGTGTGACTTATTCTAAAACCTAACTGAGTCTCATAAGTATACCTTATGATAATATATATTAAACTTATATATAGCTACAATTAATAATAAGTATAATTAATAAGAAAGCACATAAACTAAAGTGCAGTTACAGGTTCCCATTCGTGTCTCAATCACACTCACCCTTCAACCACTGGTTTACTGACACTTTAAACCTTTGTACCCCACACACACCAACACTTAAGTCGTCCGGACACATATGTGAGGCACTAAAAATGTTCCACCACCGCGTGTATACTTGCACAAACTGTCTTTGGCGGTGCCAAGTGTTCGATCGCGGCACCTCAAGGGCAGCAGATGGGGCAACCACTGAACGCGTGTTCACTTCCATGCGACGCATCGGCTGGCGAAGCTTGGTGAGTGGTGAGGCAGGACATTGCTTGTTATTGTGTCCTCGTACGCCTCTTCTTCGGATCACTTGTTTTGATCTGTCTGCCTGTCTGTCCTCCGCACCCTTAGTAACATCTTCATCATACTTCCTTCTTCTTATTTCATATTATGTAATCGTGAATGTAATAATGGTGATTGTGATAAGGAATATAATGTGTCTCCATGATTGACCCATTAATGAGGTCTGGAAGGTAGTTAGTGTTTACCTTGTTAAGCGTGGCGATGCGTGGGGACACTAACCTCACATAGTCAGTAGTAGTAGTAGTAGTAGTAGTAGTAGTAGTAGTAGTAGTAGTAGTAGTAGTAGTAGTGGTAGTAGTAGTAGTAGTAGTAGTGGTAGTGGTAGTGGTAGTGGTAGTCGTAGTAGTAGTAGTATCCAATATATCTCGAAGGTATTGAAGAAATGTGATCATCTTAAAATTATAATAAATTATGGAAAAAAATATATCATTACTTCTTCATAATCACATACATTAAAATGGAAAAAAAATATCAGTTTGGGAGACTAAAAACTTCGCAAAAATAAAATATGATGAGAAAATGATGATATTCTTCAAAATATGGAAAAAAAAGTGAAGTATCGTTGATAATGATAGTAATAATAGTAATGACAATAATAATAATAACAGTAATAGTAATAATAATAATAATAATAATAATAATAATAATAATAGTAATAATAATAATAATAATAATAATAATAATAATAATAGGGAAGGCAAGAAGGGAAAAAAAAGGGGAAAACAAAAGAGAATCGTAACTATACACTGCCACTCTCCATAAAATTCATCCCAACAATTTCTATACAACCACAACACGTTAGAGGATTGTAGTGGTCATTGAGTCGCTTCCAGATTAAGAAATAGTATAACTCTCAACCTTACAATCAATCACACTTACCTTTCACAATCAGACTTATTATATTATAGTTAAGCATTATTAATCTCTTTCTTTTCTTCCTCTCTCTCTCTCTCTCTCTCTCTCTCTCTCTCTCTCTCTCTCTCTCTCTCTCTCTCTCTCTCTCTCTCTCTCTCTCTCTCTCTCTCTCTCTCTCTAAGAAAACAAGTAGGTGGGAAGAGGACATTTTCACCTCATTACACCCTCCCTTTACCCTCACCTGTACTAATAGAACAACAAAGAATCTCGTAGTAATGACGGAGACCTACCTGTGTCCTTTATATCTCTCTCTCTCTCATCTCTCTCTTTTTTTCTCTCTCTTAACCAGCTACTAAGACGCCTATCACAGACAGACGTTCTCCCTCCCACACGATAAAGAGAGAGAGAGAGAGAGAGAGAAAGAGAGACAGAGAGAGAGAGAGAAGGAAAAAAATAATAAAAATATATATAACCGGAGGGTTTGATTTGATTTGATAAATTTATTGCACTAGTGCGCCAGACAAAAGGTTTACATTGTAGCAGGACATAATTATAGGATCTACAATACATTAAAGACCACACACACACACACACACACAAAAGACAAACACAACCATACAAAAAAGGCATATGCCCCGCAGGGCTCGTTAGGCTATCTAAACCCACCAAAACGAGGGTGGCGTAACAATAGTTCCTCCAAAACATCGTGTTGTAGTAGATGTTTACAAACCACATCCAGTGGTTGGCCTTGGGGCAGCAGGTGACTGACAGTGGGGCAGATCAGGCAGTAGTGTCGTAGAGTGTTGGCTCGAGGCGCGGCGCACAGCCGACACTCCGTGAAGGAAGGCTCGCCTTCCACCCCGGCAATCTCCCACGGTGGCCGGTAGCCCAGCCGTAGACGGGCTACCGGGAGTGTTACAAACTGGTTTTAGGAGTTGTTGTCTTACCTTGGGGCTAAAACATGTTTGTTCCTTGAGGTCACGTACAAACATCCAGACAGTGTCCAGGTGTTCTGTGGTAGTGCTTGTAGAGATGGATAGATGGCGGTACGCTGTGTGGTTTTGCGGAATCTTGCTTGGTGTTTTGAAATGATGTATAGCTTCATATACTATTAACTTGCATTCAAACGATTCGTTCTGTTGGGTTAACCTGTGTTTTGGTTTTCTATTTCGGTTGTAAGATTGTTTAATGTTATGGTGTGTGTCTTCCATTCGTGCTTACCTGGATGTAGACAGGTAACAGGTGTGTGGGGGTAACAAGTAATATTTTTGTTTATTTTTTACATGCAGGAATTTTGTAATACGCGTTTAAAGTTAATCTTATGATATGTACTGTTGTTGTTTTTTTTATATACATATTTGGCGATAGAAGGTTATCAATATTTTACCTGAAACGCTGACTAGCTATCCATATTTTTTTCTCATGTCCTTGAACAGGTAAGAAAAGAAGAAAAAAAACCCAGTAAGATACACATTTTTCACTTTTCAATTATAAACATTTAAAAAAAAAAAAATCATGCGAGAAATATACTGAATATCACTCAAAAACAAACATTGACCTGCTTTTATTGAGAAACTCACTTCATGAAAATATCACGAATATTGAAAATTATTGCCAAGAATATAGCAACAAACCTCAAGTTATGTGCACATTAATGACCATAATCTACAGTTGCATTGCTGCAGTTAGAGAGGCGATAACACTCATCTCCTCAAAAGGTCACACTGGTTACTATTTGTGGAAAAGCTGTGGTGAATGGAATATTAAAACGGATGGTGGAGAGTTGATTGATTAAATTTGAATCGCTGCAATAACGTAGGAGATAAATAGATTGATAAATAGATAGATATATAGATAAGTAAAAAAAAAAAATAGATAGATAGTTAGATTAAGAAAGAGAGAGATAAAAAGCATATAAG
>JAPQNM010000020.1:11178746-11201246 GCA_029783475.1 Metacarcinus magister
CTCATTCAACACGCTATATATTTTACCGCCAAGGATGAGGGTGGGCGTGGGCGGAGGGTGCGGGTGGTGACGTGGGTGTGACGTCACTCACACGTCATTTATACCCACATTTTTCGGTAGAGAGAGAGAGAGAGAGAGAGAGAGAGAGAGAGAGAGAGAGAGAGAGAGAGAGAGAGAGAGAGAGAGAGAGGTGGATATCAATTTCATCACGGCAAAATAATATATAATACATAGCAACATCGTCAGACTTGGATTAAGGTCAGGCGTCCTACCACTGACCCCACCCAGGATGTCTACACCTTATTCAGTGTTGGCAGCGAGTAACTTTAATCTTATTGCAGCTGAGGTTGACAACACACCAGTTTAGTCACGTCACTGCAATGTAGAAAGCTCGTGGGTGTGACGGGAATAGAAGGCAGGGAAAACTCATGGCATGGTTACCTGACCAGCCTGGGTTGAACAGGTGTGATTGTTACTAAACGTCCGTCGCCTCTTACTTGGATGCTTTCGACTTCATCATTTTTAATTATTTTTAGAATAGATTTTTACCCATTTTTTCTGAAGGGTAATAAAATATGTTTGTATGGATGCTTTATTCTGGACTTTCTTTCGCTTTATTATATTTTTTTTCACTGTAAATAGTATTGGATAGATGAACACTACGACGATGACTATCACTACCTCTTATAATTTGCATAAACCGTTAAAGAATCTCCCCAAGCTTGAGAGCGCTATCCCTCTCACCAAGAAGCTGCTGAGCATTGTACCGAGGCACCTAACCCCGCCCCCCCAGGGAAAGTTGAAAATAGCTTACCATCTTCCCAAGATTTTCGTACATTTTTTTCCTTCTTCTGACAGGGTCGCCAATATGTCAGGGCCGAGGTGACTACCAATTAATATTATCTTTTTATAGAGTTGTGGGGAAGAAAAATCATGGAGTATGATACCCCGAATATATTTACACACACACAAATAGCAAACAGTAGGCTAAAAGCCAAAATAAATCACCAACGACGAACTGCTCGTAAACAATTACCAGAGCAGGGGTATGACACCCAAATAACTCCCTGTACAGCTGTCTGGAGGGTGAGATGCGTGGCAGCAACACTCGGCAACGTAGATTGCTCCTCAGACAGCAGGAAGGGTCGAATGGTGTAGGTACAGTTGAAGGGCACACTAGAAGGGAGCCCAAGTCTCCAGAAATGCCTTCGGAATGTTGAGAACCAGCAGCAGGTGGTGAGGTGTTGTCAGGTGTGAGAGCTGAGGCGTTCTGTCCTTCTCCAAGCCGGTGGCGTGGAGCTTGGCTCGGTTAGACTACCCCCCTACCCCTGGACAAGGTGGTGGGGTAGTGGCGGGGAAGCCGGTGAACAAGCGCCGGCAGACGAGAGTGGTAGTTCAACCACTAATTAGGGGAAGACGAGGCAGGTGCAGTTCCTCACACATGCCCCCACTAAAACATCTGCTACACAGCTGATGTCGAAGAACTGCAGCTTACCAGGAGACATAAACAAACTTATAATATACTTGAGTGCAGGAAACAAAACTTGTAAAAGACTGGAGTGCAGGAAAACAAAATAAAGAAAAGCTATTGCCGGCTGAGAAGGTCGGCTCCAATGTTGTCTGTCCCGGCAACATGAACAACCCTAAATTTATAGGGTTGAAGACCTAAAGCCCATCGTAGTACTCTATCATTTTTACCTTTGAATTTCTGAAGGTATATTAGAGGCTTGTGGTCTACTTCAAGGATAAATTCCTTACCTCGAAGATAGAAGTCAAACCTATGAATGCCGAATACGATGGCCAGGCATTCCCTCTCGATGGTAGAGTATCGTCGTTCCCGATCCAGTAGTTTCCGGCTGGCGTAAGAGATGGGATGTGGACGATCATCATGGTACTGAAGGAATACAGCACCTAATCCATAGTTTGAAGCATCGGTACGTAGGATGAAGGTCTGGCTGGGGTCCGGAAGACGCAGAATAGGTCCCGACGTCAAGGCTTGCTTCAGCAGCTTGAACCGTTCAAGCAGATCTTCAGTCCACTGGAGGGGATCCCGTACCGGCTTCTTCAACAAGTCAGAGAGGGGGCCGGTAAGCTCAGAGGCCTGAGGAATGAAAGCTTTATAAAATTATATCAAACCTAGGAAACTCCGGAGTAACTTCTTGGTGGTAGGAGGAGTCATGGAGGTGATGGCAGTCAACTTGCCAACTAGTGGTTGAAGATGGTCGCGGGACAAAACAAATCCCAGATAGTTGATGGACTCTGCTCCAAACCGGCACTTTTTAAGTTTGACAGTCAAACCGTTTTGTTGTAGTCTATCTGAAACAGACTTGAGGGCAGAGATGTGAGTGGGCCAATCAGATGAATACACAAAAATATTATCAAAATAAAAAGAAACATTGGCCAAGCCAGCAAGCACAATCCTCATTAAGCGAATATAAGTGGCACAGGCCGTAACAAGACCAAAAGGCATCCGAGTAAATTCCATCAGGCCCTTGTGAGTGGGAAACGCAGTGAAGCGTCGAGCTTTGGCAGAAAGTGGAACCTGGTAATATGCCTTACTCAAATCTAGCTCTGAGAAGAACTCAGCACCAATGAACTTATGCAGCTCTGTCTCAATACTGCAGGATGGTTCAGCATGGAAAATAGTAACTGAGTTGAGTAACCTGTAATCAATGGCCATCCGATACGTACCGTCAGACTTCCTGACCATGATAACCGGAGAGCAGTGTGGAGAGGTTGAAGGTTGGATGATTCCTTGACTCAATAGTTGCTCAACCTCTTCCTGGTAGTAGTGCTGGAGATGGATTGGCACCGGGTAGATCTTCGCTTGTATTCTCTCCGTTGTAATGAGGGTGATGTCGTGCTCAACAGTCTTGGTGCAGCCAGGTTGATCCGAAAAAGTAGACGGGTATGTGAGAAAAAGGTCTTCAACCTGAGCAGACTGGTTCCAAGTGAGAGCAGGATTAATGACAGGTTCTTCAGCATTAGTTGGACCATCAGGTGTTAAAGCAAGCTCAGGTAAATCATCAATACCCTCATTAAAATAGGATGACTTACCCTTTTCCTCGGGCTCGCTTAAAGGTGAAATCTCATCGAGGACTTGTAGCTGGTTAACTTGGGCCCGCCGGTGGTACTTCTTGAGGATATTGGCGTGGTAAAGTTTAGGTCCTCTTGGCATCTCGATCAAGTAGTCCACCTTACCCCGTTTTTCCAAAACTTTGTGAGGGCCACTCCAAGCAACCAACAACTTGCTGGAGTCACTAGGCAGTAGTAATAATACCTCATCGCCTGGCTGGAATTGATGGTCTTGAGATCTTACGTCAAAGTAAGACTTATACCGGGCGATACTCACATCCGCGTGTTTGGCAGCAAGCTGGGCGCATTCGGTCAGTTTCTCCCGTAGCTCGATGACGTAACGGAAGGTTGATCTCTCATCTTCTGGGATCCTACGGTTTTCCCAAAGGTCACGGAGCACCGAGAGGGGACCCCGCACTGACCTGCCATAGAGGAGTTCAAATGAAGAGAATCCAGTCCGGTCGTTAGGGATCTCTCTGAGGGCAAACAAAGTAGGGATTAAATATCGATGCCACTCCTTGGGCTTATCAGAGCACAGCTTCCGAAGGGTAGACTTCAGGGTACCGTGCAGCCGCTCAACTCGCCCGTTTCCGCTGGGGTGGAAAGGCGTGGTGAAGGTGGGTTTTACTCCCAGTAGTTTGTGTAGCTCTGCCATAAGCTGGGAAGTAAATTGAGTCCCACGGTCGGAAAGTATTTCCCTGGGGATTCCCACTCTGGTGAAGATGGTTAGCAGAGCTTCAGATACAGATATGGTGTCAATATCTTTAAGAGGCATGGCTTCTGGAAACCCAGTGGGGAAATCAATTAGAGTGACAATGTAACGGTGTCCTTCAGAAGATGGTGGAGACAAGGGACCTACCAAGTCAATGGCAACTCTGGAGAAGGGTTCAGTTACGACAGGTAACGGTTGAAGAGGTACTGGACGTACCCTACCCTTAGCCGACATATGTTGACACTTGTCGCAGGAACGGCAGTAATCCCGGATGTCTGCACACATCCCTGGCCAATAAAAGTCTTGCAAGACCTTCATCTGGGTCTTCCGGTGGGAGAAATGTCCAGCCAAAGGACCTTCGTGAGCAACACGTAGGATGACGGGACGGCAATCGCTGGGAACAACCAAGGATAAACCATTTACCTTTTGAAGGTGATCCGAGGAGAGACATTTTCGGTACAGGAGGCCGTCCTCATGTATGAACTGGTATGTGGCACCATCCCGTGCCTTCTCAACTTCTTGAGTGGTAGCCTTTGACTGTAAACACGTCAAGGAAGGACAGAATTCCTGAAGTTGACGAAACTCATCAGGGGTTACAGTCAAAGGATGGAGCTTAGGCAGAACAAGAGGGTGGACCCGTTTAGATCGACCGGCTCTGGTCTCCACAGCACACACTTGAGTAGTGGAGGACTCAACTGGTGGTAGATGCTGACATCCAGAAGGGCGGTTGTCCTTGTCTTGAGAGGAGAGGGAAGTTCCGGGCGAAAGCGAGTCATCAGGAGGCAACAGAGGATCTTGTAGGGAAGAAAAGTCAGTGGTGGCTAGGTCATGGTCACTATGGAGAAGATGGTTGTCATTACTGAGTTGAGAATCAGGACTATCAGGATCTTGTACTCCGGGAATATTCCCAACTAGAGCACTAGCAAATTTAATTGGGGCCCTTACAGCATCTGTCCAACCAGTGTAAAATGGGCACCGTAAGTAACACTTAACGACAGGAAATTCGTCGATGCGTCCCAAATAGTCAGCAACTTATACTTTGGGGCAGAGTGATGGGTCAATGTCTGGCAAGGCTTCCTCAGAAATTACAACTCCAGAGCATCCAGTATCCCTAATTATAGAGGAAGACCATGACCCATTAATAGTCCCCGTAACTGAGAAGTTAGGCACTTTATGGTCCTCTAAACAAAATCCAACCTTATAGGGGGGCGTGGTAGTAGTTCCATCCTTGAATGCTCGAGGATTCCTGGGACAGCGTGGTCGTATATCTCCTGCTTCCCCACAATTGTGACAAGTCACGGTTGAGGGAGTCTGACTCCCAGGAGAAGGTAGAGGCTGGAGTGGAGTAGCAAGTCGAGGGGAGATTTTCTTAGCGTTGTTGTTGGAAGAGACCTTAGGATAGGCGTTGTGGGCGGATGCCCAGTCATCCGCTAGTTGTATTGCGTCCTTCAGCTTGGTAGGCCTTCTTTCCTTGATGAATAGGCGTATTTCTGCTGATAAGGAGGACAAAAATTGGTCAAAGATGATAAACTCCCTTAAATCAGCATAAACATTGGCCACAGAGGAAGACTCAACCCAAGAATCAAACATCCTCGATAACTGGGTAACAAACTGATGGTAGTTCTGTCCTACTCTAATCTTGTTTGACCTGAAATCCACCCGGTAGCCATCTGGAGTTTTACTGAAGCCTGTTAACAAGGCTTGCTTCAGTAACTCGTAATCCTCAGTGGTGGATGACGGAAGGGACGTGTAGAGTACAGCAGCTTTACCAGTAAGGAGGCAACCCAGACGAACGGCAAAGGTATCTCTGGGTAAAACAAGCATCTCGGCCACACGCTCAAACCTAGTTAAATAGTTGGCAATGTCCTCTTCATCCTTGTATGGTGGTAGACTAGGTCTGGAAACAGGATCATGTGATGGTAGGACTGAGGGCTTACCTTTAGCTGCAATTTCTGCCAGCTTGATCTCTTTCTCCCTCTCAGCTTGTCTTTCTTCTCTTTCTCTTTCCTTCTCAGCTTGTCTTTCTTCTCTTTCTCTTTCCTTCTCAGCTTGTCTTTGTCTTTCTTCTCTCTCAGCTTGTCTTTCTTCCCTTTCGTTTTTCTGTTGTTCAAGGATCCACTGGCCAATTTCCTTGCCCTGCAGACCGAGGGCTTCACCCTGCTCCTTCAGTTCTTGAAAGGAAGACATGGAGAAGACCACACAGAGAACACAATACAAAAACAAAAAATTGGACAACACCTCACGTACAAAATCTGGCAAAAGCAAGAGTTTGACGGCAGTCAAAACACTCATAACATTACTCCCGGGCCTCAGGCAGCAATGGCGCGCAGCAGCGACTTACAGATAACAACCCACAATCTGTAAAATGATAATAAATAATTGGTAGTTCTTATCCTGGCCAGGTCGCCAATATGTCAGGGCCGAGGTGACTACCAATTAATATTATCTTTTTATAGAGTTGTGGGGAAGAAAAATCATGGAGTATGATACCCCGAATATATTTACACACACACAAATAGCAAACAGTAGGCTAAAAGCCAAAATAAATCACCAACGACGAACTGCTCGTAAACAATTACCAGAGCAGGGGTATGACACCCAAATAACTCCCTGTACAGCTGTCTGGAGGGTGAGATGCGTGACAGCAACACTCGGCAACGTAGATTGCTCCTCAGACAGCAGGAAGGGTCGAATGGTGTAGGTACAGTTGAAGGGCACACTAGAAGGGAGCCCAAGTCTCCAGAAATGCCTTCGGAATGTTGAGAACCAGCAGCAGGTGGTGAGGTGTTGTCAGGTGTGAGAGCTGAGGCGTTCTGTCCTTCTCCAAGCCGGTGGCGTGGAGCTTGGCTCGGTTAGACTACCCCCCTACCCCTGGACAAGGGGGTGGGGTAGTGGCGGGGAAGCCGGTGAACAAGCGCCGGCAGACGAGTGGTAGTTCAACCACTAATTAGGGGAAGACGAGGCAGGTGCAGTTCCTCACAAGGTCATTGTACTGAATACGCCGTGTGAAAGCCAGCAGAGTATCATTCTATACTTGGCACTTTATCTTTAACATTCCATTCCTTACATATCTATCAATTATAATGTATCAAGTCTATGCATTTAAGTTAATTTAATGTAATGGTTAGCACGCTCGGCTCACAACCAAGATGTTCTGGGTTCGAATCCTAGGTTGGGTGACGAGAAAATGTGTTTGTCTTCTTAAATGCTGTAACCCTGCTCACCCAGCGGTATGGGAGTGAGCCCAGGGTTTGTTACCTTGCAATCCTGGCAGGAGCGGAAGACTGGAAATCCTACCCTCCTGTGTGCGTGTGGTGGTGTGTGATATAAATATTTTCCTATGGTTGCACAGAGGCATGAAGATGTAACTTGAATTCTACTCCTAACACGTCAGCAATTCTTCCCTTACCTACCAAGTAACAAGACTTTCCGTGGATTTAGAATAGTAACTCGTAATCCCTTAATACGTACACTAATACAGCCTCTACGTAGTATTGTAAATGAGGTGGTTAGTTGATCCTTTGCTTCCTTGGTTAGGCCTTTCCTCTGTTGCTGTCATCCAACTATATATTGAAGAAGAAAAACAAGAATATAAAAGAAACAATGATTTATTAAGAATTCTGTAATTTCCACAACTTTTTTTTGTCATATATTCTTGTGAATTTTGAGATGACTAAGTTTATTGTGTGTGTGTGTGTGTGTGTGTGTGTGTGTGTGTGTGTGTGTGTGTGTGTGTGTGTGTGTGTGTGTGTGTGTGTCTGTGTGTGTGTGTTCTACTACACAAACATGGCATTATTTTCCATGAGTGACTCCAAGTACAAAAATATATCGAAAAATATAGAATACAAAATTGTGACGTGCTGAAAATACATCTACATACAAAACTGAATTGGATACTAAAAATTTTTACAGTTCTGTCTTGTGGCACTGTGTTGCACTCAGGTCCCTGTGGCTCTCTTGATGCTGTCTTATGTCTGGTATTGGTTGAGGGCAGCAGTGGCACTCTCCAACAAGCTCCCAAATTCCCTATGCTGGAAAGAATTATATTATTGATTAAATTGAATAAGACAGACTAAAAATTTTAAGAAGATAAGCCAAATTTTCCTGTATTGCACACCTTAATAACAAACACACACACACACACATTCGAAGCAAACCAAAGAAAACCATTATCCTTACCTTAACACCATTCACCACTGCACTTATCTTTCTCTCCTGCCTCTCTTGCTGTAGTGTGTGTTGCATCTGGTCCAGCTGTGCCTGAAGATACAAGGGTTTGCTTACTCACTGCCTCACATATTGACTAAGAAATGCAAAATAAGGGATGGGAAGACATGCAACTTAGGAATTAGATGTGATGATATAGTTATACTCTGATACAGGTGAAAAATGTGTTACGCTGAGGCACCTGTAATCGTGAACAATCCTCCCGAAGATGAGCAGTGACGACCCTCTCCTCCCTGGCCTCCTGCCTGGCTCGCCTCACACTGTCCTGGGCATCCTCCATTGAATCCTTCTCCATTCTCTTGGTGACCACCAGCTCTTTGCTCAGTGTGTGGTTCTCCTGCCAGTAAAAATTATCCATCAAAACTTTGAAAGAGATGTTTGGTATATAATTTTGCATAAAGTCCTGTGTATAATAGTTGTGTGATCAGCATTCTGTTGTTATTGTGATGAAGTAGTGTGGTACATTTTTTCCATTGGTATCTAAGGAAGCAAGTCATAAGTATAAAACACACACACACACACACACACCATTGCTAGGGAAGACAGTTCTTCCTGCAGCCACTGTGAGGACTCCTGCAGTGAGTCGAGGTGTTGTGTCCGTTCCTGCAGCAGGTGTCCCACCTCAGTGTTGATGTCCCCAATGGCTGCACTTGCTTCCAGGCTACTCATTATTGTACACATCTGGTCCTCTAGTCCCACCAGCTTGTTGGTCAGCAACTCCAGCTCTACAAGGAGAAAGAAGTTATGTGTTGGCCACCTGAGGGTCTAAAACACAACTACACACACACTCATCTTTCTAATAACTATAGTTATTTTACATCTCTTCCAATGTTCATCTGATGCACCATAGTTCATTCCATCCATATGAGTGAGGTGGTGGTGCAGAGACCTAGTTTAATCTACCTTGATTTTTGCCGCTGATCTGGGAAGAAAGGTTGTGGTGGAGACTGAGCAGCTCTACGTCTTTCTCCCGCAGCAGTGTCTGAAGCCGCTCCTCCCTGGCCAGGCTGCCCTCGTCTGCCTTCTCCACCTAGTGCCAGGAGAGAGTGTAACAGTTCAAGTGGTTATCACATACTCTATCTCAATATACTTGATCCCATAAATTGGCATAAATGAGGAGGAAATGTGAAAAATGCTTCATCATTTAAATCAATCATTGTTGGCTGACAGTCCTGAAGAGGTGCAAAAACCCAGCTCAAAAAAAAAGGAATTAGATGCATTACTACAAAGAGCGATGTATAAAAATCTGAATGATCAAGCATGTTCAGTAGGCAGTAACATGATATGGAGCATGCGATGATGAGTGAAGGCATCACCTTGTGGGAGGTGAGGGGTGGGGTGTCAGGGGTGTTTATAAGGGTAGTGCAGCTCCCACATGCTGACCCAACACTCATTCCCAGCTGCTGATGATGATTAGTGGCATCAGTACTGGCACCACTGTTCTTGCGCCACCTCCTGGTCTGGGTCCAGAGGCGCTCTTGAAGATCCCGAGCCTGAGTTACAGCAGGAGGATGTCAGGGTGTGAACAGAGAGGAAGTTACTCATTTGTCACAGGATAACTTAACATATGTGTTCACTACTATCATCCTCATCACTTGTTACCCAAGAGAACAAGGCTCCCTCCCCGGCCATTCACTGGTGTCGTGTTCACAGACCTTCTTCCCCTGTGCAGCTGCCTCCTCGGTGAGTGCCCTCGTCTGCACCTTCTCCATCTCCAACTCAGTGCGCAGCTGGAGGAGAGCTAATTCCTGTGCCCTCACCTTTGTTTCAAGGTCACTCCGCTCAGATGAAAAACTATCAACCTGGGGAAGGCCGAGGGTTCAAGGTGCAACACTGACTCCATGGCTCCCAGTGCAAGGCTTTTAGGCCACTAGATTTGGTAGTAACAGTATTAGTTTCAGGGTTTGTTATTCATTATAATGCAAAATATGTTTCAAAACTTTGAGGCTCATTTAATGTGTCAAGTACTTGGTATTATATCACACTGGACTCACCTTGAGTTGCAAGTCTTTCTGAGTCTTTCTTTGCTCCTCTTCCTGATCTGTCACTCTTCTCTTCAGCTGTTCAATCTTTCCTCTTGCCTCCTCCAGCTCCTCCTCCCTGGTTGCTGCCTCCTGCTTCCTGTAACAGGGAAAAAAACATAACACAGGTGCAGTATGGTGCACATATGGATTGTAAATTAGTACATACTAGGTACTTGCACACAAGGAAATCTCATATTATATATAGCACAGTTCCATCGATGTTCACACGAGCATACACACTCACAGCTCATTATGAGACTTGGACAGCTGGCTCTTTTCTGTATTGGCTGACTCCAGGTGGTGACGCAGCTGCTCCACCTCTGCTTGCTGCTGTCTCAATGCTGACCTCAGGCTCTCAATCAGCTGACTGTTGTCCTCCTGAGCAAGATGCAAGATGAATTTATTTACATACAAGATATTAAATGTTAGGGAATGGCATAAAATCCTCTTCTCTTTATATTTAGCAGCCATCATGTTTTATGAAGCACCAACATTATAACCTTTTCTATGTTATATTTACTTTTTACTTCTTTGTCTTCAGTGAAAGACTGTGTTGGAAGTGTTTTCTGCGTCACAACTTTCAACATTCAACACATTTTCTCTTCTTTGTCTTACACAATTTAATTCCACCTTAGTTACTTTATATTTCTCTCTTCTACCTTTGCCTATTCTATTCCTTCATCCCTTCCTTACCCTTCCGCCCACTCACCTCCACTAAGTGCACCTGCTGTGTCCTTAGGAGGAGCTGATCCTTCAGTTCCCCAAGACTGACTTCTAGCCGTTGCTTCTCTTTGCCGTTGAGGTGTAGCTGTCGCTCCAACTCACTCATCCTAAATGGAAGTTATCATGGTGGTCAATTCCTCTCATACGTGGATTTATGTGTTATGTACTATAGGTACTTACAGCCTTATAAGCTTCATGTATGTAATGAAGAATTGATGCAACCAGATTGATGCTCTCAGACTGTAAACTGTGAGATATATTAATGAAAGAATGCATTGACTTTTTTTTTTTAATTTTTTTATTCTTAACAGGAAAGCTTGACTCACTTTGTCTCTGTGTTGTGCTGCGCCTCATACAGTTTCTTCTGGACAGCAGCAAGGGCACCACTACTTTCACTTGATTGTCTCTTTACCTCTTCACTCAGCCTTGCATTCTCCTGCCTAAAAGGAGATATGAAGAGCAGAATATGAGCTGAAAGTGAGCTCAATTTAGACTTTGATTTTTCGCCCCTGCAGCACAAATGTAGTCAAAACACCATAAAAAACACCTCAATTTCGGTGTAACGGTTCATGTTTTAAAATGCTGAAAAATTTATCTAAAGGAGTAAGTAGCCATGAAGTTACAGCCAGGAATTGAACCGTACTGACGCCTTACTCATATATGGAATAGCTTACTGTGATTCCGTGAGGTTGTTTTCTGCCTGAGCCAAACACTGCCTGAGGGAGGTGAGGTCCTCTTGACTCTGCTGCTTCACCTGTCTTGCCTCTGCCTCACTCAGCCTTGTCCTGAGGCCACAACAATAAGGTCATGTTATACCTTTTACTGATATCATAAGGTGTCACAGTAGTAATATTCAATCATTGGAGAAAACATTAACTCCCTGATGATGGTTCTCAGTCACCTTGAGTCATGATGTGTCAGAACTTCACGCACACCTTGCAGTTCCTCCCTCAGATGGTTAGCTTCCTCTTCTGCCCTTGTGAGGCGCTGCATCCTCCTGCTCAGCTCCCCCGTCAGTAGTGCCACGGCTGATGCCACATCCTCCAGCACCCGTGGTGAACCCCGCCTTAACACCACACACGTGTTAGCTTAACACTTTCATTCCCATCACCAAGAATGGCCATGACTCACTACAGTCTATGTGCAATGCATAACTACACCAATAACTAAAGTGTATAACTCAATTTGTTATTTGACTCCTTATGAACACATAAAACAATTATGTATAATAAAAATAAATTCACCTTCTTGGAGAGGTGACAGCCAGCATATGGTTGAGGCCACAGGACTCCAAGCCTGCCTCCACCTGCTCCAGGAGTGCCAAGGAACTGTGGCGGGTTACTTTGACTTGGTGCTGATGCTCCTGACACACACCCTCCAGTCCCCGCACCTGTGCACACAAGGTTCAAAACAACACACCTATTGTCATTTAATTTATGACTTTAAATTTAGGGTTAAGAAAACAAAAATCAATGTCAAGATGTGCCCCAAAGTTCTTTCATTGTGAAAGAATGCAGCTACAGTTGCTCGCCTTATATGCGCGATGCATAAGCTCATGTATAGTGAATGTTCGTTTTCATGAGCAAAATTATGTATGATTTTGACATCTAATTTACTTTAAAGATATATTAATAGTAGTACAATGATCAGAGAAATGGCTAAAATAACAGTGATATAATGTTACTCATATTGTATATATATTTAACGAATAGCCTGATGAACTTGATCATAAAGGATTCCGAGGCAGAGTGAGACGACACTTAGGCCCGCGTCACACACACTGATTGTTAACACATCCGAACGTTGAGTGTACTGTCAAGGGTTTGATCACCAGGTGCAGCCTTCTCATGCCTATTTATTCCTTTAAATAAATCTTTCAGTGTTACAAAACACGAGGCATCACACTATTGATACAGATTCGTAACACAAGTAAGGTTGTGTTCATTAAGGCCCATACCTGAGCCACAGCTGTCTGCAGCTTCGTAGCAGCAGCAGTAAGTTTAACGTCCAAGCCTTGCTGCTGTGCTTCATGTTGTCCCAGCTCCTGCAGCACACTCTCAACCAGCCGGGGAGTGTCTGGCCCCAGCTGCAATGCTCCCACCTGTCGCAGCAGCCTGTAACACACCATTGCATTAGATAAATACTCCTCAAATATAGGAAATAGCTGTTTTTAATGTATGTATCATTCCAATCCAGCGTTTTTTTAATAATTATTTCTTATATAGGCGCTGCAGGCTACCTTAAGGTCCCCCAAGCATGTTTTTGTCTGGGACTATTTCAACGCACATAATCTAGTTCTCAGGAACATCGTTTAGGTGGGGGACACCACCAACCAGGGGCTCTGCCAACGCTGCCTGTGTCTCTCAGAAGGCGTTGACTCTGCCCCCCCACAGTGCTCAAAGGATTGTATGATGTTGCATGAGTATTACTTTATGTTATCCATCAACATGTATAAAACTGTCCCGTGTACTTTACAAACCATAACATCACATGGATTGGTGACCAACCCACCTGGTGAGTCTCCTTAGGCTGCTGGTGGCACTGAGGGCCAAGGTGAGCAGGCAGCTGCCCTCCTCATGCACCATTACAGAGGCTGCCTGGCCGTCTGTCCTGTTGGCACCAAAACACAAATAACCATACAGTATATAAGGACACTTGTAGTATGATAACCACAACTGTCAAATAAGTCACACACACTTGACATTATCTTACAGTATTTTATCATCTTCATTACAACAGCATTATACATCATTACATTATATTGTAACATCATTATTATACATATCACACATTCACCCATATTCAGCAAGTAACCTTGTGATACACTGAAAGTAAAGCTCATCATCATATATATAAGATAGACGAAGGGTTCTCACATCTAGACCCGTTGTGCATCTAAAGCCTGGAGTACAGTGCTATATAAGAATAATTCACAGATGTGTTGCCTGAAAACTAAACAGAGAGGAAGCAGCCTTCAGCAAGGGTTAAATAAGTAGAACAAATGGGGGGATAATTATTTTTTGGTCTAATAGTGTAAATGTCCCTGAATGGTGAGGTTGTGAGTGTAAAAATGCATAGTAAAGTATTTTCTTTGTGGATTAGACCCCCATCCGGGACCCATTTGCATGACTTGATACACAGTGTTAGATGGGATGCCCTTCGCTTCTCCAGGGGTCTAGGGACTAAGTGAAAGGAAAGTATGTGTTTGTAAGCATGGTTGTGTTAGTTAGCACACTTTGTCTCGGGTACCCGTCTTTATGGGGATGCAGCCTGGTATATAAATAGATAGATCTTAAATGTCCCGAGTATATAACTCCATCTTTTCTTCAGTGTCATAAAATTCTTCTCAGGACTCTTGTGTCTTGGCTGTGTCTACCTATGAACAGATATTAATTGCAAAGTGTTGTTGTGGGACAGTATTGGTATTACTGCATGTATAAAGCTGTGCTGGATCATATTAACTTTGTATAAATGATAATAACAAAAGCGTTAGACAGATAACAACATTGATAATTCACATCACTGATTCTAAATATGGGCATCATGCAGATATGAGGTAATATACCTGGTGTTTCCTGAAAGGCCTGTGAGGAAGAGCAGAAGTGAGGCTGCAGGATGAACAATACTACTGCACCTAAACACTACCATTAATACAATAGTTTGATGTAAATAGTATTAGCTATAGCTCAAGTTTGTTGTGTGCTTTTAAATTATTATATTACAAATCAAACTTTCTTTTATATATACCTTGTGCATTATACCAAGATGAATAACGTGTTTTTAAATTACAAACTAACTCTTAATATTAAATTCAAATACTAATAGCTTAGGATTTAGAAAGAGCTACTTAATAAATACTATATCGTAACATTAACAGCTGAAAGTTGTGATGCTTCAGTAATGAGTAAGTGATAGAGGAAGGTTGTGAGCAGGTGCTTACCCTGCTTGGGGTGGGCCAGGAGAATCCCTTCCCCCTGAGTCCCTGGCTTCATGTTCCTTCCGAGGACCCACACTCCCCCCGGATGAACCTCGGATGCTAGAGTTGCAGGCTTCCTTCTCTACCTTGTTGAAGGGAAGCTTCTCCTCCGGCACCCCTGCTGTCCTCCCATAGTCTGGTTCTCGGGTGAGCTCCAGCGACAGTCTGGGAATGCTGGTGAGATTCTCTGGCACCAGGTGATCACAGTCTTTGAGGGAAGAGTCTGACACTTTGGAGAGAATAAGTGAGTCACAGGGAGTGCTGGACAAAGTCTCTCGTGACTGAACGGAATGTTGATCTTTTTCACCGTAGATGTCCATGTTCATTGACTTTTCCCCTGAGAGTGTTGAGGATGTGTGTGATGCAAGGCAAGCACTCTCTGTGTCGGTGAAATAACCAGAGCTTGCCACACCACATCTATTGTCTGAAAATGCTTCCCTGCGGTGCACTAAGGTTGTGTTGGAGGTGGCCTCAGCCCCACCAGCTGCAACACTACACTTGAGGACTGTGGGCGAGGCAGGGCTGGATATCTTGAGTCTAGCTCGCTCCATCCCCAACGCCTCAGCAGCAAGGATGAGTCTCTGGATCTCATCCTCTCCTTCTTCTGTAGATTATGTCAACAGGAATGTATATAAGAATCACTGGCATATTATAATTAAAGTGATACCAAAGATAATTTAAGCATAATATGATATGCACTAGCATGAAAAGTATATGATTTACTGGTGCGTTAATGTACCTTTTCTTGCACGCACTGTTGATAAGTCACGGAGAGCTGAGTCCAAGGAAGAGTTATCAGCGCTGGCCTCGCTGGCACCAGTTGAAGAGCAGCTCCACATGCTGTCCCCATCTGGCTCTGTCTCCTAACACAACAATTCAATTATACTTCATTTTCATCACAGTTAGTTTTGCTTGCATCACACCTTTCTTACAATTACTAACTACTCTTTTTACATTACCAATTTGACTCTAACCAATGTAGATCTTATAAAATTAGTTTGTCTACATATTCTGGAACATGCAAGGTAAAACTGTTCATTAATGGACCACTTACCTCGCATTCAGAATTGAGATTATCCAAGACTTCCTTCCAAGGTTTGGGTATTTTGTCCATAGCTGCAGTACTTCACACTCCACACACACCTTTGGCTACTCCTGTGCAGGTGTGCAGTGTGGAGGTGGCCCTTCAGACGCTCTTATATACACATAGTACCTGGTTAAAAAAAATTATATATATATGAGGAATGTCAAATTTTGAACCGATGAATAAAATTGTTCAACTTTCCCTAACCTTGTGCTTTGTTGTCATTGTCATTCCATAGACGTGTTTAAAACAATGTTAAGTCAGTTTCAAGCGTTACGTATTACAGAGGAAAGCAAGGTAACCAATAATCAGGTATGATCCATAATGTACAAGTGTTAGAGAGTACTAACATATTCATACTAACATTAGCATTCTGTGTGCAGCTTGGGTCTCACCTTAACACATGTACACTTCAAACACTAATCACAACCACTACACCTGGCGACGAGTACACACCCATACACCTAAATGGAACTGTGAGTGTGTGTTGCTGTGGTGTGGTGCGGTACTGTGAGTGTGTGTTGCTGTGGTGTGGTGCGGTACTGTGAGTGTGTGTTGCTGTGGTGTGGTGCGGTACTGTCAGTGTGTTTGTTGTGGCGCCGCGTCCCCGTGACTCACCTTCACCTGCCAAGTGTGACAGGTGTGAGTAGACGCCAAAGGTCACGTCTCTTCCTTACATGCAAACCAATGCAATCAAGGTACAAAGGTAGACTTAGACCTTGGGAATTTATGCATATTAATTACAAAAGTTGGTTATAAAGGATTGTGTTTTTAAGTGATTACAGCAATAGAGTGAATACTTCAACACTGATGTCTGGCAACTGTTCATGTTTACATCACTGTAGTTTGGTGTTTGGCGCCAATTTGTAGTGTGTGTCTCAGCTGCTTAGAGTTTGGAAGGAGATTGTGGATGACTGTGCGTGAAAAAAATAGTAAGTTGACATATACAAAACATCTTCACCTATAATCTGTATGCTGGTATAATAAGCAAACGATAATAGACATTTTTTTTTCCGTCCGCATAGTAGAATCGAAATTTTCATGAACTTGCCAATGTTCTTATGAGGTAAGGAAGGTGAAATGGTGATTGGTACTTTAGTAATCATAAAACTGATTTCAGATTCGTGATCAGCATGCTCGAGAACCTTTAAGTACCAGTTTTCATGAAATTCTTAGGTGTCAAAATATTAAATCAAAATTAGATTAAATTGTGAAAATAGATGATCTTTAACTATTTTTATTATATTTTATTTTATTAATATATATGCACTAAATTTTTTCATTAAATCATGAGCTAAGTAGTTAATGAAATAAGTCAAGTACGACACTAGTTCTTGAAGCGTACGAAAGTGGCGTTCAATCCCGCCATTCCAATTCCACTTGGAGCCGAGACTTCATGAAGGCGGGATCTGTTTAGGTACGTAGAGACAATTTGCACGTTGTTATACATTACATAAGTATAATGACTTCTAGGTTATTATAACATATTGTAGATGTAAAAAAAGGTTAATTTAAGTGATGATTAGTGTGTTTAGTGCGAGGGAAGGCGGATGATAGTGATAATTAGGGATTTATATGGAAGATGGTGGCGGGCAGGCAGGCAGGTAATTGTAACACCTTAATTAATAACCTTGTAATCTGTTATTTTGTTGGTGTATTGAGATTACTTCCACGTTATTATTTATGTACTGATTTGTGTGTTAATTAAGGAAGGTGATATAAGGGTGTTATAAGGGTGATATAAGGGTGATATAAGTGGTGGTGGTGGTGGTGGTCGCCGCTACGGGGCCACGTGCACGGGTTCCAGAAAGTAAATGAATTAATATTAAATTAAATTATGAAAATAAATTATCTACAAC
The DNA here is from genome assembly GCA_029783475.1 of Metacarcinus magister. Taxonomy (NCBI): domain Eukaryota; kingdom Metazoa; phylum Arthropoda; class Malacostraca; order Decapoda; family Cancridae; genus Metacarcinus; species Metacarcinus magister. Next base: position 11,196,427 of record JAPQNM010000020.1, read on the forward strand.
TATTATCTTTTTTATATGTTATCAATATATACAAACATTTTATTAAATCATGAACTAAATAATTAATGAAATAAATAAACTAAAATTCACAAGTACGACAATACGTCTTGAGGTACGTTTTGTCGCGTCGAATGTCCGCCATTTTGAGAAATAGTTATATATTCTATTTAATCACCAATCATCGGCGCCATGAAGACATTCACATATTTATTAACACCGCCATTATAATCGTGAGTAATTAGTGATCAGATTGAGTATAGAATATGTGTTGTGAATAATGAATTACCGTAATAATGGAAGCAAGATAAGGTGACCACATTGTGTCATTATGGAAAAAACTCCATGACGACAATTTATCGGTAATTATTGACATTATTACACTTTTATTTGTTATTTTATTTGCTTGGTTTAGAGAACAATTAGTGGAGCATTGCAGGATATATATACACACACACACACTGCTCCTCCCATCTCTCTGATTGTGATATTAATGTGATTGTTCTTATATTACAGCTGCCGCCATTAGACTACTACTACTACTACTACTACTACTACTACTACTACTACTACTACTACTACTACTACTACAAGGGTCGTTGCGTCACAGCCTGGCAGGGGCGTGGAGTCTGTAGCCATTATGCCTCCTGCCCATCCTTGTCTTGGCAGGGATGGGTGGGGCGGGCAGAGGGCGGGCAGGGATCTCTCCACGCCCCTGTCACGTGTGTGTGGCGCGGCGCCCCCCCCACCCACCCTACCAGAACATCCACCGAGGGAACGCCGCCCCCTTTGGATTATAAGGTAGTTGTGTGTTTCTGTTTGTATGTTTGTACGTGTGGAGGAAAGAAATTTATAGTAAGGTGATTTTTTATTTTTCTTTCGTTTTTCTAATTATTCGAGAACTTTGCTGTGTAGGTCGCTCGCTCTTTCTCTCGCTCTTTCTCGCTCTGACCCTCGCCCTCTCGACCAATGAGCGTACATCTGGCAGTTTGAACTCACCTGATTGGCTGCTGATTGATGTACGATGAACTGACTTTACCTTGACTTTACCTTTCTCCTTTGCCTTCCCTTCCTCTCTTTTTCCTTCCCTTCCCTTCCTCTCTTCCTTTTTCTTGTTCTTTTTCTTTCCCTTACTTTTTTGTTTCCCTTTCTCTTCCTTCTTACTTGTCCTTATCTCCATTTTATTCCTTCTCTTCCCTTTCTTCTTCTCCTCTTCTTTACGTTGATTTTCCTCCTTTCCTCTTGCTTCTTTTCTCTCTCCCTTTCTCTCTCCCTTTCTCTCTCTTTCTCTCCAGTTTTTTTTTATTTGTTTTTCTCTTGTTTTTCCTCTCCTCCAGCCTCCCTACTTTTATTTTTACTTCTTTCTTTCTTTCTCTTCATTCTTTCTTTCGTTTCCTTATCATGATATTTGTGTTTCCTCTCTACGCCTTTGTTTCCTCTATTTCATTTTATTTTCTCTCCCCCTCTCGTTTATGCCCTTTATCCTACCCTATTTTTTCTCTCCCTTCCATATCTTCTCTCAGTTCTCTTTCCTCTCTCTCTCTCTCTTCTGTTTATCTCTCTTCCTTCTTTTTTCCTCCTCCTTTTCCCCTTTTCCCTTCCTTCTTTCCCTCCTTCTCTCCTCACTTTCCTCTCACTCTTGCTTGCGTCATCTTCTTTCTCTTTCCAAAATTCTTATCCATCTTATTCTGTTTCCTCTATGATATTTTTTTTTCCTTTTTCCTCCTCCTCCTCCTCCTCCTCCTCCTCCTCCTCTTCCTCTTCCTGTGTTCAATTGTTTTTTCTATTGTTATTCCTTCCTTCATATTTCTTCACACAATCTTTTTTTTTTTTTTTATCTTCATTTCCACTCCTCCCACTCTCTTTCCGTCCGTCAATCCCTCTGTCCCTCCCTTCCTCTCTCTCTCTCTCTCTCTCTCTCTCTCTCTCTCTCTCTCTCTCTCTCTCTCTCTCTCTCTCTCTCTCTCTATTCCTTTCTTCTTTATATGTTTTTTTGAAATTCAATATCTATCTATCTTTTTTGGGGTTGGTCAAGACGTCTCCTCATTGGTGGAAACTATATACCTTTGACCCCCCCCCCAATGGTGTGATATGATTGGTTGTCTCTCGCTATAGTGTCATTCTTATTACTCCTACGAAAAATTACGCGCCATTTTTTTTTTTTTTTTATGAGATCGTAAACAACGGTATATATTTTTTTTTTATTTGTTTTGATATGGTAGAATATATGCATTTTTTTCCTCCTCGTTTTTCGTTTTGTTTGTGTGTGTGTGTGTGTGTGTGTGTGTTTTGAATGGATCTGTGGAGGGAGCGGTCTTTTCTCTCTCTCTCTCTCTCTCTCTCTCTCTCTCTCTCTCTCTCTCTCTCTCTCTCTCTCTCTCTCTCTCTCTCTCTCTCTCTCTGTATTCATATCCATTGCTATTGCATTGCATGTGTGGGTGTAGTGGAGGTGCTAGATAGGATAAAGGTAGCAGGTAGAGGAGGAGGAGGAGGAGGAGGAGGAGGAGCTGAAGGAGAAGGAGGAGGAGGAGGAGGAGGCTATTTGTGGTCGTTTTCATGACTTCTTCATCCTCGAATCTGCCGCACTTTTCTAGGCACAACAAACTCTCCCCCCATCCCTTCCTCCTCCTCCTCCTCCTCCTCCTCCTCCTCCTCCTCCTCCTCCTCCTCCTTCTCCTCCTTTCTCCTCTCCAACGCTAATCCAAAAATTTCCCTGCTCCTCCTCCTCCTCTTGATCTCTCCTCCTCCCCCATCCTCCTCTTTCTCCATCGCTTCCTCACGCAGGGTCAAAGGAGTCACAGGTCACAGGTCACAGGTCAGGGATGGGTGTGTGTTGTCTGTATGACCTGTAGCTAATTGGTCTGGAAGTGTCCGAATCGCACTGAAAATCCAGGGCTGAAGTAAAGGCTTTCCGCGGAGTTCCGTTCAGCGTGTCCAGCTAGCGCTCACCCAGGCCGGGGATCAATATTATGTTGGAGTAAATACGTCCGGGGGTGGAGGGGAGGGGGGTAAAAGCGGGGCTGGTTGGGGCTGCAGGGAGGGGCGACGCAGGGGCAGCGGTGCGGGTGGTGGCGGAGGTGGAGTGGAGTGTCAGACTGGCTGGCCTCAGTGGCGGCCGTGGCGGTGCGGGGGCGGCTGGTGCACACGAGTGACTGTCATACTTCCTCCTCCTCCTCCTCCTCCTTCCTCCTCCTTCCTCCTCCCGCTGCTACTCTCTCTCTCCCTCCTCCCGCCGGCCGGAGTAGTCCTCCAGCTCGCCGAGGGGCCTGGCGGGGCACGTCGGGGCGGCGCGGGGCGGGGCTGGAGACGGGCATCGTTGTCCTACCTATAATTCCGTGAGTCTCCCCTGAAGTGCGGGTGTCAGCTGGCCCTTAAGCGGCGGCAGAGCAACAGGAAGGTGGTGAAGGTGTCAGTGGAGTGCCACACTAACTCAATTGTGGCACTGTGACCCTAACGCTGCGACGACGACTATACACAGCACAGAGAACGGTGCCAGTAGAGTGCCACAGTGACTCTTCACGCGACACACTGACCGCAGACGCTGCCTCAGGCTTACAGAACTGAGCACAGCTGGTTCTAGGGAGCAGCACCCGCCTCACCCGCCATCTGGCACCCCACCACACCCAGCAGGCAGGAGTGTGGTGTGGAGGGCGGCGAGGGCAGGAGGTGTGGGTGCCGCAGCGGGCCAGCGTGGGAGGAGTGTGCCCTGAAGGAAGCTGCTGCGTCCCCAGGGGAGGACACCACCAGCTGGGACGCCGAAGGGCCAGCTGGATGACACGTGGCCCTCTCCCGCCCACACACGCACGCACACACGCACGCACGCACGAACGAACCCTCCCCCACGTGGTAAGTTGGAGACTGTCACGCCCTCATTTTCACAGCCTCACCCCTGTGTTTTTCCTCCACGCTCTCCCTCCTTTCCTCCCATCGTTCCCGCCTCCTGTTTCCTCCTTGCCTCCCTTGAGCAACACTATATAGTAATGCAGATGAGATTAAGGAAAAGGAGTTCTATGTTAATTTTCTTGAGTCTCTCCTTCCTCCTTGCATTTCTTACCCTCCCTCCCTCCCTCCCTCCCTCCCTCCCTCCCTCCCTCCATCCCTCTCTCCCTAACACGTGCAATTCACTTTCCTCTATGTCTTTCTGTCCCTGACGTGCACTAACCTTGTATTTCATCTTGTGTGTGTGTGTGTGTGTGTGTGTGTGTGTGTGTGTGTGTGTGTGTGTGTGTGCGTGTTTGAACGAATGAGATATGGAGGAGGACAGGAAAATATGTAAAAGAGGAATGACAGAATAGAGAGGAGGAGGAGGGGAAGGGAGGGAAGGAAAAGGAGAGGAGGAAAAACAATGACAGGGAGATATAAGGGGAAAAGGGAGGCATGTAAGGAGGGAAACAGAGGAGGAGGAATGGGTAAATATTAAGACGTTCCTTACATCTTCCTCCTCCTCCTCCTCCTCCTCCTCCTCCTCCTCCTCCTCCTCCTCCTTATCCTCTTCCTCTTCCTCATGTTCATTTATTCCACAAGTAATTAATTAAAGAACAAAAAAGTTAGAGGAGGAAAAGGAGGAAAGAGACAAATTACTTAGAGAGAGAGAGAGAGAGAGAGAGAGAGAGAGAGAGAGAGAGAGAGAGAGAGAGAGAGAGAGAGAGAGAGAGAGAGAGTGGAAGGAAGCAAAGCAAAATAAGAAGAGAGGATAGAGAGAGAATAGTTGATGAGGAAGAGAGAAAAGTTGGTGTTCTAAGAGGAGGAGGAGGAGGAGGAAAAGGAGGAGGAGGAGGAGGAAAATTAAAGTCTTCCTTTCTAAAAACAGGAAGATGCTGTTC
>JAPQNM010000020.1:11208746-11216246 GCA_029783475.1 Metacarcinus magister
TTAGCGTCCGTATCCCATTTTCTGTGAGGAGTTATTTGTTTATCTCGTTTTCTATGGTATAACAGAAGCGGGGTCTGTTTTTTTTTAATGTGTTGCCTTTAGTGAGCGGTGTAAGGAAGGGGTTGGATTTAAACGTAAGGGTGAGGTTGTAGTAGTAGTAGTACTTACATAACGTCCCTTGGTAACTCCTGCTGGGGGCGCTGAAGGTGGTGTGGCTCTAGATGTGGAAATAATTGACGTTCCTATATTATCTTGCTTTATTATTTATTTATTTATTTATTTATTTTTTTTTTCACTATTGATTTGTATTGAAGTTTTCTCGCTAGGATTCTTTGTTTAAATTGTTGTTGTTATTATTGTTATTTTTGTTTTGTTTAGTGTTAATAGAGAAGAGAGAGAGAGAGAGAGAGAGAGAGAGAGAGAGAGAGAGAGAGAGAGAGAGAGAGAGAGAGAGAGAGAGAGAAAAAAAAAATAGAGAGAGAGGGTGCCGCCTGGGACCGACTTATGAAATAGGGTGGGAGATTGCCTATCGATATGTAAGGTACCCACATATATATGATACAGATAGATAGATAGAAAGATAGATAGATAGATAGATAAATAGATAAGCAAGTAGAAATATATCGATAGAATGGTAGATAAATACATAGACAGCTGAATAGATACATGGAAAGTAGATAAATACGAATAGATGACAAATAGATAGATAGATGAAAAACGAACTTGGATAGATAGACGAGTAGATGAAAATTTATGAATGAAATGATCGATAAGCAAAGGATAGACAGAGAAACCAAGATATAAAATTTGTCATGTAATTAGATATACAGGCAAGTAGATAGATAAATAAATAGATATATAGATAGACAGATAGAAAGATATATGAAAAAAATTGTTACAAAATGGATGGTTGTAAAATTATAGAGAGATAGATAGATAGATAAATATATAGATAGATAATTAAGGAACTATTAGTCACATAAATTGATGAATAGATAAGCAGAGTGATAAAATAGATTAATATGTAGATATAAATATAAATAATAAGGTAGATAATATAGGTGAATAGGAAAATAGCTCAATAGAGAAATAAATAGATAGCTGGATAGGTAGATAGATAGATATATAGATAGGGAAGTAGATGAAAGGGTAGATAGTTGGATCTCGTAGACACGAAAGGGTAACCTACATACCGTAGGGCAAGTATAATTTAGTGATAGAGGGAGAAATGTCATCTCTCTCTCTCTCTCTCTCTCTCTCTCTCTCTCTCTCTCTCTCTCTCTCTCTCTCTCTCTCTCTCTCTCTCTCCTCTCCATCAGCATCTCTACTCGTATTGATTGTATATATAAATAGTATTGGTAGTAGTAGTAGTAGTAGTAGTTTTTGTTGATGTTTCATATGAGACAAAAACACCAATCAATGTCTAATAGATTCATGTACTACTACTACTACTACTACTACTACTACTACAAGACAGTGTATTATCTAGGAGATGCAGTACGACAGGTTTTACCGTTGGAAGGTTTTTGCTGGCTGACGTAAGAGTAATGGAACAAATATTTTAGAATGATCCTGCGAGTGAGGAGGAGGAGGAGGTGGTGTGAGTGAGAGAGGAAAAAGATGGAGGCGGGTTGGATTAAATTAGGACGAGGGTGGAGAGGAGAGGGTACGAGAGGAGGAAGGTGGAATGAAGTAATTAGAAAGAGGAAGATAATTACTCCAATGGATGATAAATAGGAGAGAGAGAGAGAGAGAGAGAGAGAGAGAGAGAGAGAGAGAGAGAGAGAGAGAGAGAGAGAGAGAGAGAGAGAGAGAGAGAGAGATTTAACAACTTCAACCCCTGAATAAGGAATGAAAATAACTCCATGATGAACACTTGTCACGAGCAACACTGTATATCACCACCATTAGTACTCCACCACCACCACCACCACCACCAACACCACCACCACTCACCACCACCACCACCACCACCACTCACCACCACCACCACCACCACCACCACCACCACCACCACCACCACCACCATCACCACCACCACCACTCACCACTCACCACCACTTTTCTTCCCCAACAGATGGCGCTGAGGCAAAGGCGGCGGCGACTGGCGAGGAAGTGATGACGAAGAACACGATTTCCTAAAACTTTTCCCCGCCTGTTGCGCGCTCCTCCCCCCACCCCCTTACCCTTGACCGCTGTGAGGGCGTGAGACTGACTTGTGGGCGGCGTGGGCGTGTGTTCGGAGGCACCATGAGTCGTCGGCGGCACAGGACGCTCAGCTTTTCAATGCCGCACACGCAGATTGAGCGGCAAATTGACACCTTTCTGGAGACCTTCAAGAGGCGAAGTGCCGCGGCCATGGAGCGGGCACAGAGCCTCCAGGGGGGAGCAGGGGGTCTCCTCTCCCCTTATATATATGAAACTCCAACCCCAGACGGCTCCCCTGCCCCCAGAATGCCTCGTTCCCCCCGCCTTGGCACCAAAGTGAAATTTCATATCCCGGGAAAACGGTCGCGTTGGGGTGTGTACTGTGGGCGGCCTGGAATGGGCGCGGGCGTACCCCGAAGTCGCTCCGGCGTGAGCATGGCGTCCTCTGAGACAGACTCCGGCAGTGACTCCATGGAGGGCGTGACTCGCTCCCTCCCGCACTCCCTGCACACCTGGGCCTCCACCGACAGCATTCCAGGTCAGTGTCTCCTTTAAAAGTAACCTCGTTTTCTCTAACGAACAGGCGAGCGTTGTAGAAAACAGGATCAACTTGACTAAATTTTCTTTGTCTTTCTTCTCGCTGCGTCTTCCACACCCACTTTCTGTCATGTCTATGTCTTTCTGGTCTGTTAATTTCACACATAACATTTGAACTTTGTATGAAAACCATTGTCAGCCAGATTATTTCAGGTTTTTTTTTATTTTTGACTTTGAGGTTCTATGTTTATCTCTTTAATTAGATGATAAACTTGAAAAGAAAGTGAACAGCTGTCATCATTGGAATTTTTTAAAACACTGTGCCTTGAAAATTGGTGTAAACTGATCGGAGGGAAGGCTATTATTGTTATTATTATTATTATTACTATTATTATTATTATTATTATTATTCACGACCTGTTGATAGATTCTTCCAACGTCGTAAGAATGTTAATTTCTTCTTCTTCTTCTTCTTCTTCTTCTTCTTCTTCTTCTTCTTCTTCTTCTTCAAGCATGAGTACCAGGAATGAAAATAGTTGATGAGGGTTCATTACAATTTTCATCCACGTACCCAGATCAATAGGTAATGACCCCTCCATCAGCCCTCTTTACCTGTCCCTCCAACCTTGCTATTACCCCACCACCACCACCACCAACCACCACCACCACCACCACCACCAATGCTAATACTACAACAGCTACTACAATAACGACCACTGCTATTACTTCTATTTCAACCACCGCTGCTACTACTAGGTGTCACGAAAACTTGCGATTCTTGAAATGAACGAATACCAAAGAAATACAAGGTCAAGAGGGAGAAGAAGATAGAGAAAAGATAAATTAAAAGGAGGAGGAGGAGGAGGAGGAAATGAAGATAGGAGAGGAGGAAAGAAGGTAATGAAACACTTGAAGGAAAGGGGAAATGAAGGCAGGGACGCCATTTAGAGGAAAGAAGTAAATTAGGTATCATGTCAGTTATAGTTAATTTTTGTGAGCTGTGTTTTTCTTTTCGTTCTTGGTGCTGTTTATGATGGAGGAGGAGGAGGAGGAGGAGGAGGAGGAGGAAAGTGAGGACGATGTGTAAATGTATCAATTATGTCCCTTCCTCCTCCTCCTCCTCCTCCTCCTCCTCCTTTTAATTTATTTCTTCTGTATCTTCTTTTCCTTCTTGATGACCTTGTATTTCTTATTTCTCTCATTCCATTTTTTTTTATCTATTTCGTCATCTCCTCTTCATCTCCTCTTCTTCCGGCTTATTCTTTGTCTCCTTATCTCCCCTTCCTCCTTCTCCTCCTCCTCCTCCTCCCTTCGTCCTCTTTCATCACCCATTCCCTTTCTGTTCCACCTTTTATTCTTTCTTCCTCTTCTATCTTTATACTTTACCCTCACATCTATTTTCATTCCTTCCTTTCCTCTCTTTTTCCTTGTTCCTATTTCTTTTTTCTCCCTTTTGCTCTTCCTTTCATCTTCATTTTCTTTTCCCTTTTCTCTCTCCTTTCTTTTTTCATTCTCTCCTCTTCTCTTCTCTCCTTTGCTCTTCCTTACATCTTTTTGGCTTTCACTTCATGACCCTCTTCCTCTTCCTCTTCCTCTTCCTCTTCCTTCTTGTATGCCTGCCTAACCTCTTCCATTTCTTCCCTCACCTTCCCATTCCCCTCCTTCATACCTCCCCATTCCTTTTACAAACACAATTCCTTTCCTTCTTCCTCATTCCTTTCCCTCAGCTGTCCTTCCCTTCCTCTTCCCCTTACCCTCATATCAGCTCTCCTCTCTTCGTTATCTACTATTATCCTATTATCTTTACTTTCTCCTCCTCTCCCCTCTTTCTCCTTCCTTCCCTTCCCTTCCCTTCCTCCACTCAATTCACTTCCTTCCCCTTCCCTCTCGTTTTCTCCCCACTTCCTTCCCCTCGCCTGCAGTAAGCCGTCTCGCACGCAGACGAATCGCCTTTCCCCTCACTAATTCCCCTCAACCTTACTGAAATGATGATGTATTCTGTTCCACCAATTTTGTCGTAAAGCCGAGAATTTAGTGTCATTTCGAGGGTAATATGTACGCGGCGAGGGAAGAGTCTAATTACGGTACTCAGGCTACTAATTGGCTGGTTACTGGTTAAGTGTTTATAGTTGTTTGTATTATAGTTAAAGTTTGTTTTCATTTGTTATTTTTTTTCAATGGGGTGATTAAGTAAGTTAGTCTTGCGTGTTTTTATAAAGTGTAAAAGTGTTTGCGTGCGTCAGTTTGGTTCTTCTTAATCGAGAGTAAGCTTTCAGTATACGCAAAGACTTCATTTTTAGTACTCCTTCCCGTCCTCTTCCCCGAATGAGACTCCAGGAATGGTGCAGACTGCCTCAGGGAAGGAGCGTTTTCTGTGGTGTGACGCTTCATAGAAAACTGTGCTTTTCCAGGAATGACAACAATGAAAACTTTGTACCCGTGCGTATCAACAAAGGGGAGAAGAAAGTTAATGGCTTCCGGGCAGGCTATCGTTCCCGCTCAGATACTTAGTCATTTTCCAAGGTACTAAGCCATGACATTCACGTATACACACATGCACGCATTCACACTCACACGCACACTCAATGATTTAAAGAGATGTGCTTCACTGTGATATCTGCGTCTCCCTTATTATCAACGCACGTAATATTATGGTGAATTTCGTTCTTTTTGACTCGCCAAGAGGGTCTCAGGGGTGGGAGGGGGATGGCGGCGACACCTGGTGGCGTGAGGTTTGCAGGGGCGGGGGGCGGGGAGGGGGCGTCGCACCAGCCGCCAGCAGACCGCCAGTAGTACCTCAGTGGTGGCGGGGCTGCGGACTAACCCATCCCGCCACACGCACTTGGCCCGCGCCCCCACGTACACGCTCGCACATACACGCCCACGTACACACACTCATCTCACATACACACACTGCACTTACACATACGGTTCACGCCCACCCAACACGGCACACGCCACACACACGCCACACACACATACACACACACACATACACACCCACACCACGTGCCTCACCACCTCAGTGCCTGCGGGATGTTGGTGAGACTGAACACACGTGGTGACCCTCACAACCACGCCTTCATCCTCCTCCTCCACCTCCGTCGAGGGTGAGGCGGTGGTCGAGGCGCACCTCCAGCCACACTTACCTGTTGAGTGGCGCCCCTTCCGCCCCCCCCACCCCTCCACCCCACCACTAATTGTCTGTAAGTAAAACTGATTCTTGTTTGTGTGTGTTGAGCAATGGCTGAATGAACCTCCAGGGTTTGTGAAGCTAATTAGCCATTTTTCACTTCAACTAGGCCGTCTCAAGCCCCTTAATTACGGGAGAGATTATGATTAAGCCCAGCTCACGCAAGCACGCCCAATCCCAGCCCAATCCCAGCCCAATCCCAGCCTAATCCTACCCCCCCGAGTCCAGTAAAGTGTCCAAAATCTAGCGGGACGAAGGTGTTTCCTGTATATAACGTTGAATAAATAGGAAAAGTAAACTATTTCCGGTGTCTCCCAGGCCGTGGTGAGGGTGGGTTCAGAGGGGAGGGAGAGAGGGGAGAGTGAGTCCTTGGGGATGAGGGTAGTAGAGGCGCCATGAGGGTGAAGGGAGAGAAAGAGGGTGATTTTCATAAAGGAATTTTTTTTTTTTTTTATGGAAAGTGTAATGTTATGGTTATGCATTTAGTGATTTTCTATCCTCCTCCTCCTCCTCCTCTTCCTCTTCTTCTTCCTTTTCTTCCTCCTCCTCCTCCTCCTCCTCCTCCTAGTTTTCCTTCCCATCTAGATAATAATTTATAGATATTCTTGTCACCCGTTTCCTCTCTCCTTCCTCTCCTCTCCCTTTTGGTCTCTTCTCCCTCACTTTTTTTCCTCCTCCTTTCCTCTCTTCCTTCCTCTCCTCATTTATTGTCTGACTTCCTTTCTCTTTCTCTCTGTCTGTGTGTGTCTTTGTTTCTGTCTGTGTCTGTCTTTCTGTTTGTCTTTCTGTCTGTCTGTCTGTCTCTGTATCACTTTCTATTTTTCTTAGTTTATGTTTATATGTTTGCCTGCCTGTCTGTCTGTCTGTTTGTTTGTTTGTTTGTCTGGGTCTGTTGTCCGTCTGACTCTCTCTCTCTCTCTCTCTCTCTCTCTCTCTCTCTCTCTCTCTCTCTCTCTCTCTCTCTCTCTCTCTCTCTCTCTCTGTCACTTCACTCTATTTTTCTTCATTTTTATTGTCTTCCTCGACATGGTTTCCTGCAGTCTTCTCCTCCTCCTCCTCCTCCTCCTCCTCCTCCTCCTCCTCCTCCTCCTCCTCCTCTTCTTCTTCTTCCTCCTCCTCTTCCAATATCTCATTCTCCTCTTGCTGGTTTTTATAAGAGTTGGTTTCCTCTTGAATCTCTTGGATGCCCCTACTTCTTCCCTTCCTCACCCTTCACCACCCCCCCTCCTCTTCCTTCCTCCTTCCCCTCCCCCCTTTACCCTTTCCCTCGATTCGCCTCTTTCCCCTTCCTTACACGATGGGAGGGGAGAGGGAAGCTGGGGAAGGGTTGCCATCTAGTGATAAGAGACGTGTATTAAAGGTGCCTTGAGATTTCTTCTTCTTCTTCTTCTTCTTCTTCTTCGTGTTCATCTTCGTGTTCATCTTCTTGTTTTCCTCCTTATCATCCACTTTATTATGATTGTTATTATTATCATTATTATTTCCATTATCATTATTATTATTATTATCATTATCTTCTTTGTGGAGCGGTTAAGTGGAAGATGTGGAAGAATTTCTGTTGTGACTTGTGGTGGAGGTGAGAAAGCGTGGAGGTGTTTTTTTTTCATTAATAGGGTCGTGGT
>JAPQNM010000020.1:11221246-11223746 GCA_029783475.1 Metacarcinus magister
GAGAGAGAGAGAGAGAGAGGGAGAGAGAGAGACGTATCCAAAATTTAAGCTGCTGGAAATTAAAGCAAAAGATAAAATGGAAAAAAGCAGGATATTGTATATGTTTATTGAGGAAATATACTTTGTGCCTGAAATGTGCGTTTAAAGCCGATGGTCCTGAAGGAGAGCTGTGCATGAATGTGTGTGTGTGTGTGTGTGTGTGTGTGTGTGTGTGTGTGTGTGTGTGTGTGTGTGTGTGTGTGTGTGTGTGTGTGTGTGTAGTTCATGTGTATGCTGCGTAGTGTGTATATTTCCTGTGTGTTTATGCAATATTGTCTCTTTACTTTTGTTGTATGTATGTATTATATGTATGTTAACTTACTCTTATGTATGTGTGTATATGTATGCGTGTTGTGTATACATGACAGCTGCTATGTATGTTTTGTGTGTAGATATACTTACTTCCGGAAATGTATTATACTTACAGAGCTATTATTCTGCATCTACTGCATGTATACTGAAACTATACATACATATGCGTATCTATGTGTATATGTGTAGGTTTCAATGTATTTATGTATTCATGCGCAGCTATGGTAAGCCGCTTTTGTGTGTGTGTGTGTGTGTGTGTGTGTGTGTGTGTGTGTGTGTGTGTGTGTGTGTGTGTGTGTGTGTAATCCGTGTTGCATTCATGAAACGTATCAATAGACGGAATGTTGCAAATGCATTGATTGAGGTAATGAGTTAATTGATGGGGAATAGATCAGCCAATCGTAATGTCGCGATTAACTACACTATACTAATGACCAAAAAAAATAACAACAGCAACAATAACAAAAAGAACAAAAAGTCACACCAATAACCTTTGAAAGAGAGAACAAAAAGTAAAAAAAAACAGAAAGAGAGAAAAATTAGAGAGAGAAAAGAAAAACAGTGAGAGAGAGAGAAAAAAAAAAGTTGAGATTTATTTCACTCCCTCACCTGAGAATAATCGTTCATGAGAGGTAAGAAGCGCCAGGTAAACTTGATAAGAAAAGAGGGAAAGGACTTTAATTACCAATGGAAGTGAGAGGTACGGTCGAATCCTGTTATCAGCAAGGAGGAGTTCGTGCAAATTGTTAGTCATGCTGTGTGGTATTTCTGGAACACTTATTGGGGTATCTTGTAGAGGGTGGGGAATGGAGGGAGATGTGGTGGGGGTTGAGTAGTAGTTGTAGTAGTGGTAGGGGTAGTGATTGTAGTAGTTGTAGTAGTAGTAGTAGTAGTAGTAGTAGTAGTAGTAGTAGTATAGGATGAGGAGGAAGAAAGACGAGTAATAGAAGCATTAGAATGAAAAACAATAACAATAACAACAACAACAACAACTACAACAACAACAACAACAACAACAACAACACAAGAAATTCAAACCCTCGCTAATTGGCAGCGCGGATTTCCACCTCAACTCAATAACACGGAACGAACAAAACGACTTTTACAAATTGAACTTCAACCTTCAAACATCACAGAAGAAGGAAGAAAAGGCATATATACAGAAAAAAATGCATCTATATAAGAGAGAACGCAAGTGGAAGGAAAAACAGAACACAGGATGCATTAGTACAGGAACAAATAATCTAAATGAGAGATGGTAAGGATGGGAGAGAGGACGTGAGGTGAGGTGAGGTGAGGCAGTACACGGAATGATGTGTCTGCAGTAAGTGGAGTTCGAAAAAATAATAGTGTAATAATAGGAACAAAGCGACTACCTACGTACATTGCTTCTGAAACTCTCGTACTTATGTCTCCCATTAATTTGTTGAATGGGTCGTGCTGAGAGAAGAGAGAGAGAGGTAGAGGGAGAGAGAGGAAATACAAAAAGGAGAGAGAGATAGGAATAATATTTACACGCTCGCTCTGCACACTCCATTGCCCTTGAAGAGTGTTCGAAAATAATGGTCCTTGAATGATAATTAATACTGTGTTGGGTGCTGTGTTTCGCCTCACTGCAATTTAGGGAAGGAACGAGTTGTAGAAGCACCTCGGTTTTGTAATATATTATAATCATCATTGAAACTCAACCACAAATCATTTATATTTTTCATATCTAAAAAAACACATCCTGGCATATCCAAACACGGTTCTTCGATGATAAAAATAAAAATTCAAAAATACAGGAAATGCATTTGGTTTTGTATTCTGTAGTGACGATTTCAGTGAACGTTTTCCAGTTTTTATTTATTTATTTATTTATTTGTGTATTCTTGGTACGATTCCGCTTGGCTTGCTTCCCCGTCATGCCGCTTGCTTCTTCCATACATACGACAGTGCTTCAAGGATTTCTTCTCAATCGCCTCGTTCACTTGGAAATATTGCGAGCGGGTTGCCAACTTTCGTCTGTCCTCCTCCATCTGTTCTGTCTCCTTCGCTTGGTTTGTCTCATATCTCTCTCTCTCTCTCTCTCTCTCTCTCTCTCTCTCTCTCTCTCTCTCTCTCTCTCTCTCTCTCTCTCTCTCTCTCTCTCTCTCAATTTTTCTTTCGT
>JAPQNM010000020.1:11226246-11228746 GCA_029783475.1 Metacarcinus magister
TTTCTTTTTCAATTTATCTGCGTTACTTCCAGAACATCACCTTTAATTATTTATATCATCACTTCCATCACTTCTTTCTTTCATTCACCAACGTTCATCACATTTTTATTTATTTATTTACATCTTTCATTTACCAAACTTCATCACCTTTATCAATTCATATCATCACTTCTTTCATTTATTCATTTCATTCACCAACAGTAGTATTTAGTATATCCTTACCTTCATTCCTTCACTCTTCTCTTTATTCTACATTCATTCCATTTACCAAAACGTCAACATAAACAAATATGATAAGAAAAAACCTTCATTACTTTCCTTCTTTCTTCATTCATTTCCTTCCTTTCATGTTCACTTATTTCTTATCCTAATTAAATCTTTTCTCAAGTAAACACTTAAGAGCTGCAGATCAACGAACCAACCTGACGGGAGGGAGGGAGGGGAAAAGGGGGGTCAAGGAGAGAGACTGGAAGAAGGAGAGTAAGTGAAGAGGGGATAAGGAGGGATTTAGAATGGAAAATCTCGTAGGAAAAGAAGAATAAGAAGTGAATGAAGGAGAGGTGAAGGAGGACGAGGAGGAGGAGGGAAGAGGAGAAAGAGGAATGAGGTGAGGAAAGGGGAAGAGGGAAGAAGGAAGAGAGAGGAACGTTATGAATGTGGAATGGTAGAAGGGAATGGAAGGGAGATGATGAAGGAGGGAGAAGAGAAGTGTGATGAAGGAGGAAGAAGAGAGGAGAGGAAGAGTAGGTGAGTGAATGGAGTGAGGGAGTAGAAATTGAAGTTTGAGGTAGTGAAAAAGAGAGGAAAAGTGAGTAAAAATGAGCAAGTCAAAGAGAGAAGAGGATTGAAGGAGAAAATAAAAAAGAAACAGCGAGGGAGTGAAAAGGGGAGTGACGAGGGAGTGCAAAACGCAATATGAGGGAGTTGAAAGCAATACACAGTGACATAACAATAATACGAAAACCCAAGGAGTGTGGAGTGGAGTGGAGTGGAGTGGGAGTGGAGTGGGGAGTGAGAGGGAGTTTATTTCGAGACTAGTTTCCATCGGGGAGAGTTGACACCACTGCACTGGGAGTCAATCATAGTGACAGGTCATTTTAATACCCCTACCCCCTCCCCCCTCACTCCCTCACACCCTCACACCCCTACCCCCTCACACCCTCAAACCCTGCACACCCTCACAAACTGTCCATCTCCGTGCTTTGCTGCTAGAGGAGGAGGAGGAGGAGGAGGAGGAAGAGGTGTGTTCCATAACCCAGCTGGGAGATTGCGTCACAAAGGTAGATACAGAGGAGTCACCGACCGCCACAGGATTGTTATGGAAGGAGGAGGAGGAACACATAGGAACACATAGGAAGAACAAACAGCAACAGGCCTGCTGGCCCTTACGAGGCTGTTTGTGAGTACACTATCTACTCTAGAGTGAAGGATACAGGATAGTAAGGGTGAAGGCTTCTCTCCCCAGCCATGGCTGGCAGGGAAAGGAAGGCCAACCAAGACCATACTGTCACTACCACTACTGGTACCACTACTTCCTGGCAAGCGATGTCAGGCCACTAGCGACGTCTTTTGAATCGACATTTCGTAAGTTAGGTACATCAGGATGAACTTACTCAAAGTTTGCTACGTTAACGGATAGTATTTTAGTTGTGGATTGGCTTCTAAATATTTGTCAAGTCTATTTTTGAACGTAGTAATTGTTTTACTGTCGACGACATTGGCGGGCAGGGAGTTCCAAACGTTAACGATCCGATTGAAAAAGAGGTGCTTGGCTTTGTTTGATGTGAATCTTTTACCAGTAATCTTAAAAGAATGACGTCTTCTTGTTATATTTGATCAATCAAAAGTAATGTAATCTTCTGCATTGATATTATCGAATCCTTTGATTATCTTGAACATTTCAATTAAATCCTCTCGCATCCTTCGTTTTTGTAGGCTGAATAAGTTTAGTTCTTTAAGTCTTTCTTCATAAGGTTTATTTTTCAGCCTTGGAATCATTTTTGTTATTCTTCGCTGGACTCTTTCCAGTTTGTCAATGTCCTTTCTGTAATATGGGGACCAAAACTGTACGCAATACTCAAGATGGGGTCGTACTAGTGAATTATGCAGTTTTAATATGACTTTTTCTGATTTATTTTCGAAAGTACGTCCAATAAAGCCGACCAATCTGTTAGCAGTTTTAACTACCTCTGAACAATGTTGACTGGGCTTTAAATCGTTTGATATTGTGATTCCCAGATCTTTTTCCTTGTTTACTGTAGAAAGTGGTTTACCATTCATTGAGTACTGAACGTGATCATTATTTCTTCCGATGTGTAGTACCTTGCATTTTTCTACGTTAAATTTCATTTGCCATTTATTGGCCCAAGACGTTAGTCGATCTAGGTCTGATTGTAAGACTTCTCTGTCAATTGTCGTAGTTACTTTGCTGAGAATTTTCGTATCGTCAGCGAATTTCGATATTTTGCAAGTGATCCCATCATCTATGTCATTAACATAT
>JAPQNM010000020.1:11233746-11253746 GCA_029783475.1 Metacarcinus magister
AACTCTTTGTAACACTTTCTTCTGTACCACTCTCTCTGTAACACCGTTTGACCCCTGTGCAGGCTGAGAGAGAGAGAGCGAGAGAGGAGAGAGAGAGGAGAGAGAGAGAGAGAGAGGAGAGAGAGAGAGAGAGAGAGAGAGATCAGGTGGGACAGTTTTCCATAAGTAAACTCACCCTCCTCCGCTTTGACCTCCCACTCTCAGCCATTTTCCCATCCACCCCTTCCTCTCTCCTCTCTCTCTTTACTGTTTCTCTTTTCCCCTTTCCTCTCTCCCTTCCCGTCCCCTCGCCACCAGAAATGGCTTTTGGGATGAAGTTGCTTTGAGGGGAAGGGGAGAAAGGGGTGCTCTGACGAAATTTTGTGTGTGTGAGAGAGAGAGAGAGAGAGAGAGAGAGAGAGAGAGAGAGAGAGAGAGAGAGAGAGAGAGAGAGAGAGAGAGAGAGAGGCAGAAGAGGAAAGGTACAAATAAGATGGCTCTGTTGCTACCTTTTATCCTCCTCCTCCTCCTCCTCCTCCTCCTCCTCCTCCTCCTCCTCCTCCTCCTCCTCCTCCTCCTCCTCCTCCTCCTCCTCCTTCATCGAAAAACAAAATTGGTGAACATCTTGGAATTGGAAGAAAGAGAATATTCCTTTTAAAAATATTCTTGCAGGAAAAAATTGAAGACAGAATTATGAAATGGTAGAGATTACTGGTTAGGAGGTCACAGGGTAGGGGATTTGAAGGGGTGAGGGGGGAGGTTAGGGGGGGGGTAACCTCTCCCCTCTCACATTCCCCTTACATTTCTTGACATCTTAGGAAGGGAGAGGGAAGAGAAGGAGCAAGATGATGTAGTTATTTTTTTCTTATATTATTTTCTTTCATCGTCGTAGTTCTCCTCCTCCTCCTCCTCCTCCTCCTCCTCCTCCTCCTCCTCCTCCTCCTCCTCCTCCTCCTCCTCCTCCTCCTCCTCCTCACTTCTGTTGTTCAATACCGCTGTACACACACACATACACACACACACACACACACACACACACACACACACACACACACACACACACACACACACACACACACCTGTAATTAGCGAGGCACACCTGTAACTGGCAAGGGCGCCGCTCCAGGCAGGTGCAAGCTACCTGTCTGTCTGTCTATCCATCTGTCTGTCTGTCTGTCTGGCCGGCTGACTAACTGTCTGGCACTAAATTTCCTTCTAGCTTAAAAAAAAACAACATTGAGGGAAAAAAGTAAAAAAAGAAAATAAGATGAAATTGAGTTGTAAATATTGAAAATCAGAAGGAAAAAAATCACATATGTATTGAGAGAATATTAGAAGTGAAGGTTTTGGAAATAGAAAAAAAGAAAGACTTGAAAGGTGGAAGAAGATAGTGGAAGGAAGAATATAGGAAGTGTGATTTGCCTCAGGGATGGAGAGACGAAGGAGGAATGTAGAAGATACGAGTGTGAGGAGAAGGAATGAAAGGAGGAGGAGGAGGAGGAGGAAGAGGAAAAGAGGAGGAGGAGGAGGAAGAGGAAAAAGAGGAGGAGGAGGAGGAGTTCACTTTGTTTTGTGTCTCCTTATTCTTAATCATCTCATCTCCATTTTCATCTGTTTCGTCTTGCCATAGTTATTATTATTATTATTATTATTATTATTATTATTATTATTATTATTATTATTATTATTATTATTATTATTATCATCATTATTATTATTATTATTATGAACAAATGCTCTTTCTTCTCTTCCTTCTTCTTTTTCGTCGTAGTCGTCGTCGTCGTCGTTCTCCTCCTCCTCCTCCTCCTCCTCCTCCTCCTCCTCCTCCTCCTCCTCCTCCTCCTCCTGTTAAAGTCAACAAGAGGTCACAAAACCATAACTCGGGGATCTCCAGGGAACTTGGCATCCTCCTCCTCCTCCTCCTCCTCCTCCTCCTCCTCCTCCTCCTCCTCCTCCTCCTCCTCCTCCTCCTCCTTTTCGTTCTCCTCCTTCTTGTCTTCCTTCGCAGTGTTTTTCTGGTTGTCTGTGAGGAGGTCAAAGTTCGTATTGGCTCGTTGAATATGGTAAGAGGAGCGGCTTAGGTCAAGTTAGGTCAACTTTTTGCAGGATTTATTGAGTTTCAAAGGTCATGGTAAGGTATTGAATTGTTAGTTAGTTAGTTGTTTACTTACTTACTTACTTACTAGACTATTTAGTGTGTGGGTAGTTAGGAAATTAGTCTAGTGAATAGTTGAAGGAATGTAGAAAGTACTTTTAATAACTTTTAATCGGTTTTAATCAGTTTTAATTCGCTAACAGTTCAAGATATGGAAACCAAATAACACCTATACGTTAAATTGTGTAGAATTAGGATAGGTCATCTCTATGTATTTTTGTCATATGAAACCAGCATTAGCCACTAAAGTTAAATAATGCTTAATTAATTATTGTTATTAGGCAAGCAAGGGTGAAATACAGTTTAATATTATAGTAATCAGGAAAATAAGGCCAGATTCGTGTTCAGCATGACCGAAAACCTCATTGTACCAATTTACATGAGATTCGGAGGTGTGGAAATTTTCATGAAATTTTGTAGGGTACACCCTTAGAATTTTTTACATAAATCATATATTTTGAAATAACTTGAAATGTATGGGGCTTACGTAAAAAACATATAGAATATAAAAGAAAGAACAGGAGACGTTCGTTCTAGTGAGCTATACTATAATTGAATTGGAATGTAATTATAGATGTAGGAGTGTAAAGTATTATGCATTAATTTCTTTCATAAAATTTTAATTTTCTTCATAGGTATTTCAGTTATTGAAAAGATGATGATAGTATGAGATGTACATTATCAAACTCCATAACTTAACTTCTATACAATTTTCCTGTAGGACTAATATTTACGTAGTAAAATGGGAAAACCTTTTTCGACCTCAATTCTGGTGGAATTTACGGGCCAAAAAATGGAAAATCCAAATATTATAGTAATGACAAAATCAATTCCAGATTCGTGTTCAGCATGACTGAAAACCTCATTGTACCAATTTTCATGAGATTCGGAGGTGTGGAAATTTTCATGAAATTTTGTAGGGTACACCCTTAGAATTTTTTACATAAATCATATATTTTGAAATAACTTGAAATGTATGGGGCTTACGTATAAAATCGTATGGAATATAAACGAAAGAACAGAAGACGCTCGTTCTATTCAGCTATAGGAAATTGAAATTGGGAAGTAATTAAAGATGTAGCAGTGTAAAGTATTATGCAATAATATCTTTCACATAATTTAATTTTCTTCATAAATATTAGAGTTATTGAAAATCTGATGACAGTATGAGATAGACATTATCAAACTCCATAACTTTATATATGTGCAATTTTCCTGTAGGACTAATATTTACGTAGTAAAATGAGAAAAAACTCCTTCGACCTCAATTCTGGTGGAATTTACGGGCCACAAAATGGAAAATACAAAATATTATAGTAATGACAAATCTAATTCCAGATTCGTGATCAGCATGCCCGAGAACCCCTTGGTACCAATTTCCGTGAGTTGTGTTGTTATATTAACAAAAGCTTAACCTAATCTAACCTAACTAAAATACGTGGCTGAAATCATATTTTTTTCAATAACTCCAAAAGTATGAGGTTTACGTCAAAAATGTATAGAATAGTCAAGAAAGAGTAAAAGACGTGCATTCTATTGAGCTTTAGTAAAATGGAATTGGAATGTAATTATAGTCAGTGGCGGTCCTGAGCATAGGCGGTATAGGCAGCCGCCTAGGGCGCCAGTTGTGGCAAGGGGCGACACAGCATGGTCAGTCAGCTGTAATACGACAATCAGTAACTTTTTATTAAGGCCTTAACAAGCAATGTTTATTAACAGACGCTAGCAAAAAGTGTCTCATAAAACCTAGCACTGACAAGGCTTAGCAAACAATGTTTGGTAACAACGGTTTTGTTACTGAATGTAGCGAAAATCCACTGATGGGGGCGGGGCACCTTTGTATGTTCTCGCCTAGGGCACCAGAAATGCCAGGACCGCCACTGCTAGTTATCATTGTGGGTTAGGGTGACTAGTTAGCGTGAGTCTGAATAGTGATTAGGTCAGCCTAGGTCACTGGTAAGCTGCGATAAGTCAAGACGAGGTGATTTAATGGTGCACAGGTAATTAGTTCAGGTGAGTTTAGTAATTAAGGTACCTGGAACCTGCAATGTTTATCTTCCTTCCTCTCTTCCTCTTTACTTTCATCGTCCTTCTCCCCTTACTTCACTTCGTCTTCCTCCTCCTCCTCCTCCTCCTCCTCCTCCTCCTCCTCCTCCTCCTCCCTTCCGTCCCTTCCAGTCTTCCCGTCCAATAGTTTGCCAATAAGCCAATAGCCTGGCGTCTTTAATGAGGCGAGGTGTGTTACCTGCAAGTGTCTTAATTAGCGTTCACTCAGGTGTGTGGTCGTGATGAGCTAAAGGTGTTGTGAGACTGGTGGAAGTGTGTTGGTTAATTGTTGTTTTTATTCTTGCATTCTTTCTTTCCTTCTTTCTTATTCTTTCTTTGTTTCTCTATTTTCTTCTTATTTAATTGTCTTCTTCTTCTTCTTCTTCTTCTTGTTTTCTTATTTTTTTTCTTTTTCTACATCATCACCACCACCACCATCACTAAACCGAATATCCTTCATCCTATCTTTCTACTTTTCCCTCCTCTTCTTCTCTTCTTCTTCTTCTTCCTCCAATTCAGTTTCTCTCGTTATAAGTTTTCTCCGTCAGCGACTTTAAACTAACCAGCCGACTTACTCCCCAAAGTCTGCCTGCCTTGTCCTGGTGGGTGGAGGGGTGGGAGGAGAAGGGAATCTTAGGAGGTGAGGTGCTGCCAGCCTGCATATCTGCTTCTCGTATGTAGTCTGCTGGGAGCTTTGTTACATGACAGCGTTTGGCACCAAGTTGGGGTTAAATCTAATTGTGTTTCACCTTGAGTTGCGGGGATGATGTGGAGTTTGGTGATGTTTCAAGATGGTTTTGTGTTTCTAGGGTTTTATATGTTTAATGGGATGTTTTTAGGTGTTGTTATGGGTGATATAGGAAAGAAATAGACTCGTTTGTATTGCAGTATTAATATATTGAGGTATATTTTCAGATGCAATGATGTATTTTGTTTGTGAGTCTTAGTATAGATTGGTATTAACAGAGAGAGAGAGAGAGAGAGAGAGAGAGAGAGAGAGAGAGAGAGAGAGAGAGAGAGAGAGAGAGAGAGAGAGAGAGAGAGAGAGAGAGAGAGAGAGAATATTTCACGCATCCACCCTGAACCAATAAAATCCCATGGCATCCCGCAAACTTATACCATTTTCTCTAATCATACCTCGATTCTCCCGGGAGCTTGATGGGGGACGGTGCTAAATTTCACTGGCCCCATTAATCCTAGACTTCCCTGCACTGTCCGGACCCAAGGCAGGCGTGTGTTCAGCTGTGTCTTCCCCTGACGGAGGTACAGGAACACGTAGCCTAGTGCAGTGTAGTGTAACGTGTGTAGCTGTGAAAGGCGATGGTAAAGAATGGTATAGCTGATTGAGGTATTGTATTATTTTGTATTGTATTATTTATAGTAATTTTTTTTGTGTGTGTGATTTGTATATTGGGTTTTAAGTTTATTAGGAATATTTTAGTTTAAAGGTTAGAGGATTGGCTTTAGTTTTCTTTCTTTCTTTCTTTCTCTTTATTGTTTTTTTTTGTTATTCTATTTCATTCTCCCTCCTTTTCTCTCTCTCCCTTCTATCCTTTCGTTTATCGTTTTTTTTTCTTTCTTTTCTCTTTTGTTCTTTTTGATAGCTTGTACTTTTTTTTCTTTCTCTTATTCTATTTGACTATTTTTTCTTTATACTTTTTTTTATTTCTTCAGTTTTGATACCTTGTAATTGTATCTTTTTTATTTTCACATCCTTGTTTCCCTCTCCATTACTTTTCTTTCCCTTTTTTTCTTTTCCTTCTTTATTTTCCTTTCTTTTCTAACATCTTCAATTTTATTTCGTGTGTTTTCATCTTACTTATATATCTGAATTGTCTTCCTTCTCTTATACATTCATCAATCCATGTATTCATTCCTTATATACATACACTGTTTATACATCTACTTCCCCTTCACGTCGTTGTCTCTGGTCAGCCTGTGTCCGTCTGTGTGTATGAAGCTCTCGTGTCTAAACGCCATCAAGGTCAACGTAATACTGCTATCAACCTGCTTTTCATGGCCCAATCCCCTTACAATCACAAAGCTACGCCGCCTGATGAACGCCCCGCTGATTGCTAGCCATTACGCAGTCTCTCTAAGCTCCTACCTTTGTGCCGGGCTCGAACCCATGTCAGTGCAGTGTTGTGGCGGTGATGTTAACCATTTTGCCAACGCTTCCCTGCCAGATGGATGGATATAGTGGTGTTTGAAATGTTGTTTTTTTATTCGTTTTTATTTGTGGCTGATGTTTATGCTCTTCATATTCCTCTTCTTTTTTGTACTCTTCCACCACCACCACCACCACCACCACCACCACCACCACCACCACCACCACCACCACCACCACCACAACAACAACAATTAAGTGACTGTGATGGAATCCGAATTGCTGAAAACGTTACCCTCTCTTTTCCTTCATTCTTTTATAGATATCCCATCAGTCTCTCTCTCTCTCTCTCTCTCTCTCTCTCTCTCTCTCTCTCTCTCTCTCTCTCTCTCTCTCTCTCTCTCTCTCTCTCTCTCTCTCTCTCTAACTTGATTATCTTGAGTGCTTCAGAGTTGTCCCTTAACGTAAATAATGGTGAGGAAAGGAGGAGGAGGAGGAGGAGGAGGGGGAGGAGGAGGAAGAGGAAGAGGAAAGAGGAAGTAAGAAGGAGGAAGTGAAGGACAGTTTGTGTGTGGGTGTGGGTGTTGGGGCGGGGGGGTTCAGGAAGGCTTGCGTGGTGTGTATTGAGTGGTAAAAAGCATTGTTGTGTGTGTGTGTGTGTGTGTGTGTGTGTGTGTGTGTGTGTGTGTGTGTGTGTGTGTGTGTGTGTGTGTGTGTGTTTTGAGGAAAATTATGGAGGGAGAAAAAAACGAGAAAGAGGAAGAAAGTGGAAGGGAACAGAAAATGGGGTTTTATTGTAGACCATTAAGCAGAGACTATTTTTTATCCACTTATAACCACCTTTACCTCCAACACCCCTACCCCTTCCCCACCTGCACCCCCAACACCCCTACCCCTTCCCCACCTGTACCCCCAACACCCCTACCCCTTCCCCACCTGCACCCCCAACACCCCCCTTACCTACCAGAGGCACCTGTAACCTTTCTTTATAAACAAATTAATGATGTCAAAATTTAGGAAGCTTAGAAACTTAAGAATAATGACCCCCTCTACCTATTCCCTGACCCCCCATCATCTCTCTCTCTCTCTCTCTCTCTCTCTCTCTCTCTCTCTCTCTCTCTCTCTCTCTCTCTCTCTCTCTCTCTCTCTCTCTCACATTGGCCAGGGTCAAAGCTGAATCCATTTATTGCATTCATTAGCACAGAAATTAGCAAAGTCATTAGCAGAGTAATTGTTTAGAAGGCCAACGCAGGAAGGGTCAGCAGGAGAATGGAAAATAATGTGTATCTAATAATTAAATGAAATGGATGCATGTTTCCTATTTTAAGTGCCGTGAATTAAGCTTATTTCGTAACTTTTTTGGTGGTATTGTTACAGTTACTACTACTACTACTACTACTACTACTACTACTACTACTACTACTACTACTACTTGATACTGAACTGACTTAGCACAGGGATAAATTCTGCCTCTCATTATTTAACACATAATTGAAGGAGGTAACGGAGGAGGCAGAAAGAAGGAGTAAGTTTAATAAATGATACAGATACGTTCATGACTCGCCCTTCTGCTGTGTGTGTGTGTGTGTGTGTGTGTGTGTGTGTGTGTGTGTGTGTAGGGTAGTTAAGTTGCTGTAATGATCTGTGGAATGAAGATAGTAATGAGGCGTCGAGTGGTTCGTGCATGATTAATGATGGTGGAGTGGGGTGAGTGGAGTGGGGTGGGGTGGGGTGGGGTGGAGTGGGGTACGAGTGTGGTGCAGTGAGACTAACTTCTAACTCTCATAGTGCATTAATGGCGTTGTTATTTACTGTTATTATAAGTCTTAGCATTATTATTATTATTATTATTGTTATTATTATTATTATCATCCTTAGTCGTTATTTTCTCACATCTTTGTATTTATGAAGCAATTTTACGCGCCATTTTCCATCCTTTTCTCATCATTACCTGAGCCACATCTTCATTTTCTTCCCATCCTTCCCCTCCCCTTTCCTCTTTCCTCTCCTCCCCTTTTTTCTCTCCTCCTTCTTCTCTTCCTCCTTCTTCTCCGCCATTTTCTTCTCCGTCTCCTTCCTCTTCCTTCTCCTCCTCCTCTTCCTTCTTCTCCTCCTCTCCTTCCTCCTCCTTCCTCCTCCTCATCTTCCTCGTCCTCTTCATCCATGAGAGTCTTCATTACACCTGGTCATTTACAGGTAGACTCCATCACCTGTCCTTCATATACCTGTGTACCTCCTTAATGAGACTGTGGCATAATGAGATTGGAAGACTGACTGACTGACTGGGTGGGTGGATGGGTGGGTGGGTGGGTGGGTGGGTGGGTGGTGGGTGGGTGGGTGGGTGGGTGGGTATGATTTCTGGGGTAAATGTGAATCAATGAGTAAATTAAAGGTGAAAGAGACAGTTAAAAAAGTTAATTCAACCGTATGAATGAAAAGTGAATGAGTTAATGAATAGATAAGTGAATGAGTGAGCCAGTAAGTGAGAGTTAGTGAGAGTGAGAGAGAGAGAGAGAGAGAGAGAGAGAGAGAGAGAGAGAGAGAGAGAGAGAGAGAGAGAGAGAGAGAGAGAGAGAGAGAGAGAGAGAGAAGGCGTACGTTAATAAATTAGTCTATGAATGAATGCATGAGTGGCTGCATGTGTGTGTGTGTGTGTGTGTGTGTGTGTGTGTGTGTGGTGTGTGTGTATGCGTGTGTGTGCGTGTGTTGGTGACGGTAATGAATGGTCCTCTCGCCGGTCACTTAATTAAGCTACATTTGCACGCACACTCACTTGCTACACTGAAACTCACTACGTGTTTCCTTCCTTCAAGCACATTCGTCCCTTGAAACACACACCTAGACTCGCTAACTGATTGACTGAGTGATGTGTAGCAAGTATACCTAACTGTCTGATTAGATACTTAACTGACTCACTAGTACTAACTGTAACTAACGAATCTAGTATCAAAATAACTCAGTGACTGGTTAACTGACTGACTGACTGAATGAATGAATGTACTGAGTGAGTGAGTGGCCTGGAGGGTGGTGGGTGGGTGGTTGGCTGGCAGAGAGCAGCACGTAGCTTGCCGCCACCGTATGCAAGGTCAGACTCTTAAAGCTGACTGACTGGAGTGAAGTACCGCCTCAGTTCACGACACCAGGAGTACCGCAGCCAATTCGCAGACCCCAGACCAGTGCCTTTGTGTTTCAGAGTCCCTTAGTCATCTGTAACCCATTGTCTAACCCCAGCATACGACATCTATACACCAGCATTTCAGACCCTAATACTGTTTCCTATACCTAAGTCTTCAGCCCCTTTCCAGCCCCTAGTTTTAAGCCCCCAGTACATTTTCCTATACTCCAAGACCCATACTTATAAAGAATTATGATTTGATCCTAAGAGCGCGTCTTAACTAAGCTAGGACATTTGTCCAGCTTAGGCGCGGAGCTTAAGAATGGGTCTAAGACAGCGGCGCAAGCTGTCAGGAAGGAACATGTCGAAACAGCGCTACTTATAGCAAGCATTCGGTTTGGATAACGTGATTTTAACCACTAAAGGTTTTAAAAAGAGTGAAAATAACGATGAAAAATAACACTGAGTATTTTTATGATTCCTGGTTAAGACTAGAATCAAACAATACATATATGAGGATATGTTTTTATCGTCGATGCAACGCTCCGTTCAAAGGGACCAAATAAACAAAAAACTTGGATGCACTCAATTCAAATGAAATTATGGACTCTACTGCTACCTTCAGTTTTAAAAGTTTTACAAAACTATTATTAGACATAGAGCAAATATTTATAATGACAGTTATAGAGTTTTATTAGGTCTATTAGATGCTGCAATGATATTTCCAATATCTCTAATAGCTTTCGAGAAAATGAGGAGGAAATTCATGTTTTTATTTAAATATAAAGTTTTATTTTACTGCGTAATTATTAGTCATACAACAAATATTCATAATTAAGTTGTACAGTTTAATTAGGTCTTTTCATGGACAAGCCCTCACCCCCTGACTACAAGGACTCATCCCTTTGTGACCAGTCCTTGCCCTAGTCTAAGCCTTATGCATTCTCCTTTTTTTTCTTTTTATTATTTTTTTTTCTGTTTGCATCATTATAAATAGTAGTTATGGATAAAAAAAAAAAATCATCTCCACACAGTCATTTCCAGGTTTCCCAGTTAATCGTAGTTCGTTCCTCAGTTAATTATTCAGTCAGGTAATCGTTCTTCAGTGAATCAGTTTAGTTAATAATTCAGTCAACCTCACACGTATACTAATGTTCTATTAATTATTCAGTTTATGTAAAAAAGAGAGAGGATCAGGGTATTAACGTGGTAATTTTTCAGTCAGTCAGTCAGTTTGTGAGTTAGTTAGCTAGTTGGTTGGGTTTTTTCCAATCAGTCAGCAGTAAGGAAGGAAGGAAGAAAGAAAAAAAGGAAAGAAGGAAGGAAGTAAGGAAGGAAAGAAGGAAGGGAGAAAGAAAAGAACGAAATAAAAAAAGAATGAAGAAAAAAAGTAAGGAAGGAAGATAGAAAGGAAGGATGGATGGAAGGAAGGAAAGTAGGAAAGTAAAAAGGAAAGAAGAAAGAAAGGAAGGAAGGATGGAAGGAAAAAAAGTAGGCTGTTAGGAGGGAAAGAAGGTCAAGTTTTCTTGCAGAACGGTAGGTCATGGCAGGCCAGGTGTCCTCACTCCAGGCCAGGTGAATTATGCAAAACAGCTCAGGTGTGTGTGTGTGTGTGTGTGTGTGTGTGTGTGTGTGTGTGTGTGTGTGTGTGTGTGTGTGTGTGTTGTTTTTCCCTTTATAACTTTCTAATTAACATACATTTTTATTCCTTTTCATACCTGCGTGGCTTCCGGCGTCTACAGGTGAGTACAGAAAAACCCCTTCCACCCCTTTCACCCCTTCCACGCTTAAATAACTACTGCTGAAGGCGCTGAAGATCGATGAAGAGGCAGTAGGTGAGTCTTAACCCTTACACTGCCGAGGTCTTTTCTAAGTGTTCGATTTATAGATTTTTAAAAAAAATTATGATTTTATTCAAATTTTTCTTTATCAACTCACAACGATCTGAAGAATAGAGGAAAAATATTTTTCTTTCTATACACAATATATCTTGGATGCAAATATTCTGTAAAAATGTGCCATTGACAACTTGACGCAGCTCATCGGATAGGCTAGCGTCGTTATCCACACTGAACACAGCACCAACACCCATCCACCGTTCATCCATCCTACCACCCAACCATCCACCATCCATCCACCCAACCACCCACTCCTTAGAGTGATAAGTTATTTATCTTTTCTTGGGTCGCTGGGTGGTGTGTTTACAAACGTGGCAGTCCTTTTGTGTTTCTGTTCGTTTTGTTAGTCAAAATTATACCACAAATGATAATGACAATAATAAAAATAATAATGATAATAATAATACACATACTAATAATACTAATGATAAATATAATAATAATAATAATAATGATACGACTACTACTAATAATAATGATAATAATAATGATGATAACAATAATAATAGCAATAATAATAATAATAATAATAATAATGATAATGATAAATATTAATGATAAAAATAAATATTAATGATAAAAATAAATATTAATGATAAAAATAAATATTAATGATAAAAATAAATAATTATGATAAAAATAAATATTAATGATAAAAATAAATAATAATGATAAAAATAAATATTAATGATAAAAATAAATATTAATGATAAAAATAAATATTAATGATAAAAATAATATTAATGATAAAAATAAATATTAATGATAAAAATAAATATTAATGATAAAATAAATATTAATGATAAAAATAAATATTAATGATAAAAATAAATATTAATGATAAAAATAAATATTAATGATAAAAATAATATTAATGATAAAAATAAATAATAATGATAAAAATAAATATTAATGATAAAAATATATATTAATGATAAAAATAAATATTAATGATAAAAATAAATATTAATGATAAAAATAAATATTAATGATAAAATAAATATTAATGATAAAAATAAATAATAATGATAAAAATAAATATTAATGATAAAAATATATATTAATGATAAAAATATATATTAATGATAAAAAATAAATATTAATGATAAAAATAAATATTAATGATAAAAATATATATTAATGATAAAAATATATATTAATGATAAAAATAAATATTAATGATAAAAATAAATATTAATGATAAAAATATATATTAATGATAAAAATATATAATAATGATAAAAATATATATTAATGATAAAAATAAATATTAATGATAAAAATATATATTAATGATAAAAATAAATATTAATGATAAAAATATATATTAATGATAAAAATATATATTAATGATAAAAATATATATTAATGATAAAAATATATATTAATGATAAAAATAAATATTAATGATAAAAATATATATTAATGATAAAAATATATATTAATGATAAAAATATATATTAATGATAAAAATAAATATATATATTAATGATAAAAATATATATTAATGATAAAAAATAAATATTAATGATAAAAATAAATATTAATGATAAAAATATATATTAATGATAAAAATAAATATTAATGATAAAAATATATATTAATGATAAAAATATATATTAATGATAAAAATAAATATTAATGATAAAAATAAATATTAATGATAAAAATAATTAATAATGATAAAAAATAAATATTAATGATAAAAATATATATTAATGATAAAAATATATATTAATGATAAAAATATATATTAATGATGAAAAATAAATATTAATGATAAAAATAAATATTAATGATAAAAATAAATATTAATGATAAAAATAAATATTAATGATAAAAATAAATATTAATGATAAATATATATATTAATGATAAAAATATATATTAATGATAAAAATAAATATTAATGATAAAAATAAATATTAATAATAAAAATAAATATTAATGATAAAAATAAATATTAATGATAAAATAAATATTAATGATAAAAATAAATATTAATGATAAAAATTAATAATAATGATAAAAATAAATATTAATGATAAAAATATATATTAATGATACAAATATATATTAATGATAAAAATAAATATTAATGATAAAAATATATATTAATGATAAAAATATATATTAATGATAAAAATAAATATTAATGATAAAAATAAGTATTAATGATAAAAATATATATTAATGATAAAAATATATATTAATGATAAAAATATATATTAATGATAAAAATATATATTAATGATAAAAATAAATATTAATGATAAAAATAAATATTAATGATAAAAATAAATAATAATGATAAAAATAAATATTAATGATAAAAATATATATTAATGATAAAAATATATATTAATGATAAAAATATATATTAATGATAAAAATAAATATTAATGATAAAAATAAATATTAATGATAAAAATAAATAATTATGATAAAAATAAATATTAATGATAAAAATAAATAATTATGATGAAAATAAATATTAATGATAAAAATAAATATTAATGATAAAAATAAATATTAATGATAAAAATAAATAATTATGATAAAAATAAATATTGATGATAAAAATAAATATTGATGATAAAAATAAATATTAATGATAAAAATAAATAATTATGATAAAAATAAATATTAATGATAAAAATAAATATTAATGATAAAAATAAATATTAATGATAAAAATAAATATTAATGATAAAAATAAATATTATGATAAAAATAAATATTAATGATAAAAATAAATATTATGATGAAAATAAATATTAATGATAAAAATAAATATTAATGATAAAAATAAATATTAATGATAAAAATAATAATTATGATAAAAGTAAATATTAATGATAAAAATAAATATTAATGATAAAAATAAATATTAATGATAAAAATAAATATTATGATAAAAATAAATAATTATGATAAAAATAAATATTAATGATAAAAATAAATATTAATGATAAAAATAAATATTAATGATAAAAATAAATATTAATGATAAAAATAAATAATTATGATAAAAATAAATATTAATGATAAAAATAAATATTAATGATAAAAATAAATATTAATGATAAAATTAAATATTAAAGATAAAAATATATATTAATGATAAAAATATATATTAATGATAAAAATATATATTAATGATAAAAATATATATTAATGATATAAATAAATATTAATGATAAAAATATATATCAATGATAAAAATATATATTAATGATAAAAATATATATTAATGATAAAAATAAATATTAATGATAAAAATATATATTAATGATAAAAATATATATTAATGATAAAAATATATATTAATGATAAAAATAAATATTAATGATTAAAATAAATATTAATGATAAAAATAAATAATAATGATAAAAATAAATATTAATGATAAAAATATATATTAATGATAAAAATATATATTAATGATAAAAATATATATTAATGATAAAAATAAATATTAATGATAAAAATAAATATTAATGATAAAAATATATATTAATGATAAAAATATATATTAATGATAAAAATAAATATTAATGATAAAAATAAATATTAATGATAAAAATAAATATTAATGATAAAAATAAATATTAATGATAAAAATATATATTAATGATAAAAATATATATTAATGATAAAAAATAAATATTAATGATAAAAATAAATATTAATGATAAAAATAAATATTAATGATAAAAATATATATTAATGATAAAAATATATATTAATGATAAAAATATATATTAATGATAAAAATAAATATTAATGATAAAAATAAGTATTAATGATAAAAATATATATTAATGATACAAATATACATTAATGATAAAAAATAAGTATTAATGATAAAAATAAATATTAATGATAAAAATAAATATTAATGATAAAAATAAATATTAATGATAAAATTAAATATTAAAGATAAAAATATATATTAATGATAAAAATATATATTAATGATAAAAATATATATTAATGATAAAAATATATATTAATGATATAAATAAATATTAATGATAAAAATATATATTAATGATAAAAATATATATTAATGATAAAAATAAATATTAATGATAAAAATATATATTAATGATAAAAATAAATAATAATGATAAAAATAAATATTAATGATAAAAATATATATCAATGGTAAAAATATATATTAATGATAAAAATATATATATTAATGATAAAAATAAATATTAATGATAAAAATAAATATTAATGATAAAAATATATATTAATGATAAAAATATATATTAATGATAAAAATAAATATTAATGATAAAAATAAATATTAATGATAAAAATAAATATTAATGATAAAAATAAATAATAATGATAAAAATAAATATTAATGATAAAAATATATATTAATGATAAAAATATATATTAATGATAAAAAATAAATATTAATGATAAAAATAAATATTAATGATAAAAATATATATTAATGATAAAAATATATATTAATGATAAAAAATAAATATTAATGATAAAAATAAATATTAATGATAAAAATATATATTAATGATAAAAATATATATTAATGATAAAAATATATTTTAATGATAAAAATAAATATTAATGATAAAAATATATATTAATGATAAAAATAAATATTAATGATAAAAATATATATTAATGATAAAAATATATATTAATGATAAAAATATATATTAATGATAAAAAATAAATATTAATGATAAAAATAAATATTAATGATAAAAATAAATATTAATGATAAAAATATATATTAATGATAAAAATATATATTAATGATAAAAAATAAATATTAATGATAAAAATAAATATTAATGATAAAAATATATATTAATGATAAAAATATATATTAATGATAAAAATATATATTAATGATAAAAAATAAATATTAATGATAAAAATAAATATTAATGATAAAAATAAATATTAATGATAAAAATATATATTAATGATAAAAATATATATTAATGATAAAAAATAAATATTAATGATAAAAATAAATATTAATGATAAAAATATATATTAATGATAAAAATATATATTAATGATAAAATATATATTAATGATAAAAATAAATATTAATGATAAATATATATATTAATGATAAAAATATATATTAATGATAAAAATATATATTAATGATAAAAATAAATATTAATGATAAAAATAAATATTAATGATAAAAATATATATTAATGATAAAAATAAATATTAATGATAAAAATATATATTAATGATGAAAATATATATTAATGATAAAAATAAATATTAATGATAAAATATATATTAATGATAAAAATATATATTAATGATAAAAATATATATTAATGATAAAAAATAAATATTAATGATAAAAATAAATATTAATGATAAAAATATATATTAATGATAAAAATAAATATTAATGATAAAAATATATATTAATGATAAAAATATATATTAATGATAAAAATAAATATTAATGATAAAAATAAATATTAATGATAAAAATAAATATTAATGATAAAAATATATATTAATGATAAAAATATATATTAATGATAAAAATAAATATTAATGATAAAAATATATATTAATGATAAAATTATATATTAATGATAAAAATAAATAATAATGATAAAAATAAATATTAATGATAAAAATATATATTAATGATAAAAATATATATTAATGATAAAAATATATATTAATGATAAAAATAAATATTAATGATAAAAATAAATATTAATGATAAAAATAAATATTGGCGCTAATTGGTCCACTGAAGACTATTTAAGAAGGAAGACACAGAGGAGGAGGAGGAGGAGGAGGAGAAGGAGGAGGAGGGGGAGGGGGAGGGGGAGGAGTGGGAGAATATTATGATTTTGCTGTAGGAGTTTGGAGAGAGAGGGAGAGAGAGAGAGAGAGAGAGAGAGAGAGAGAGAGAGAGAGAGAGAGAGAGAGAGAGAGAGAGAGAGCGCGATAGAGATAGAGAGATAAATAGAGAGAATAAATACTTTTAGGCGTATCACACATGCGTATATAGTGTTTAATATTATATTAATGATGAAACTGAGTCCAGATTCGTGTTCAGTTTGACTGAAAACGTTTAGGTACAAATTTTCATGAAATTCTGAGGTGTGGAAATTTTTCACGAAATTTTCGAGGGTGTCACCTTAGATTTTTTTCATGAAATCATGTTTTTCAAAATAACTCGAAAAGTATGAGGTTTACGTAAAAAACATACGTAATAGTAAATATAGAGCAGGAGACGCCCGTTCCTTTGAGCTTTACTAGAATGTAATTGGAATGTAAGTAATGGAGATATTGATATATTTGTATTTTACACGAAACTTCTACTTAATTACATTTTTCTCCTAAACCAAAAGAGTAATTTACAAACGGACGACACCATCAGATAGAACTTGTCAAGCTGAACAACTTTGTTTCTATACATCTTTGTTGTAGGACTAATACTCTACTTGTAAAATGACTAAACTATTTTGGACTCAAATTCTGGTGGAAATCTTCGGGCCAAAAATTTCACGAATCCATTTTCATCACAAATCCACGAAAACTTATATTGAAGTTAAAGGTTTTGAAATTAATAATAATACATGTTAAGGAAGTGTTGCTGTTGGAGTAAATAAATATTAATAATTATAATAATAAATATTAATGATAAAAATAAATATTAATAATAAAAATATATATAAATGATAAAAATATATATTAATGATAAAAATAAATATTAATGATAAAAATAAATATTAATGATAAAAATATATATTAATGATAAAAATATATATTAATGATAAAAATAAATATTAATGATAAAAATAAATATTAATGATAAAAATAAATAATAATGATAAAAATAAATATTAATGATAAAAATATATATTAATGATAAAAATATATATTAATGATAAAAATATATATTAATGATATAAATAAATATTAATGATAAAAATAAATATTAATGATAAAAATATATATTAATGATAAAAATATATATTAATGATAAAAAATAAATATTAATGATAAAAATAAATATTAATGATAAAAATATATATTAATGATAAAAATAAATATTAATGATAAAAATATATATTAATGATAATAATATATATAAATGATAAAAATTTATATTAATGATAAAAAATAAATATTAATGATAAAAATAAATATTAATGATAAAAATATATATTAATGATAAAAATAAATATTAATGATAAAAATATTTATTAATGATAAAAATATATATTAATGATAAAAATATATATTAATGATAAAAATAAATATTAATGATAAAAATATATATTAATGATAAAAATATATATTAATGATAAAAATATATATTAATGATAAAAATAAATATTAATGATAAAAATATATATTAATGATAAAATTATATATTAATGATAAAAATAAATAATAATGATAAAAATAAATATTAATGATAAAAATATATATTAATGATAAAAATATATATTAATGATAAAAATATATATTAATGATAAAAATATATATTAATGATAAAAATAAATATTAATGATAAAAATAAATATTGGCGCTAATTGGTCCACTGAAGACTATTTAAGAAGGAAGACACAGAGGAGGAGGAGGAGGAGGAGGAGTGGGAGGGGGAGGGGGGGGAGGAGGGGGAGAATATTATGATTTTGCTGTAGGAGTTTGGAGAGAGGGAGAGAGAGAGAGAGAGAGAGGGAGAGAGAGAGAGAGAGAGAGAGAGAGAGAGAGAGAGAGAGAGAGAGAGAGAGAGAGAGAGAGAGAGAGAGAGAGAGAGAGAGAGAGCGATAGAGATAGAGAGATAAATAGAGAGAATAAATAGTTTTAGGCGTATCACACATGCGTATATAGTGTTTAATATTATATTAATGATGAAACTGAGTCCAGATTCGTGTTCAGTTTGACTGAAAACGTTTAGGTACAAATTTTCATGAAATTCTGAGGTGTGGAAATTTTCCACGAAATTTTCAAGGGTGTCACCTAAGATTTTTTTCATGAAATCATGTTTTTCAAAATAACTCGAAAAGTATGAGGTTTACGTAAAACACATACGTAATAGTAAATATAGAGCAGGAGACGCCCGTTCCTTTGAGCTTTACTAGAATGTAATTGGAATGTAAGTAATGGAGATATTGATATATTTGTATTTTTCACGAAACTTCTACTTAATTACATTTTTCTCCTAAACCAAAAGAGTAATTTACAAACGGACGACACCATCAGATAGAACTTGTCAAGCTGAACAACTTTGTTTCTATACATCTTTGTTGTAGGACTAATACTTTACTTGTAAAATGACTAAACTATTTTGGACTCAAATTCTGGTGGAAATCTTCGGGCCAAAAAAAAAATAAACATTGATAATAAAAATAAACATTGATGATAAAAATGATATATATATATATATATATATATATATATATATATATATATATCTAATATAAAAAAATTAATTTAAATATATATATATATATATATATATATATATATCTAATATAAAAAAATTAATTTAAATATATATATATATATATATATATATATATATATATATATATATATATATATATATATACACAGATGAGGTGTGACTGATTTGAAAAGGGGCGTGGTTAATGCTTGCTTGCCCGGTAGTTGCCAATTTGTTGCTACAATTAATAATTTGGTTTA
>JAPQNM010000020.1:11258746-11263746 GCA_029783475.1 Metacarcinus magister
TTACGTACACACACACACACACACACACACACACACACACACACACACACACACACACACACACACACACACACACACACACACACACACACACAGACAAACACATAGCTTCATTAATCATACGTACACGACTCTATTGATATACACGTACATGACACAATTGACTCATTTACACACACACACACACACACACACACACACACACACACACACACACACACACACACACACACACACACACACACACACATGAGGACAGGTGTTACTGTCTCTGGCGTGTCACCTGGGAACACTTGGGACTGATTAAAAGTGTTCCCCCTTCCTTCTTTCCTCTCCCTCCTCCTCCCTCCCTCCCTTCCTCCCTTCCCTCCCTTCCCTCCCTCTTTCCTCTCCTTCCCTCCCTAATGCTACGTACTTTCTCCACCTTCTTCCCTCCACCCCTCAGGCTTTGTTAAGATTTTCACCCTCTCTTCCTCCTCCTCCTCCTCCTCCTCCTCCTCCTCCTCCTCCTCCTCCTCCTCCTCCTCCTCCTCCTCCTCCTCCTAACTCTTTTCTTCTCTTTCATTTCCTTCTCCAACTCTTGTCATCCTTACTGGGAATAATAGAGAAAGGAAGTGTTATAATTAGCATGATTATTATTATTATTATTATTATTATTATTATTATTATTATTATTATTATTATTATTATTTGCTTGTTTTTTCCTTCAACGTTTTTCATTACTCTTGTTATCGTCTCTTTGATTGTATTATTGTTGCCTTTCTTTTCTCTCCTCCTCCTCCTCCTCCTCCTCCTCCTCCTCCTCCTCCTCCTCCTCCTCCTCCTCCTCCTTTTCCTGCATTTTCCTTTTCTTCTTTCATCGTTTTCCTTGTCTTCATTCTTCTCTTCTTTTTCATGAATAGTCATTGATTAGGTTTTCTTCAACCAACCCCCCCCTCTCTCTCTCTCTCTCTCTCTCTCTCTCTCTCTCTCTCTCTCTCTCTCTCTCTCTCTCTCTCTCTCTCTCTCTCTCAATCAGTATTCCCCAACACGTTTCGACCCATAAAGACTCAGATGCGCCTACGAACCCCCCCCAAAAAAAACTCCTCCCTATTTCTTCCCCCTTTCTCTCATCTCCCTTTTTTTTTATCTCCCTCCCTTTCCCTTCCTCTTCCATTCCATTTCATTCCCTCTTTCCAGCATCCCTTTTCATTTCTCTCTTTTTTTTTTTTTTTTTTTCTCCCCATAATTTTCCTCCCCTATCTCCCCTTAATCCCTTCCCTCCCCCAAAATTCCCCTCGTCACCCTCCTCTTCTTCCCTCTAATAGGATTGTTTTAATTTATTACTCATATTTCTATTGATTATTTTTCTCTCTCTTCTCTCTCTTCTCGTTCCCCTTCCAGTATTCCTTTCCTTCCCTCTCTTCATCTTCCTTTTACCTCGTTGCTTCCTCTCCTTCCCTTCCACATCCTTTCAGTGCATCGTAACAAGCCCAGAGGGAATCTTTAGTGTCAGTTATAGGATCTAACACTCTTCCTCCTCCTCTTAAAGGTTTCAGGTCTCTTATGAAAGGGATTGATTGAGTATTTCTTATGGAATTATTTTAGAAACTTATTTTACACCATTTCAGGCTTATTTGGTATGTAATCTAATGCTAATTTGCTTAATATAGAGCTAATTCTATTTCAGTCCTATTAACCAGTGTAGTATCCTATTTGAAACATTTTATCCCATTTTAGGACATCGTATCCAATCCTATTCTATCGTAGCATTGCAGTCGAGTGTTTAGTATATCCTACTCAGTCTCATCCTATTATATCCTATTCTGGTCCTTCCTCCCTACTCCACCTTGATTCACGCATCCTGTCCTAAATACTCCCAGGATCACTCTATCACGCCGTATCCTACCGCAGCATCCTTCAGTATTCTAAGTCCTTTGTATCCTATGCTAAACAGTTTCATGGCACCGTGGGGGGGGCGTGGGGGGCGGGTAACCCTTGCTGTCTCCTCCGCAACCCAGCAACAGCTTAAGATTGGAAGTGTCTAGCTAAGTCAATTGTAACCTATACTGATCTAGTTAAGCCGACCCTATGAACGTGCGTGTGTGTGTGTGTGTGTGTGTGTGTGTGTGTGTCAAGCCCAGTCGTGCCTCAATACATCACCACCTCGTCCTGGGGCGGGTGGCTCCTCTCGTCGTCCCTGCGCGCCAAAACGCCTCACGACCTGGGAATATAAACGACTATGCTGCAGACTGGAACCCACTCCAACCTCGTTTGACCCCGGTACTGTGACCTGTAACTGAGCCCCGCGTAGGCTCTAATGGAACACATTTTGAGGATTGCGGCGTTATTGCTTAAGCGACTCTGATACGTAAGCGGGAGGCTGTTTGTACATGGGGGGAGGAGAGTGACAGGCTGGTTTTCAAAGAGGGGTCGAGCCAGGGGGGCGGGGCAACTCAACGCTAGTCTCCGCTCAGTGTCGCTTCGGCCGCCGTGAGGGAAGGAGGTATATGCATCCTCCTCTCCCGCGGGCGTGTGTATGTGACTTCGGTGGTGTGTTCAAACGATTAATCAGCGGGTAACAGTGGTGGCCAACGGCGTCACCAGCCCTCTAACGGCCAGCACGGGAGTGTGGGTGGTGGTGACGCTTGTGCCTTACCGCGAGGAAGTGATTTAAATGCCAATTACCGTAAACAGGTGAGCCAGGTGTCCAGGTGTGTTGATTAATTGGTGAGGTGTTGCGGTGCCTGTCGCCACATACGCCTGGGAAGGGTTGTGGGTGTGGGGGGATGATGGAGTGGTGGGGGTGAATAAATGGTGTGTGGTAGAGATGAATGTGGTGGTTGTGTGGTGATGTGACAGGGATGTGGGTGGTGGTGTGGGTGGTTGTCGTGGCGGGAGGGTATGTTGGGGGTGTGGAAACTACGCTAAATTTAAGTTACGTTGGTAATGTGGATGAGGAGTAGTGGAAGAACAGGTGGATAGGAGACAGAGACAGAGATAGAGTGGGTGGGTGGGTGGAAGGACAAGATTTACTGTATTGGTATTGAAGTGGAAGGTCAGTTGGGTTGGGGTGGAGGGGAAGGAGGGAGGGAGAGGTGCGAGTGGCAGGGTGGATTGGTTAAAAATGTCACAGTTTCGCCACAGTGGAGTACAGTGTGGAGGAGAAGTTGTGACGGTGACGGTGACGGTGACGTGTGTTAGTGACAGTGGCGTAAGTTAATAATGCTGACCGTGAGATTTATTATAGTGAGAAAGAAAGAGACGGAGGGAGATAGATAGAGAGAGAAAGAGAGTGTGTCACAGTGTT
This sequence comes from Metacarcinus magister, assembly GCA_029783475.1. Taxonomy (NCBI): domain Eukaryota; kingdom Metazoa; phylum Arthropoda; class Malacostraca; order Decapoda; family Cancridae; genus Metacarcinus; species Metacarcinus magister. The sequence goes on from JAPQNM010000020.1 coordinate 11,262,036, forward strand.
GTATAGTGTAATTCTTGATTTGATGAACGAAAACTTCTGAGTTATCACAGTGGATATATTACTGATTCCTTTTTGTTTTTATTCTCTTTATCTGCATTGATTCAAATGTTAGTGTACTGTACTACGTGTGTGTGTGTGTGTGTGTGTGTGTGTGTGTGTGTGTGTGTGTGTGTGGTGAAGTGTTGATGGATGCAATGCTTTATTAATCTCAACTGTGAGGAGTGCGAGGGATATTTAATGAGTATGTAAATTAATCCAATTTATATGTGTTTGTGTTTGTGTGTACGTATGTGTGTGTGTGTGAGGGTGTCCGTCCCTCTGTTCTTCATCTACACACGCACACACACACACATACACCCACACGTAAATTCAACCTTCATTCATGCATTCATTTACTCATTCATTCATTCATTCATTCATCCAATTCATTCACAATCATCTTTGCGTTTCATTTTTACACATTATTACTCAACAATCAGAGCCCCTGAACATAAGGAGACGGAGTTGAGGGCTGTGGCAAGGAATGAATTAATATAGACTCACCTCTAAAATCTTATCTAATTGAACCTTTTGAACCTTTTGAACTTTACCTCGTTGAATCCTCGAACCTTTCCTTCAAACCTTACTTACCTTATTGAACCTTTAGAACCATACCTCCTTACCTTATTGAACTTTAAGAACCTTGCCTTATTGAACCTTTATAACCTTTCCTAATTAAACTAGTGAAGTCGTATGTTGTCTATATAATGATTTCTTCTAAGTCATTTTAGGTTGAGTTCAAGGTTCTAATCGTCTGTGTTGGTCTTGTACGTGTCGCAATCAAGGTGTTCTTTTTAATCTCCCCCTTGTGCTGCTCCTCCTCCTGTGACCTTGAAATAGAACTCCCTGTCTTGGTAGTAGTTATTAACGATGACTGTTGTTAATTATAGCCGTTATTTTTACACATTACTTCTATTTCTGCCTTGTAGTTATTAATTAATATTTTGTGTACGATATTTGTGTGTGTGTGTGTGTGTGTGTGTGTGTGTGTGTGTGTGTGTGTCTGTCTGTGTGTGTGTATTGATTATATTCTTCTTTTGTTTCGCGCTGTTTTTAATTATTATGTTATTATTATCACTGTTACCTGTGTGTGTGTGTGTGTGTGTGTGTGTGTGTGTGTTTTTATTCTTTTTTTTTATTTCACTCTTGGTTAATTAAGTTCACCGTAACGTCACCACGCGGCGGCCGTTCGTTAGCGTCACGCACGTCGTCGTAACGTAACGGGAGCGTCACATTTAGGCTCGTTCTACAAAATGAGTTACTTAATATTCTCATTCAATTAGTTCATGCAGCAGTGTGAGGGCAGCTGTGTGTGTGTGTGTGTGTGTGTGTGTGTGTGTGTGTGTGTGTGTGTGTGTGTGTGTGTGTGTGTGTGCATGGTGGTGTTTGTTTGTTTATTTGTGTGTTACTGTTTTATTATTTTTTTCTTTTTTAATCTGAGGTCGTGTGTGCTTCTCTCTCTCTCTCTCTCTCTCTCTCTCTCTCTCTCTCTCTCTCTCTCTCTCTCTCTCTCTCTCTCTCTCTCTCTCTCTCGTACACACACACACACACCCGCACCCGCACCCGCACCCGCACGCTTTTCAATGCCGTTTCATTTCACTATTAATATTAATTCTTTTTTTTTAATTCCATTGAGCGCGAGAAACAAATAAAAATATGCCCACACAACAGT
>JAPQNM010000020.1:11268746-11271166 GCA_029783475.1 Metacarcinus magister
CTTCCCTCACTTTACGATGACGATGTGCTAGTGAAGGTCTGAACGAGGGGAGAGAAGGGAGAGAAGGAAGGAAACTACATAAGGGAATACACTAAAGAAAGGGAGGAAGAAAAGACATGAATAAAGATAGGAATAGTGAGAAGAAGAAAAAATTTATACATGGAGATAGGAAAGGAGAAGAGAAGAAAGAAAATCTGAAATTAACTACATAAGGGAATAAGAGACTAAAGAATGAGGGGAGGAAAGAGAATTAGTAAAGATAGGAGAAGGGAGGAGGAGGAGGAGGAGGAAAAGTTGTACATGAAGGAAGAGGGAAATAGGATGAAAGGGAATAATAGAAGGAGGAGAAGGAATGAATAAAGCAAGAGAGGAAGCAAGGAAGGAAGGAAGGAAGGAAGGGTTGAAGGAAACTATGTAAGAAAAGAAGAGAAAGGGAAGAATAATCGAGTTAGGGATGTGGAAGGACAGAGAGAGAGAGAGAGAGAGAGAGAGAGAGAGAGAGAGAGAGAGAGAGAGAGAAAAAAAAAAAAAGAGAGATGGAAGAGGATGAATGAAATGATAATACCACGAATTGCAGGGAAGAGAAGATAAGATAAGAAAAAAGAGAAGAAAAATGTAAAAGGAAAGAATAAAAATAGAAAGAAAAAAATAACTGGGGTGGAAGAACAAGGGAATGCTACTTCAAAAAACAGAGAGAGAGAGAGAGAGAGAGAGAGAGAGGAGAGAGAGAGAGAGAGAGAGAGAGAGAGAGAGAGAGAGAGAGAGAGAGGGGAACATAAGCTTACCACAGATGGCGTTAGTTGGCTTCCATGTTGTCAGTTTATATTAGAGAGAGAGAGAGAGAGAGAGAGAGAGAGAGAGAGAGAGAGAGAGAGAGAGAGAGAGAGAGAGAGATAATTATGTGTGAAAGTACTCTAATAAGTAAGAGAATGACTAAAATGAGTGAACCTGTGAAAGAAAGTCAGTCAAGAATTAAGTCAATGAGAGAGAGAAAAAGAGAGAGAGTAAGATAATGAAAGTGAGATAATGAAATTTGAGCGTAATAATACTCAAGAGAACTGGTTGAGCGAGTGAGTGAGTGAGTGAGTGAATGAGTGGTTGAGTTTAGTTTAAAAATGAGAGAGAAAGTGAAAGAGAGAAAGTAAGAAAAAAAGTCAGTGAAAGAGAAAGATATAAAAAGAAAAAGAGAGTGAGTCGAGTCAGATGAAAGTGAGTGAGACAGTGAATGAACCGCAGGAAGAGTGAGTGAAACATCGAATGAACCAGTGCGCTATATTGCTTCAGACTTTCCTCTCTTACTTCTTGCCTTTCCTTTCCCTTCTTCCCTTTCTCCTCCTCCTCCTCCTTCACGGTCAGGAGGAAGAGGAGGAAGAGGAAGAGGAAGAGGAAGAGGTGGTGGTGGTGGTTAAAGGCAAGTGGAAGTTTAAAAGGATAGTCAAGAGAGAGAGAGAGAGAGAGAGAGAGAGAGAGAGAGAGGAGAGAGAGAGAGAGAGAGAGAGAAGAGCCAGCCTACCACATATGCTATTGGAGGAAGTAGAAGTTATAGCTGATTTCCTATTGGTGGAGCAAAGTTTTGGCATTTTGTGTTAGCGAGCTGTGATTGGCCAGCTAGCGTTACCTTGGCCTTATGTTCCCCTTCCACCTCCCCCCCCCTTCCACCTCCCCCCCCTTCCACCATCCCCTTCCCCCCCTTCCCCCCCCCCTTCCCCCTCCACCTCCTCCACAGTGACCCAAACAACCACCCGCATTTGTGAAGATTGAAACCTCTTAGCCTTACCTCCCTCCCTAATGTAGCGAGAGAGAGAGAGAGAGAGAGAGAGAGAGAGAGAGAGAGAGAGAGAGAGAGAGAGAGAGAGAGAGAGAGAGGGGTGTTATGGGTGGTGCTTTCTCAATCGTCTCGTCTCGTGGGAAAAAAATTACCTGTCACGTCTCCCCCCCCCCTACACGATGGACCAGGTGACATCACTGTAACGAAAAGGGTAACACAGCGTGACATGACACACACACACACACACACACACACACACACACACACACACACACACACGAGTGCCTTTCAATTGGGGAAAGCTTGAGAAGAATCATATTTCCCCTTCCCTTTCTTCGCTCTCTCTCTCTCTCTCTCTCTCTCTCTCTCTCTCTCTCTCTCTCTCTCTCTCTCTCTCTCTCTCTCTCTCTCTCTCTCTCAGTACAGCGATAGACGAGAGAGAGAGAGAGAGAGAGAGAGAGAGAGAATACCATAACAAGGGGAAACAGTAATGGAAGGGACACGCTGGGAGAGAGGGAAGGTAAGTAGATAAAGTAAGAGGAAGGAGGGGGAAAGAGGGGAAGAAGGTTCTTTGAGGACAAAAAGGAGGAGGAAGAAGGGGAAATGAGGGGCGAGGGGAGAAAGAATGGAAAATGAGACGGGAGGGGAGGAG
>JAPQNM010000020.1:11283766-11291266 GCA_029783475.1 Metacarcinus magister
GGAATAGGTAACAGGCTCTTAATGGTAGACAGCTGCCACCCTCACGCATCTAGTTTTCATTCCCTTGTCAGTCACACCCAGCCTACACAGCGGCGCAGACAGAACATGAGTAGAGTGCCTTGCAAATTATGGGAAGTCCTAGCGAGCGTAACGAAATTCAACCAATATATAATGTAATCTACACTGAATATTAATAGATAATCTCTAGTTGAAGATGCAATGTAATTTAAATACCTATGTTTTATAGATAAACTAATATTAGAGGATGATTGATATATTAAAAATGTTTGAAATACTGTATTGGCATAGATTTAAAATGAATGACGACGTGAGGTTTGGTAAGGTGAGGTGAGGTGAGGTTAGGTGAGTTCAGGTGAGGTTAGGTGAGTTCAGGTGAGGTAAGGTGAGCCAATTACTGAGGTGCATCCAGCTCAGGTATCATCACCAGGCAGGAAGAACGCTGTGTGCACTGTTCACACAAACACACACTTACTAGGATTATACGATGCAGAATATGAAGTCGTTAGCTATAAAAATTTACTTGAATCTGCTGTGAATACGTTTTTAGTTTCATGTGGCTTGTAGTTTGACAGCTGAAATATGCTTTAGTTTACCTCAAGTTACTCTACACCAGCGATGCGTCCCTCGTTTTCTTCTCTTCAGTTTTCTTTGATTCAATACCGAAGGGAAAGCTAATAATTGCAGAAGGTCCTGTTTCTCTCATTATTCTAACCTTCAATTCATCATTTATACTAATGGGGAGTTATTCGTAAATATCGTACATCGCGTTTTCTTTATTCAATTTCGAAAGGACAGAATTAAAAAAAAAAAGAAGTGTTATTTCTGTTTATCCGATGGTGTTGAAATAAGCAATTACGTGGTTTGAGTTCATTAAGGTGTCAAAGGGCTGCGTTGCGTTGCGTGGGTCTGATGATGATGATGATGATGATGATGCTGAGATTTCATGATTGGACTGAAGCAAAAAGGTAATGGAAAGGTCTCACGCAAATTGACAATAATCGTGTTTGATAGAAAGATTGAAAAACAGATTATCATTATTATCATTACCATTATTATTAGTACTAGGAGTGGGAGTAAGAGGCAAAAAGACGAATATGTAGTAGGAAGAATTATATCACTACTAAGAGGTGGAGGAAGGAAGGTAATGGAGGGGGAATTACGCATCCCACGAACATTATTAAGAGAGATGGCTGTAAGGGTGGAAATCTAGTGTGTTGTTCTGTGCATTAGAAGGGGAAGGTGATTGTACAGGCTTGGGGTGACCTCTATATCTCTCTGGTTACCTTTGTGTCTAGATTAGGGCTAGGGTGAGCTATGCCCCGAGAGAGAGAGAGAGAGAGAGAGAGAGAGAGAGAGAGAGAGAGAGAGAGAGAGAGAGAGAGAGAGAGAGAGAGAGAGAGAGAGAGAGAGAGAGAGAGAGAGAGAGACAAAGAACTGGAAAGTGGTGCACCGTCAAACAGAATAACAGATTCTCTCTCTCTCTCTCTCTCTCTCTCTCTCTCTCTCTCTCTCTCTCTCTCTCTCTCTCTCTCTCTCTCACGCACACACACACACATACATGTACAATTAGTGAAAACACAGTCCCGTACCACTGCCTCACACACACACACACACACACACACACACACACACACACACACACCAACTCGTTCACCTCTACTGTACTATATTTTATTCCTAGCATGCATCACAGCCGACACAAGATTTTATTTCATAAGTACGAGGAGGAGGAGGAGGAGGAGGAGGAAGGGTGATGGAGGAGGAGAGGAGGAGGAGGAAATGTAGAAATAAGAGGACGAGGAGGAGGAGGAGAAGGAGGAGGAGGAGGGGTTTGAGTAGGGACTAGAGGAAAAAAATGGGGGTAGTGGCTAAGTGGCAGTGAGTTTCAGGGAGGAAGGACTCATGGAAACAGGAGAGAGAGAGAGAGAGAGAGAGAGAGAGAGAGAGAGAGAGAGAGAGAGAGAGAGAGAGAGAGAGAGAGAGAGAGAGAGAGAGAGAGAGAGAGAGAGTTTGTAACTAGACACAGGGAAAGGTGGAGAGAGAAAAAAAAGAAAGGCAAAGAGACATACAATTAAAGAGAGAAAGAGGGAAGCACACAGACGAAGACAGACATACATACAGACAGACAGACAGACAGACAGACAGACACAGTGTAGCAGGCAGGCAGGCAGCAATATAGAGGGAAAAAAATTCTCCCCTCTAGATGTACACAAACAGACAGACAAACGATAATTAAACAAAGACCAGAGAGAGAGAGAGAGAGAGAGAGAGAGAGAGAGAGAGAGAGAGAGAGAGAGAGAGAGAGAGAGAGAGAGAGAGAGAGAGGCGGTATTCGAACAGGTAAACAGGTTAGAACGTATGGTCATGTTTGTTTACAACCTGCTTTCCTGAGGGCGAGGGAAAGGAATACGAAGTGAAAGAAGAGGAGGAGGAGGAGAAGGAGGAGGAGGAGGAGGAGGAGGAAAGCCAGAGTAATGGAACCTAAAACTGAATACAATACAAATACAATAAATATAAGCAATAGGAAACAAAAATAATAAGAAAAAAATGAAAACAAACACTAAGAGAATACGACTTTAAATTAGATTCAGAGGAAGAGAAGAGGAGGAGAGTGGAGAGGAGGCAAGAGGTGAGGAGAGGTGGAGGAGGTAATGAGGAGGAAACACCGAGTGGGGAATAAGAGGAAGAGGAAATAGAAAGCAAATAAATTAGGAAAAATGGAAACAGTGTAAGAACTAGGAGGAGTCAGAGGGGGACGGAAAAATAGGGGAAATTTTTCTCTTTCTCTATCTCTATCTCCATATTGATTGCCACAAGAGATGGATGAGTAGGAGGAGGAAAAGGAAGAGGAGGAGGAAGAGGAGGAGGAGGAAGGGAGAAGGATAATATTTCCTGGTTCAGCTTCAATTAATCTTCTTTTTTTAATTTAGGGTTTCACAAGCAAAGATTCTCTCTCTCTCTCTCTCCCTCTCTCTCTCTCTCTCTCTCTCTCTCTCTCTCTCTCTCTCTCTCTCTCTCTCTCTCTCTCTCTCTCTCTCTCTCTCTCTCTCTCTCTCTTTTCCCCTTCACGCAAATATTTGCTCACGACAGTCTCGTCCACATACAGTTTCTCGTTTTCTGTTTCTGGGGGACTGAAGAATACCACACGTAGACAATAATAATAATAATAATAATAATAATAATAATAATAATAATAATAATAGATCATCGTTATTCCTTATCATCGCCATCATCACCATTATCATTATTTCTTATCTGAGTGGCATTCCCATTCTTTTCTTATTATCATTACCATTATCATGAAACAGTGGCACGTAAGTTGGGGATAGAAATACTGTTATCACCCTTCACTGCCAACACGCGGGAGAGTCCAATCGCTAATCAAACTTTTACTTTCAAGAGTGCAGCGTTGTAGTCTAAGTTGAAGGTGCAGTAATTTGCTCGTCACTTACTGAGATGGTCTGACCCAATCGAAGGCAGAGAGAGGTCATGCCCCCTCATTCCAGTGCAGCATTTTATTATTTTCCTCTTCCGGAGTCTGGAATTTGCTCTCTGCTGTCTATTTTGTCTTCCAGCCGGCGACGGGGAGCCTTGAGTGAGGTGGCGCGGGCTTTCTTTCCTCCTGGGGGCGGGGGGCTTTGGGAGGTCTGGGGTGTGGTCTGGGAGTTGTGGATGAGTGGTGACTGGCGCCGAGCAGACCTGATTCTAGGGTTATAAAGTGATGAAGTCGCGTCTGGGTGGTTGCCTGGACCTAGTTTCAGTGATGCTAGGTTAGATTAGATTAGGTGGTTTTAGGTTAGGTTAGGTAGGTTGGTTAGGTTAGATTATGTTATTTTAAGTTGGGTTAGGTTATTTTCACTATAGTTATCCCTCTTTTCACCCTCCATTCACCTCTGTAAGCCGCTCAAAGCAATGGTACTCTGCATACATACTTGGTGAACTATGTGGGCACCTCTGTAAAGTGTTTGCCCGCATGTGTCACTTGTTATAGGCCTCCCACTGCTACTCCATCTTGTTTATAATGGTCGTGGATGCAAGCAACGCCATCCAGCTCAATGCAACAATGGTGGCAGCGGTGTGGATGCTGTCTAACTATAACTCTCCTTCATTGTTACTAATAGTTCGTGGCATCGTAAGGTTTTATCAGCTGATGTTCGCTGTAACTGCTACTGCTGCTACCATCTCTTATGTTCTTGGCTGGCGTGCGTGGAATGAGCAGCTGCCTCCCTCCCTCCCTCCCTCCCTCCCTCCCTCCCTCCCTCCCTCCCTCCCTCCCTCCCTGTGCGTCCTTCCCATGGCTCACCTTATAGTAGGACAGGAAGCAGGTTTATGAGGAGTGATTAGACTTAATGATGAGTGGTAATCAATGACTTCGTTTTCCTATATACCACAACAGATATTTGTTTTTGAGAGAGAGAGAGAGAGAGAGAGAGAGAGAGAGAGAGAGAGAGAGAGAGAGAGAGAGAGAGAGAGAGAGAGAGAGAGAGAGAGAGAGGTGTGAGGAGAAATCCGAAACCCCTCCTCCTCCTCCTCCTCCTCCTCCTCCTCCTCCTGCACGTCCTTCGTCTCCTAAGAACAAAGAGTAAGGATTTACTCTCAAGGCGGCTAACAGAGTGCTCTTGGAGTAAGAGCTTCCCGTCTCTTTCCCGTTTGAGAGAGAGAGAGAGAGAGAGAGAGAGAGAGAGAGAGAGAGAGAGAGAGAGAGAGAGAGAGAGAGAGAGAGAGAGAGAATGTCATAAGCTGCATAATTTTGAGTCTCCCTCTTCCTTTTCCGCAGTGTGTGTGTGTGTGTGTGTGTGTGTGTGTGTGTGTGTGTGTGTGTGTGTGTGTGTGTGTGTGTGTGTATGATTAGTGTGTGACGGCAAGATGTAATTTTCGTGGTAACTTTATTAACCAAAAAAACAAACAAAAAAATAGAGAGAGAAAAAAACGAACGAGGCAAAATATTTATCTTTATTTCTCGTTCCGTCGTAACTTGTAAAGCAAAGACGTAAAGCTCAACATGAACTCCGCATATATATATATTTTTTTTTCTTTTCGTTTTAGTTTTAGTTTCCTCATTATTTTTTTTCCCTGTTTTTTGCACTTCTACTTTTTCCTCTTTTTATTACCTGGTGTATTTTGGTTGTGATGGCAGGGCAAATTTTACCTCTGAAAGGGAAAACCAAAAAATGACTGGTGAATGCTAATTTTTGTCCTCCGGGAATGACACAGAGAGAGAGAGAGAGAGAGAGAGAGAGAGAGAGAGAGAGAGAGAGAGAGAGAGAGAGAGAGAGAGAGAACATTCTGTCTCCTAAAGCCATACACTTCTTATACCCTTCAGTGATTGTCTCCTTATTGATTCCTATACATTTTTTTTTCTCTCTCTCTCTCTCTCTCTCTCTCTCTCTCTCTCTCTCTCTCTCTCTCTCTCTCTCTCTCTCTCTCTCTCTCTCTCTCTCTCTCTCTCGGCAGCCTCTTGGGAGATAAGAAAGAATGAAGGAGGAAAAGGAAAAAAAACTGCAAGGAAAAGCGAAGAGTGAAGAGAGGGAAGGTTGAGGTGGTAGAGGGACATGACTACACTAGAATTTGGGGTAAAGGGGAAGGGGAAGGGAAAGGGGTGTTGTAGGGGTGGGAGGAAAGGGGTGACAGTTTCTGAGGTCCCGCGTGGGTCCCAAAAGGCCGTACAGGGTTATATGTGATGGCGCTCAGCTTTACAGGATCGAACTCTATACAAGACTGACGCTATTGTCCTGGGGGTCGTCGAATGCAGGCCGTGGTGTTTATTGTTTAGTGGTGATGGTGGTGGTAGTAGTAGTAGTAGTAGTGGTGGTGGTAGTTGTGGTTATTGTAGTTTATTTTAACCTTTTATTCCTGTTTTCTTCGTTATATGTATCTCCAGAATCGGTTTTTTATTTTTTATTTTTTTCAATGGATGACAAAAGAGGAAGAGGAAAAAAGAGTGTTGTCTCCTATTCCTCTTCCTCCTTGTTTTGTCACGTCCTTCTTTACTATCTGCAGGCCTCCTTCCTCTCTCTCTCTCCCTCCCTCCTTTCCCCTCTCTCTCACTCCCCTCACACGCACGCACCTCCGGACCTTTAATCGCGGGAGGTAATTTTGACTGAGTGCCTCCCGCTTCTCACGCTGGCATCCTTACACCCAACTCTTGCCTCACAGAAAAAAAGTAGGTCTATTTCGTCTTCCTCTATTACCTCATTCATCATTTCCTTTACACTTCCCTCCGAGTTAACGAGATGTAGGTCACGTTTGGCTGAGAAACTTTAGCTTGTCAGATCTAGGCTCGAATCCTGAGCGCGGTAACTTTGGTAGCCTAGGTCACTCCTCCGCCAGGTGTCCCGAGGTAGTGGGGGGTGACTTCAAGTTCAAAGGGCAAAGCATGTGTATTGAACATGGTAACCACACTACACACAAAACTTGCATCATGAAGACTTTTAGGTTCAAACCCCAAGCATTGTGTGGCGGAAAAACACAAGTTAGTTTGACGTTAATATCCAGTTTAGCACGACTCTTGCTGAAAAAAAGGAAAGGGAAAGGGCTATAATACAACTCCGGAACAGCGGGTTTGTCGAGGGCAGTGTGTGTGTGTGTGTGTGTGTGTGTGTGTGTGTGTGTGTGTGTGTGTGTGTCGTGCACGTGACTGTCGTAAAACTGTTGCTTTGAAGAGACCTAGACAAAAGCCGCTATGCTAACACGACTCTTCTTAAAGGTAACACACACACACTCTTAATGGAACCTTAGTAAGCGTCCACTATTTTAATCCTCACTCAGAATACCAGTCTTTAAAAACATATTCAAAGCAACTCGTAAAAATCGACACGTATACATTCAAGAGAATAGTAAGAAGAAAAAAAATATAGACTTCTTGGAAAGTTATAAAAAAAATCATCAGAGGCCCTCCTTGATCACCTCTCCCGGCGTGTGTTGAGGGGCAGCTAAGGACCCTCACAGCGGCCCGCCATGACTGCAAGGCGTGATGGAGGGCGGGTCTTGAAGGCTGTTTTCTCCTTTCCTCCCTGTTAACATCACTTCTGAAGATGCTTGTTCATTAAAGATTCTCTGATTGGCAACGCGTGTGCACAGGAGACTTGGGTGAGATGTACACACACACACACACACACACACATGCACTTCAGGGGGAGGGATGGGGGATGGGGAGGTAGGGTTTAAGTATGATTTTGGGTGTTGTTGTTGTGTTTTTGTGGCTTACCTGTGCTGGTATGGTAATTACAGGTAATGTACTACCTGCTGTCTTCACTTCCTGCCTCTTCCCACTACTCATACCTACCGCTTCTTCATCTTCCTCCTCCTCCTCCTCCTCCTCCTCCTCCTCCTCCTCCTCCTCCTCCTCCTCCTCCTCCTCCTCCTCCTCCTCGCATGCCTATACCGCAGCTTCCCATCTATTTCCTCTCACAAAATTATTCATTCAAGCCCATCTCCCTATCTTTCCCTCCCCCCATCCACCCCCTCCCTTCTTTCCCT
>JAPQNM010000020.1:11296266-11313766 GCA_029783475.1 Metacarcinus magister
TATTTCCAATATCTCTAATAGCTTTCGAGAAAACGAGGAAGAAAGTAATTTAAAAAAAAGTAAAATTCAATATTTATTAGTACTAGTGAAAATATTCATAATGACAGTAGTAGATTTTAATCAGGTCTATCAGATGCTGCAATGATATTTCAAATATCTCTAATAGCTTTCGAGAAAATGAGGAGGAATGTCATGTTTTTATATAAATATATAGTTTCATTTTACTGCGTAATTATTAGTCATAGAACAAATATTCATAATGTCAGTTTTACAGTTTAATTAGGTCTATCAGATGCTGCAGTGATATTTTCAATATCTCTAATAGCTTTCGAGAAAATGAGGAGGAAAATCATGTTTTTATATAAATATTAAGTTTCATTTTACTGCGTAATTATTAGTCATAAAACAAATATTCATAATGAGAGTTGTACAGTTTAATTAGGTGTATCAGATGCTGGAATTATATTTCCAATATCTCTAATAGCTTTTGAGAAAATGAGGGGGAAATTCATGTTTTTATATAAAAATTAAGTTTCATTTTACCGCGTAATTATTAGTCATAGAACAAATATTCATAATGACAGTTGTACAGTTTAATTAGTTGTATTAGATGCTGCAATGATATTTCCAATATCTCTGATGGCTTTCGAGAAAATGAGGAGGAAAGTCATGTTTTTATATAAATATTAAGTTTCATTTTACTGCGTAATTATTAGCCATAGAACAAATATTCATAATATCAGTTGTACAGTTTAATTAGGTGTATCAGATGCTGCAATGATATTTCCAATATCTCTAATAGCTTTCGGGAAAATGAGGAGGAAAGTCATGTTTATATATAAATATTAAGTTTCATTTTACTGCGTAATTATTAGTCATAGAACAAATATTCATAATATCAGTTTTACAATTTAATTAGATGTATCAGATGCTGCAATGATATTTCCAATATCTCTAATAGCTTTCGGGAAAATGAGGAGGAAAGTCATGATTATATATAAATATTAAGTTTCATTTTACTGCGTAATTATTAGTCATAGAAAAAATATTCATAATGAGAGTTGTATAGTTTAATTAGGTGTATCAGCTGCTGCAATGATATTTCCAATATCTCTAATAGCTTGCGAGAAAATGAGGAGGAAAGTCATGTTTTTATATAAATATTAAGTTTCATTTTACTGCGTAATTATTAGTCATAGAACAAATATTCATAATGAGAGTTGTACAGTTTAATTAGGTGTATCAGATGCTGCAATTATATTTCCAATATCTCTAATAGCTTTCGAGAAAATGACGAGGAAAGTCATGTTTTTATATAAAAATACGGTTTTATTTTACTGCGTAATTATTAGTCATAGAACAAATATTCATAATATCAGTTGTACAGTTGAATTAGTTGTATCAGATGATGCAATGATATTTCGAATATCTCTAATAGCTTTCGAGAAAACGAGGAAGAAAGTAATTTAAAAAAAAGTAAAATTCAGTATTTATTAGTACTAGTGAAAATATTCATAATGACAATAGTAGATTTTAATCAGGTCTATCAGATGCTGCAATGATATTTCAAATATCTCTAATAGCTTTCGAGAAAATGAGGAGGAATGTCATTTTTTTTATATAAATATATAGTTTCATTTTACTGCGTAATTATTAGTCATAGAACAAATATTCATAATGTCAGTTTTACAGTTTAATTAGGTCTATCAGATGCTGCAGTGATATTTTCAATATCTCTAATAGCTTTCGAGAAAATGAGGAGGAAAATCATGCTTTTATATAAATATTAAGTTTCATTTTAATGCGTAATTATTAGTCATAGAACAAATATTCATAATGATAGTTGTACAGTTTAATTAGGTGTATCAGATGCTGCAATGATATTTCCAATATCTCTAATAGCTTTCGAGAAAATGAGGAGGAAAGTTATGTTTTTATATAAATATTAAGTTGCATTTTACTGAGTAATTATTAGCCATAGAACAAATATTCATAATATCAGTTGTACAGTTTAATTAAGTGTATCAGATGCTGCAATGATATTTCCAATATCTCTAATAGCTTTCGAGAAAATGAGGAGGAAAGTCATGTTTTTAAATAAATATTAAGTTTAATTTTACTGCGTAATTATTAGTCATAGAACAAATATTCATAATGACAGTTGTACAGTTTTATTAGGTGTATTAGATGCTGCAATGATATTTCCAATATCTCTAATAGCTTTCGAGAAAATGAGGAGGAAATCATGTATTTATATAAATATTAAGTTTCATTTTACTGCGTAATTATTAGTCATAGAACAAATATTCATAATGAGAGTTGTACAGTTTAATTAGGTGTATCAGATGCTGGAATTATATTTCCAATATCTCTAATAGCTTTCGAGAAAATGACGAGGAAAGTCATGTTTATATATATAAATACGGTTTTATTTACTGCGTAATTATTAGTCATAGAACAAATATTCATAATATCAGTTGTACAGTTGAATTAGGTGTATCAGATGATGCAATGATATTTCCAATATCTCTAATAGCTTTCGAGAAAACGAGGAAGAAAGTAATTTAAAAAAAAGTAAAATTCAATATTTATTAGTATTAGTGAAAATATTCATAATGACAGTAGTAGATTTTAATCAGGTCTATCAGATGCTGCAATGATATTTCAAATATCTCTAATAGCTTTCGAGAAAATGAGGAGGAATGTCATGTTTTTATATAAATATATAGTTTCATTTTACTGCGTAATTATTAGTCATAGAACAAATATTCATAATGTCAGTTTTACAGTTTAATTAGGTCTATCAGATGCTGCAGTGATATTTTCAATATCTCTAATAGCTTTCGAGAAAATGAGGAGGAAAATCATGTTTATATATAAATATTAAGTTTCATTTTACTGCGTAATTATTAGTCATAGAACAAATATTCATAATGAGAGTTGTACAGTTTAATTAGGTGTATCAGATGCTGGAATTATATTTCCAATATCTCTAATAGTTTTTGAGAAAATGAGGGGGAAATTCATGTTTTTATATAAAAATTAAGTTTCATTTTACCGCGCAATTATTAGTCATAGAACAAATATTCATAATAACAGTTGTACAGTTTAATTAGTTGTATTAGATGCTGCAATGATATTTCCAATATCTCTGATGGCTTTCGAGAAAATGAGGAGGAAAGTCATGTTTTTATATAAATATTAAGTTTCATTTTACTGCGTAATTATTAGCCATAGAACAAATATTCATAATATCAGTTGTACAGTTTAATTAGGTGTATCAGATGCTGCAATGATATTTCCAATATCTCTAATAGCTTTCGGGAAAATGAGGAGGAAAGTCATGTTTATATATAAATATTAAGTTTCATTTTACTGCGTAATTATTAGTCATAGAACAAATATTCATAATATCAGTTTTACAATTTAATTAGATGTATCAGATGCTGCAATGATATTTCCAATATCTCTAATAGCTTTCGGGAAAATGAGGAGGAAAGTCATGATTATATATAAATATTAAGTTTCATTTTACTGCGTAATTATTAGTCATAGAAAAAATATTCATAATGAGAGTTGTATAGTTTAATTAGGTGTATCAGCTGCTGCAATGATATTTCCAATATCTCTAATAGCTTGCGAGAAAATGAGGAGGAAAGTCATGTTTTTATATAAATATTAAGTTTCATTTTACTGCGTAATTATTAGTCATAGAACAAATATTCATAATGAGAGTTGTACAGTTTAATTAGGTGTATCAGATGCTGCAATTATATTTCCAATATCTCTAATAGCTTTCGAGAAAATGACGAGGAAAGTCATGTTTTTATATAAAAATACGGTTTTATTTTACTGCGTAATTATTAGTCATAGAACAAATATTCATAATATCAGTTGTACAGTTGAATTAGTTGTATCAGATGATGCAATGATATTTCGAATATCTCTAATAGCTTTCGAGAAAACGAGGAAGAAAGTAATTTAAAAAAAAGTAAAATTCAGTATTTATTAGTACTAGTGAAAATATTCATAATGACAATAGTAGATTTTAATCAGGTCTATCAGATGCTGCAATGATATTTCAAATATCTCTAATAGCTTTCGAGAAAATGAGGAGGAATGTCATTTTTTTATATAAATATATAGTTTCATTTTACTGCGTAATTATTAGTCATAGAACAAATATTCATAATGTCAGTTTTACAGTTTAATTAGGTCTATCAGATGCTGCAGTGATATTTTCAATATCTCTAATAGCTTTCGAGAAAATGAGGAGGAAAATCATGCTTTTATATAAATATTAAGTTTCATTTTAATGCGTAATTATTAGTCATAGAACAAATATTCATAATGATAGTTGTACAGTTTAATTAGGTGTATCAGATGCTGCAATGATATTTCCAATATCTCTAATAGCTTTCGAGAAAATGAGGAGAAAAGTTATGTTTTTATATAAATATTAAGTTGCATTTTACTGAGTAATTATTAGCCATAGAACAAATATTCATAATATCAGTTGTACAGTTTAATTAAGTGTATCAGATGCTGCAATGATATTTCCAATATCTCTAATAGCTTTCGAGAAAATGAGGAGGAAAGTCATGTTTTTAAATAAATATTAAGTTTAATTTTACTGCGTAATTATTAGTCATAGAACAAATATTCATAATGACAGTTGTACAGTTTTATTAGGTGTATTAGATGCTGCAATGATATTTCCAATATCTCTAATAGCTTTCGAGAAAATGAGGAGGAAATCATGTATTTATATAAATATTAAGTTTCATTTTACTGCGTAATTATTAGTCATAGAACAAATATTCATAATGAGAGTTGTACAGTTTAATTAGGTGTATCAGATGCTGGAATTATATTTCCAATATCTCTAATAGCTTTCGAGAAAATGACGAGGAAAGTCATGTTTATATATATAAATACGGTTTTATTTACTGCGTAATTATTAGTCATAGAACAAATATTCATAATATCAGTTGTACAGTTGAATTAGGTGTATCAGATGATGCAATGATATTTCCAATATCTCTAATAGCTTTCGAGAAAACGAGGAAGAAAGTAATTTAAAAAAAAGTAAAATTCAATATTTATTAGTATTAGTGAAAATATTCATAATGACAGTAGTAGATTTTAATCAGGTCTATCAGATGCTGCAATGATATTTCAAATATCTCTAATAGCTTTCGAGAAAATGAGGAGGAATGTCATGTTTTTATATAAATATATAGTTTCATTTTACTGCGTAATTATTAGTCATAGAACAAATATTCATAATGTCAGTTTTACAGTTTAATTAGGTCTATCAGATGCTGCAGTGATATTTTCAATATCTCTAATAGCTTTCGAGAAAATGAGGAGGAAAATCATGTTTATATATAAATATTAAGTTTCATTTTACTGCGTAATTATTAGTCATAGAACAAATATTCATAATGAGAGTTGTACAGTTTAATTAGGTGTATCAGATGCTGGAATTATATTTCCAATATCTCTAATAGTTTTTGAGAAAATGAGGGGGAAATTCATGTTTTTATATAAAAATTAAGTTTCATTTTACCGCGCAATTATTAGTCATAGAACAAATATTCATAATAACAGTTGTACAGTTTAATTAGTTGTATTAGATGCTGCAATGATATTTCCAATATCTCTGATGGCTTTCGAGAAAATGAGGAGGAAAGTCATGTTTTTATATAAATATTAAGTTTCATTTTACTGCGTAATTATTAGCCATAGAACAAATATTCATAATATCAGTTGTACAGTTTAATTAGGTGTATCAGATGCTGCAATGATATTTCCAATATCTCTAATAGCTTTCGGGAAAATGAGGAGGAAAGTCATGTTTATATATAAATATTAAGTTTAATTTTACTGCGTAATTATTAGTCATAGAACAAATATTCATAATATCAGTTTTACAATTTAATTAGATGTATCAGATGCTGCAATGATATTTCCAATATCTCTAATAGCTTTCGGGAAAATGAGGAGGAAAGTCATGATTATATATAAATATTAAGTTTCATTTTACTGCGTAATTATTAGTCATAGAAAAAATATTCATAATGAGAGTTCTATAGTTTAATTAGGTGTATCAGCTGCTGCAATGATATTTCCAATATCTCTAATAGCTTTCAAGAAAATGAGGAGGAAAGTCATGTTTTTATATAAATATTAAGTTTCATTTTACTGCGTAATTATTAGTCATAGAACAAATATTCATAATGAGAGTTGTACAGTTTAATTAGGTGTATCAGATGCTGTAATTATATTTCCAATATCTCTAATAGCTTTCGAGAAAATGACGAGGAAAGTCATGTTTTTATATAAAAATACGGTTTTATTTTACTGCGTAATTATTAGTCATAGAACAAATATTCATAATATCAGTTGTACAGTTGAATTAGGTGTATCAGATGATGCAATGATATTTCCAATATCTCTAATAGCTTTCGAGAAAACGAGGAAGAAAGTAATTTAAAAAAAAGTAAAATTCAGTATTTATTAGTACTAGTGAAAATATTCATAATGACAATAGTAGATTTTAATCAGGTCTATCAGATGCTGCAATGATATTTCAAATATCTCTAATAGCTTTCGAGAAAATGAGGAGGAATGTCATTTTTTTTATATAAATATATAGTTTCATTTTACTGCGTAATTATTAGTCATAGAACAAATATTCATAATGTCAGTTTTACAGTTTAATTAGGTCTATCAGATGCTGCAGTGATATTTTCAATATCTCTAATAGCTTTCGAGAAAATGAGGAGGAAAATCATGCTTTTATATAAATATTAAGTTTCATTTTACTGCGTAATTATTAGTCATAGAACAAATATTCATAATGATAGTTGTACAGTTTAATTAGGTGTATCAGATGCTGCAATGATATTTCCAATATCTCTAATAGCTTTCGAGAAAATGAGGAGGAAAGTTAAGTTTTTATATAAATATTAAGTTGCATTTTACTGAGTAATTATTAGCCATAGAACAAATATTCATAATATCAGTTGTACAGTTTAATTAAGTGTATCAGATGCTGCAATGATATTTCCAATATCTCTAATAGTTTTTGAGAAAATGAGGAGGAAAGTCATGTTTTTAAATAAATATTAAGTTTCATTTTACCGCGCAATTATTAGTCATAGAACAAATATTCATAATAACAGTTGTACAGTTTAATTAGTTGTATTAGATGCTGCAATGATATTTCCAATATCTCTGATGGCTTTCGAGAAAATGAGGAGGAAAGTCATGTTTTTATATAAAAATACGGTTTTATTTTACTGCGTAATTATTAGTCATAGAACAAATATTCATAATATCAGTTGTACAGTTGAATTAGGTGTATCAGATGATGCAATGATATTTCCAATATCTCTAATAGCTTTCGAGAAAACGAGGAAGAAAGTAATTTAAAAAAAAGTAAAATTCAGTATTTATTAGTACTAGTGAAAATATTCATAATGACAATAGTAGATTTTAATCAGGTCTATCAGATGCTGCAATGATATTTCAAATATCTCTAATAGCTTTCGAGAAAATGAGGAGGAATGTCATTTTTTTTATATAAATATATAGTTTCATTTTACTGCGTAATTATTAGTCATAGAACAAATATTCATAATGTCAGTTTTACAGTTTAATTAGGTCTATCAGATGCTGCAGTGATATTTTCAATATCTCTAATAGCTTTCGAGAAAATGAGGAGGAAAATCATGCTTTTATATAAATATTAAGTTTCATTTTACTGCGTAATTATTAGTCATAGAACAAATATTCATAATGATAGTTGTACAGTTTAATTAGGTGTATCAGATGCTGCAATGATATTTCCAATATCTCTAATAGCTTTCGAGAAAATGAGGAGGAAAGTTATGTTTTTATATAAATATTAAGTTGCATTTTACTGAGTAATTATTAGCCATAGAACAAATATTCATAATATCAGTTGTACAGTTTAATTAAGTGTATCAGATGCTGCAATGATATTTCCAATATCTCTAATAGCTTTCGAGAAAATGAGGAGGAAAGTCATGTTTTTAAATAAATATTAAGTTTAATTTTACTGCGTAATTATTAGTCATAGAACAAATATTCATAATGACAGTTGTACAGTTTTATTAGGTGTATTAGATGCTGCAATGATATTTCCAATATCTCTAATAGCTTTCGGGAAAATGAGGAGGAAAGTCATGTTTTTATATAAATATTAAGTTTCATTTTACTGCGTAATTATTAGCCATAGAACAAGTATTCATAATATGAGTTGTACAGTTTAATTAAGTGTATCAGATGCTGCAATGATATCTCCAATATCTCTAATAGCTTTCGAGAAAATGAGGAGGAAAGTCATGTTTTTATATAAATATTAAGTTTAATTTTACTGTGTAATTATTAGTCATAGAATAAATATTCATAATATCAGTTTTACAATTTAATTAGGTGTATCAGATGCTGCAATGATATTTCCAATATCTCTAATAGCTTTCGGGAAAATGAGGAGGAAAGTCATGTTTATATATAAATATTAAGTTTCATTTTACTGCGTAATTATTAGTCATACAACAAATATTCATAATGACAGTTGTACAGTTTAATTAGGTGTATCAGCTGCTGCAATTATATTTCCAATATCTCTAATAGCTTTCGGGATAATGAGGAGGAAATTCATGTTTTTAAATAAATATTAAGTTTCATTTTACTGCGTAAATATTAGTCATAGAACAAATATTCATAATATCAGTTGTACAGTTTAATTAGGTCTATCAGCTGCTGCAATGATATTTCCAATATCTCTAATAGCTTTCGAGAAAATGAGGAGGAAATCATGTATTTATATAAATATTAAGTTTCATTTTACTGCGTAATTATTAGTCATAGAACAAATATTCATAATGAGAGTTGTACAGTTTAATTAGGTGTATCAGATGCTGGAATTATATTTCCAATATCTCTAATAGCTTTCGAGAAAATGACGAGGAAAGTCATGTTTATATATAAAAATGCGGTTTTATTTACTGCGTAATTATTAGTCATAGAACAAATATTCATAATATCAGTTGTACAGTTGAATTAGGTGTATCAGATGATGCAATGATATTTCCAATATCTCTAATAGCTTTCGAGAAAACGAGGAAGAAAGTAATTTAAAAAAAAGTAAAATTCAATATTTATTAGTACTAGTGAAAATATTCATAATGACAGTAGTAGATTTTAATCAGGTCTATCAGATGCTGCAATGATATTTCAAATATCTCTAATAGCTTTCGAGAAAATGAAGAGGAATGTCATGTTTTTATATAAATATATAGTTTCATTTTACTGCGTAATTATTAGTCATAGAACAAATATTCATAATGTCAGTTTTACAGTTTAATTAGGTCTATCAGATGCTGCAGTGATATTTTCAATATCTCTAATAGCTTTCGAGAAAATGAGGAGGAAAATCATGTTTATATATAAATATTAAGTTTCATTTTACTGCGTAATTATTAGTCATAGAACAAATATTCATAATGAGAGTTGTACAGTTTAATTAGGTGTATCAGATGCTGGAATTATATTTCCAATATCTCTAATAGTTTTTGAGAAAATGAGGGGGAAATTCATGTTTTTATATAAAAATTAAGTTTCATTTTACCGCGCAATTATTAGTCATAGAACAAATATTCATAATAACAGTTGTACAGTTTAATTAGTTGTATTAGATGCTGCAATGATATTTCCAATATCTCTGATGGCTTTCGAGAAAATGAGGAGGAAAGTCATGTTTTTATATAAATATTAAGTTTCATTTTACTGCGTAATTATTAGCCATAGAACAAATATTCATAATATCAGTTGTACAGTTTAATTAGGTGTATCAGATGCTGCAATGATATTTCCAATATCTCTAATAGCTTTCGGGAAAATGAGGAGGAAAGTCATGTTTATATATAAATATTAAGTTTAATTTTACTGCGTAATTATTAGTCATAGAACAAATATTCATAATATCAGTTTTACAATTTAATTAGATGTATCAGATGCTGCAATGATATTTCCAATATCTCTAATAGCTTTCGGGAAAATGAGGAGGAAAGTCATGATTATATATAAATATTAAGTATCATTTTACTGCGTAATTATTAGTCATAGAAAAAATATTCATAATGAGAGTTCTATAGTTTAATTAGGTGTATCAGCTGCTGCAATGATATTTCCAATATCTAATAGCTTTCAAGAAAATGAGGAGGAAAGTCATGTTTTTATATAAATATTAAGTTTCATTTTACTGCGTAATTATTAGTCATAGAACAAATATTCATAATGAGAGTTGTACAGTTTAATTAGGTGTATCAGATGCTGCAATTATATTTCCAATATCTCTAATAGCTTTCGAGAAAATGACGAGGAAAGTCATGTTTTTATATAAAAATACGGTTTTATTTTACTGCGTAATTATTAGTCATAGAACAAATATTCATAATATCAGTTGTACAGTTGAATTAGGTGTATCAGATGATGCAATGATATTTCCAATATCTCTAATAGCTTTCGAGAAAACGAGGAAAAAAGTAATTTAAAAAAAAGTAAAATTCAGTATTTATTAGTACTAGTGAAAATATTCATAATGACAATAGTAGATTTTAATCAGGTCTATCAGATGCTGCAATGATATTTCAAATATCTCTAATAGCTTTCGAGAAAATGAGGAAGAATGTCATTTTTTTATATAAATATATAGTTTCATTTTACTGCGTAATTATTAGTCATAGAACAAATATTCATAATGTCAGTTTTACAGTTTAATTAGGTCTATCAGATGCTGCAGTGATATTTTCAATATCTCTAATAGCTTTCGAGAAAATGAGGAGGAAAATCATGCTTTTATATAAATATTAAGTTTCATTTTACTGCGTAATTATTAGTCATAGAACAAATATTCATAATGAGAGTTGTACAGTTTAATTAGGTGTATCAGATGCTGGAATTATATTTCCAATATCTCTAATAGTTTTTGAGAAAATGAGGGGGAAATTCATGTTTTTATATAAAAATTAAGTTTCATTTTACCGCGCAATTATTAGTCATAGAACAAATATTCATAATAACAGTTGTACAGTTTAATTAGTTGTATTAGATGCTGCAATGATATTTCCAATATCTCTGATGGCTTTCGAGAAAATGAGGAGGAAAGTCATGTTTTTATATAAATATTAAGTTTCATTTTACTGCGTAATTATTAGCCATAGAACAAATATTCATAATATCAGTTGTACAGTTTAATTAGGTGTATCAGATGCTGCAATGATATTTCCAATATCTCTAATAGCTTTCGGGAAAATGAGGAGGAAAGTCATGTTTATATATAAATATTAAGTTTAATTTTACTGCGTAATTATTAGTCATAGAACAAATATTCATAATATCAGTTTTACAATTTAATTAGATGTATCAGATGCTGCAATGATATTTCCAATATCTCTAATAGCTTTCGGGAAAATGAGGAGGAAAGTCATGATTATATATAAATATTAAGTTTCATTTTACTGCGTAATTATTAGTCATAGAACAAATATTCATAATATCAGTTTTACAATTTAATTAGATGTATCAGATGCTGCAATGATATTTCCAATATCTCTAATAGCTTTCGGGAAAATGAGGAGGAAAGTCATGATTATATATAAATATTAAGTTTCATTTTACTGCGTAATTATTAGTCATAGAAAAAATATTCATAATGAGAGTTCTATAGTTTAATTAGGTGTATCAGCTGCTGCAATGATATTTCCAATATCTCTAATAGCTTTCAAGAAAATGAGGAGGAAAGTCATGTTTTTATATAAATATTAAGTTTCATTTTACTGCGTAATTATTAGTCATAGAACAAATATTCATAATGAGAGTTGTACAGTTTAATTAGGTATATCAGATGCTGCAATTATATTTCCAATATCTCTAATAGCTTTCGAGAAAATGACGAGGAAAGTCATGTTTTTATATAAAAATACGGTTTTATTTTACTGCGTAATTATTAGTCATAGAACAAATATTCATAATATCAGTTGTACAGTTGAATTAGGTGTATCAGATGATGCAATGATATTTCCAATATCTCTAATAGCTTTCGAGAAAACGAGGAAGAAAGTAATTTAAAAAAAAGTAAAATTCAGTATTTATTAGTACTAGTGAAAATATTCATAATGACAATAGTAGATTTTAATCAGGTCTATCAGATGCTGCAATGATATTTCAAATATCTCTAATAGCTTTCGAGAAAATGAGGAGAAATGTCATTTTTTTTATATAAATATATAGTTTCATTTTACTGCGTAATTATTAGTCATAGAACAAATATTCATAATGTCAGTTTTACAGTTTAATTAGGTCTATCAGATGCTGCAGTGATATTTTCAATATCTCTAATAGCTTTCGAGAAAATGAGGAGGAAAATCATGCTTTTATATAAATATTAAGTTTCATTTTACTGCGTAATTATTAGTCATAGAACAAATATTCATAATGATAGTTGTACAGTTTAATTAGGTGTATCAGATGCTGCAATGATATTTCCAATATCTCTAATAGCTTTCGAGAAAATGAGGAGGAAAGTTATGTTTTTATATAAATATTAAGTTGCATTTTACTGAGTAATTATTAGCCATAGAACAAATATTCATAATATCAGTTGTACAGTTTAATTAAGTGTATCAGATGCTGCAATGATATTTCCAATATCTCTAATAGCTTTCGAGAAAATGAGGAGGAAAGTCATGTTTTTAAATAAATATTAAGTTTAATTTTACTGCGTAATTATTAGTCATAGAACAAATATTCATAATGACAGTTGTACAGTTTTATTAGGTGTATTAGATGCTGCAATGATATTTCCAATATCTCTAATAGCTTTCGGGAAAATGAGGAGGAAAGTCATGTTTTTATATAAATATTAAGTTTCATTTTACTGCGTAATTATTAGCCATAGAACAAGTATTCATAATATGAGTTGTACAGTTTAATTAAGTGTATCAGATGCTGCAATGATATCTCCAATATCTCTAATAGCTTTCGAGAAAATGAGGAGGAAAGTCGTGTTTTTAAATAAATATTAAGTTTAATTTTACTGTGTAATTATTAGTCATAGAATAAATATTCATAATATCAGTTTTACAATTTAATTAGGTGTATCAGATGCTGCAATGATATTTCCAATATCTCTAATAGCTTTCGGGAAAATGAGGAGGAAAGTCATGTTTATATATAAATATTAAGTTTCATTTTACTGCGTAATTATTAGTCATAGAACAAATATTCATAATGACAGTTGTACAGTTTAATTAGGTGTATCAGCTGCTGCAATTATATTTCCAATATCTCTAATAGCTTTCGGGATAATGAGGAGGAAATTCATGTTTTTAAATAAATATTAAGTTTCATTTTACTGCGTAAATATTAGTCATAGAACAAATATTCATAATATCAGTTGTACAGTTTAATTAGGTCTATCAGCTGCTGCAATGATATTTCCAATATCTCTAATAGCTTTCGAGAAAATGAGGAGGAAATCATGTATTTATATAAATATTAAGTTTCATTTTACTGCGTAATTATTAGTCATAGAACAAATATTCATAATGAGAGTTTGTACAGTTTAATTAGGTGTATCAGATGCTGGAATTATATTTCCAATATCTCTAATAGCTTTCGAGAAAATGACGAGGAAAGTCATGTTTATATATAAAAATGCGGTTTTATTTACTGCGTAATTATTAGTCATAGAACAAATATTCATAATATCAGTTGTACAGTTGAATTAGGTGTATCAGATGATGCAATGATATTTCCAATATCTCTAATAGCTTTCGAGAAAACGAGGAAGAAAGTAATTTAAAAAAAAGTAAAATTCAATATTTATTAGTACTAGTGAAAATATTCATAATGACAGTAGTAGATTTTAATCAGGTCTATCAGATGCTGCAATGATATTTCAAATATCTCTAATAGCTTTCGAGAAAATGAAGAGGAATGTCATGTTTTTATATAAATATATAGTTTCATTTTACTGCGTAATTATTAGTCATAGAACAAATATTCATAATGTCAGTTTTACAGTTTAATTAGGTCTATCAGATGCTGCAGTGATATTTTCAATATCTCTAATAGCTTTCGAGAAAATGAGGAGGAAAATCATGTTTATATATAAATATTAAGTTTCATTTTACTGCGTAATTATTAGTCATAGAACAAATATTCATAATGAGAGTTGTACAGTTTAATTAGGTGTATCAGATGCTGGAATTATATTTCCAATATCTCTAATAGTTTTTGAGAAAATGAGGGGGAAATTCATGTTTTTATATAAAAATTAAGTTTCATTTTACCGCGCAATTATTAGTCATAGAACAAATATTCATAATAACAGTTGTACAGTTCAATTAGTTGTATTAGATGCTGCAATGATATTTCCAATATCTCTGATGGCTTTCGAGAAAATGAGGAGGAAAGTCATGTTTTTATATAAATATTAAGTTTCATTTTACTGCGTAATTATTAGCCATAGAACAAATATTCATAATATCAGTTGTACAGTTTAATTAGGTGTATCAGATGCTGCAATGATATTTCCAATATCTCTAATAGCTTTCGGGAAAATGAGGAGGAAAGTCATGTTTATATATAAATATTAAGTTTAATTTTACTGCGTAATTATTAGTCATAGAACAAATATTCATAATATCAGTTTTACAATTTAATTAGATGTATCAGATGCTGCAATGATATTTCCAATATCTCTAATAGCTTTCGGGAAAATGAGGAGGAAAGTCATGATTATATATAAATATTAAGTATCATTTTACTGCGTAATTATTAGTCATAGAAAAAATATTCATAATGAGAGTTCTATAGTTTAATTAGGTGTATCAGCTGCTGCAATGATATTTCCAATATCTAATAGCTTTCAAGAAAATGAGGAGGAAAGTCATGTTTTTATATAAATATTAAGTTTCATTTTACTGCGTAATTATTAGTCATAGAACAAATATTCATAATGAGAGTTGTACAGTTTAATTAGGTGTATCAGATGCTGCAATTATATTTCCAATATCTCTAATAGCTTTCGAGAAAATGACGAGGAAAGTCATGTTTTTATATAAAAATACGGTTTTATTTTACTGCGTAATTATTAGTCATAGAACAAATATTCATAATATCAGTTGTACAGTTGAATTAGGTGTATCAGATGATGCAATGATATTTCCAATATCTCTAATAGCTTTCGAGAAAACGAGGAAAAAAGTAATTTAAAAAAAAGTAAAATTCAATATTTATTAGTACTAGTGAAAATATTCATAATGACAATAGTAGATTTTAATCAGGTCTATCAGATGCTGCAATGATATTTCAAATATCTCTAATAGCTTTCGAGAAAATGAGGAAGAATGTCATTTTTTTTATATAAATATATAGTTTCATTTTACTGCGTAATTATTAGTCATAGAACAAATATTCATAATGTCAGTTTTACAGTTTAATTAGGTCTATCAGATGCTGCAGTGATATTTTCAATATCTCTAATAGCTTTCGAGAAAATGAGGAGGAAAATCATGCTTTTATATAAATATTAAGTTTCATTTTACTGCGTAATTATTAGTCATAGAACAAATATTCATAATGATAGTTGTACAGTTTAATTAGGTGTATCAGATGCTGCAATGATATTTCCAATATCTCTAATAGCTTTCGAGAAAATGAGGAAAGTTATGTTTTTATATAAATATTAAGTTGCATTTTACTGAGTAATTATTAGCCATAGAACAAATATTCATAATATCAGTTGTACAGTTTAATTAAGTGTATCAGATGCTGCAATGATATTTCCAATATCTCTAATAGCTTTCGAGAAAATGAGGAGGAAAGTCATGTTTTTAAATAAATATTAAGTTTAATTTTACTGCGTAATTATTAGTCATAGAACAAATATTCATAATGACAGTTGTACAGTTTAATTAGGTGTATTAGATGCTGCAATGATATTTCCAATATCTCTAATAGCTTTCGGGAAAATGAGGAGGAAAGTCATGTTTTTATATAAATATTAAGTTTCATTTTACTGCGTAATTATTAGCCATAGAACAAGTATTCATAATATCAGTTGTACAGTTTAATTAAGTGTATCATATGCTGCAATGATATTTCCAATATCGCTAATAGCTTTCGAGAAAATGAGGAGGAAAATCGTGTTTTTAAATAAATATTAAGTTTAATTTTACTGTGTAGTTATTAGTCATAGAACAAATATTCATAATATCAGTTTTACAATTTAATTAGGTGTATCAGATGCTGCAATGATATTTCCAATATCTCTAATAGCTTTCGGGAAAATGAGGAGGAAAGTCATGTTTATATATATTGCTGCCGGCGGTGTTGCCAAACCGCAGTTATCGTACCGTATAATTATCTATTGAATATCACATAAATACTCATAAGAACGGTAATTCTGATACATAAGACAATAGAAATTTGTAAATAATGATAAAACTTGTTACACTGGCCTATACTTATTGTCATCATACGTTTGGTATATGCATGGGAATGATATAAAGATCTTGGCACAGACGTCGTGCCGCAAACACAGGAGAGGGAGACGCTGCTGGCACATACGGTGTGCCGCAAGAACTGAATGGGTTAATTATAGAAAGCAGTAGTAGTAGAAGTAGTAGTAGTAGTAGTAGTAGTAGTAATAGCAGCAGTAGTAGTAGGAGTAGATTAATAAGGTAGAAAGGCAAGAAAAAGCTATACTCCGGTAGATGAAAGAGACGTGCTCACTCCACCTGTAAATACGAGGGTGAGGTAAATAGGTTAGTTCATCATCTGAGTGAAGGGAGAGGAGAGGAGAGGAGGAGGAGGGAGAGGAGAATGACACTGGAGGGAAGAGTAAGAAAAGAGAATGAAAGGAGAGGAATAGTAGAGAAATAATAACATAGAGAGAGAGAGAGAGAGAGAGAGAGAGAGAGAGAGAGAGAGAGAGAGAGAGAGAGAGAGAGAGAGAGAGTAAACAAAGGAAATAGTAACAATAAGGAGACAAGCTCACATTTGATCTCCATCTCTCCGGAGGGAAGAATTGTAATGGAGGAAAGAGGTGGATGGGAGGAGGAAATACAATGGAGTAGTATCTCTCTCTCTCTCTCTCTCTCTCTCTCTCTCTCTCTCTCTCTCTCTCTCTCTCTCTCTCTCTCTCTCTCTCTCTCTCTCTCTCATTACTAATCTTCACCTTTGTCTCGGAACTAAAATACTTGCTGTTTCGAATCGTTAAACTGAAGCATTTTTCGAACCTTTGTAACAGCTTCGAACATTTTGAACGTGTTTCGGATCCCATTCATTCCTTTCCGTCTGTTATGATGTAATATAAAAATAGTTGTTATGTATATATGGAGAGAGAGAGAGAGAGAGAGAGAGAGAGAGAGAGAGAGAGAGAGAGAGAGAGAGAGAG
>JAPQNM010000020.1:11316266-11325072 GCA_029783475.1 Metacarcinus magister
TTCTTTTTTCTCTTTATCTACTTCATTTCTCTTGCTTTACTCTTTCAATTCTTTCGTTTCTCTTTCGTTGACTTACTTTCCTCCTTCTTCCTCTTATTCTCCTTCATCCTCCTTCATGTCCTCGTGTTCATCCTGACTTATTGTCCTTCCTTAATCGCCTTGTCCTCACTGCCTCTCTTCCTCCTCCTCCTCCTCCTCCTCCTCCTCCTCCTCCTCCTCCTCCTCCTCCTCCTCCTCCTCCTCCTCCTCCTGCTGCTGCTTCCTTTGTGAGGCTGTTAGAATGGCAGGAAGAAAGGCGGCCAAGGAGGTAGGAATGACAAGTAGGAGGAGGAGGAGGAGGAGGAGGAGGAAGAAGAGACGAAGTGCATGAGATGTAGACGAAAAGAGAGAGAGAGAGAGAGAGAGAGAGAGAGAGAGAGAGAGAGAGAGAGAGAGAGAGAGAGAGAGAGAGAGAGAGAGAGAGAGAGAGAGAGACAGACAGGCAGACAGTGGGATAATAAGCCTCAACCCATACAGGAAAAACAAACCAGTGCAAAACATTAATTCTAGTTTCCTTTGAGGGGAAAAAACAACAACAGGTCTTTACTGTCATGACGCCAGTTGTTATTAATAGTTTTTTGGTGTTATTATTGTTTTTTATTACCACAATTACTACTACTACTACTACTACTACTACTACTACTACTACTACTACTACTACTACTACTACTACTACTACTACTACTATGAGAGAGAGAGTGAGAAAGAGAGAGAGAGAGGAACCAAGGGACACACAGGGTCTAAGAGGGCGCTGCGACCCCCTGGTGACCCACTCTCGTCCTTGCTACCCCGGGGGCCATTAAAGCTGATTGACCAGGCCACGTGCGCCCCCTTCCCTCCCCTTCCTCCTACCCCCCTTCCTCCTCCTCAGGTGAAGGTCGATCCCCCTGGGTTAGGGAGGGTGAAGGGATTTCTGGAATGTTGTGAGGAGGAGGAGGAAGAGGGGAAGGTGGTTTGTGCATTTTTTGGGAGTGAAGCTTTGAGAGTATGGTGTGGGTGGGCGTGGGTGGTGTGTGGGGTGTGGGTTGGGGAGGTGGTGAGGGTGATGAGCCTTGCAAAGTGTTGTGTAGTGAGGTGCAGGATGGGTTGGGGGTTTGGTGGGTTTTGTTTTTGGGGGTTTAGGGAGGGGTGATGCTTTGATACGTGTGAGAGAGAGAGAAAATATATATATATATATATATATATATATATATATATATATATATATATATATATATATATATATATATATATATATGCGAGTGAGAGTGTGTGCAGGGGTTTGGCAGTGTGGTAAATTACATCACCGCATCTTCTCTGACGGAATTGCAATCCTTTGGTAGTGGTGGTTTCAGTGCGCGGTGCCCAGCCTGGTGGTGAGAGGACAGGCCACGTTACCTCGCCCCCGGTACCCGCATTGTGTCCCTTCTCAACCCACGGGTACAGTGTTGACTGGCGTAGTGGCCGGGACACCGCTGGCGGGGGCGGCGGTGGGCGGTGCGTGATGCCGCCATGTCCGGCTGGCGAGTGTGGCAGCTGGTGGGGTGGCTGGTACCCGAGCGACGCAGCGCCCCCGACCAGCGGCGGCAGCTGCGGCCCCACGCCTCACCGAGGGGCTCGCGTTCCCTCTTCACCTCTCCGACGCACGGGGTGGCCCCCACCGGGGAGGACACTAACCATCTTCGCCGCAGCCTAAGCTGCCTCGAGCAGCAGCCGGAGCTTGATTCTCCCGCAAACCACACAGTTCCTCCAAACCCAACACCATCAAGCCCTCCCAAGGACACCACCCTTATAGTCCCTACAGTTCCTGCAGTCCTCCCAAGACCCACACTCGCCGCAGTCTCAACAACTCATGCGGCTCCCAATGTTCCTGCAGCTCCTTCAGGCCCAAAGGAGCCAACCGGACAGACAAGGCAGCGTGACGTCACGGCTGGAACCAGACAAGTCACCTCATCGGCTACGCTTCCTCGGGCCAGCTCCAGACGACGGTCACTGCCAGTATCCTCCGAAGATGGCGACGGTCGTCAGACATCCTTCTCTAGGAGGATGTCAGTGCAGCCCTCGGGGCGGCGGCACCTCAACTCTCAGGGCCATGCAGCTGCTTCTGGTTCTTACACATGGACAAAGAACACAACGAGGGAGAGGTCTCCCCTCGTCACTAGTGGAATGGGTGGATATGACAAGGTAGAAGAGAACTCTCAGGACAACACCCGTTCCACCCTTTCTCTTCATTTGACTTCCAGCGGACTCTCCGTGGCCACCAGCGTCAACGAAACCTCATGCTCAGACAGCTCGGCGGCGGGGGCAGAAGGCGACGCGACGCTCTGTCGCCTGCGGGAGGCCGTCGCCCGCCGGGCATCGACCGTCAAGACAACCGACAGCCCCTTGTCGCCCCTCGCGCCTTCTTCTACCACCTCCGCCGCAGTTGCCGCTGCAGCTGCGAGTCTAAGGTCCAATCTTAAACCAAAGAGCCAATTGAGGCGCAGAAGATCAGATTCAGGACATTCTGTGACCTTCGACCTACCGGAGGACTGCGACAACCTGGGGGCGATTCGCGGTGGACGGGGTGACTGCGAGCCGCTGTCCAAATGCATGAAGGACCACCAGAACATGCGGGAGCAGATTGGTGGGCGGGACAGACGGCGGCGGGACGACGACCCTCACGACGAAGTGCTGACGTGGCTCTCCGCCGGCGAAGTAGGTCAGTGCCTAGCCGACAGGGCGCCCACGCCTGGAATTGGCCTAGATGTCACCCCGTCTGATGCCCGCAGCCCGGTCTGGCCGAAACCTACACTACCCGGGTTAGCGGCCATGGCGGTCCTGAGCCCGGGCCTTGGAGAATCAGCCAGCAGCCCATGTGGATCACTGCCTCACAAGACTACCTCCCCTGCCGCCCCCCGGCAGCCCCCACGGTTACCCACACCCCAGCATAGTCAGGCCTCCTTAGAGTGGTCCTCCACGGACAGTGGCGGGCCGGACTCTGGGTACTGGGGTGCAGGCGAGGCCCCTGTGGCCACAAGACATGGCGTGCGGGTGGTGTCGCGGGGCCGCGAAATACTGCTGCCGTACGCCTGCCTGCACCGAGGCCGCCTCCACCTACGCATCGTTAGAGGTGAGTCGTCGTGGATCCTTCAGGTTCTTGGGGCCACTCCAAGAACCTGGCCTGAATTTTGTTATTTCATGTCACTCAGGTCACACACAAGCTGCAGCTCCATCCTCCCTCCCTCCCTCCCCTGACTTCTTGTCTTCTCCTCTCTTTCCTGTTCCTTATTCTCCCCAGAACTCTGTCCGCCACGCCCACTCACCTTCACCCTCGCCCGCACCCATGGAAGGAAAAGAAAATGAGGGAGATATAGTGGACAATAGTCTCCTCTTTTTTCTCCTCCTCCTCCTCCCCTCCTCCTCCTCTCCTCCTCCTCCTCCTCCTCCTCCTCCTCCTCCTCCTCCTCCTCCTCTATTGGTCTTTTTTCTTACTCCTATAAAATGATTCCAGCAAAGAACTGACAAAAAAGAAAAGAAAGGTCCACCACAGTCACTCCCACTCTCTCCCCTCCTCCTCCTCCTCCTCCTCCTCCTCCTCCTCCTCCTCTCCTCCTCTCTCCTCCTCCTCCTCCTCTTCCTTCTCATTATTATTATTATGTGTGAGAACGACGTAGTTATATTGCCGTAGAGAAGACAGTGGACAGAGTTATCTCTTCCTTCTCCTCCTCCTGCTCCTCCTCCTCCTCCTCCTCCTCCTCCTTCTCTCCTTATCCTCTCCCTCCTCCTCCTCCTCCTCCTCCTCCTCCTCCTCCTCCTCCTCCTCCTCCTCCTCCTCCTCTCCTCCTCCTCCTCCCTCCTCCCTCTCCTCCTCCTCCTCTTCCCTTCCTCCTCCTCCTCTCCTCCTCTTTTTCTCTTTCCTTTTTTCCTTTCTTTTCCTTTCTTCCTCTTTCTTCCTCTTTCCTCTCTTTTTCTCCTCTTCCTTTTTTCCTTTTTTTTCCTCCATTCTCCTGTTGTGAACTTTTTTTTGCTGTTGGCTGGTTTTTTTTTTTTTTTTTTTTTTTTTTTTTTTTTTTTTTTTTTTTTTTTTTTTGTTTTTTTTTTTTTTTTTTTTTTTTTTTTTTTTTTTTTTTTTTTTTTTTTTTTTTTTTTTTTTTTTTTTTTTTTTTTTTTTTTTTTTTTTTTTTTTTTTTTTTTTTTTTTTTTTTTTTTTTTTTTTTTTCTTTTTCTTTTTTTTTTTTTTTTTTTTTTTTTTTTTTTTTTTTTTTTTTTTTTTTTTTTCCTTTCTTAGTCCTTTTTTTTTTTTTTTTTTTTTTTTTTTTTTTTTTTTATTTTTTTTCTTTTTTTTTTTTTTTTCTTTTTTTTTTCCTTTTCCGTTTCTTTTTTTTTTTTTTTTGTTTTTTTTTCTTTGGTTTTCTTTCTTTTTTTTTTTTTCTTTTTTTTTTTTTTTTTTTTTTTTTCTCTCCTTTTTTTTTTTTTTTTTTTTTTTTTTTGTCTTTTTTTTTTTTTTTTTTTTTTTTTTTCTTTTTTTTTGTTTTTTTCTTTTCCCTTTTCTTCTTTTTTTCGTTTCCTCTTTTTCCTCTTTCCTCTCTCTCTTTCTTACTCTCTTTCTCTTCTCTCTCTTTCTTTCCTCTATTATTCAATCTTCTTTCTTTACTTTCCTTTTCCTCTTTACCCGACCTGCTAAGGCTCTGTAATGAGGTTTGATGAGCACGTAATGTGTACGTTCCGCCGTCCTTTTCCCTCTTCTCCCTTCTTTTTCTTCCCCTCGCACTTTTTTTTTTTTTGTTTTTTTGTTTTTTTTGGTGTGTTTTTTTTTTTTTTTTTGTTTGTTTTTGTTTTTGGTTTTTTTTTTTTTTTGTTTTTTTTTTTTTTTGTTTTTTTTTTTTTTTTACATATCCTTCCCCTCCTCCTACCTCCCTTGCACTCCCTTCCATTTAACTACCTTCCCCTCACCTTCCCCTCACCTTCCCCTCACCTTAATTAACCCTTTCCTCACACCCTTGCCTTCACCCCTCTCCCCATCACTTTTTTTTTTTTTTTTTTTCTCTCCCTCCCTCCTCCCCTTTCACCCTCTCGACCCTCTCTCTCTCTCCTCCCTCTCTCTCTCGCTCTCCTCCCTCCCTCCCTCTCATTCTCTCTCCTCTTCCCCTCCTCGCCTTCTCTCTCTCTCTGCTCCTTTTCTCCCTCTCCTCATCCTCTCGTCTCCTCTCTTCTTCTTTCCTCTCTCTCCCCCTCCCTCTCTCTCCCTCTCTTCTCCCTCCTTCTCTCTCTCCATCCTCTTCTTTCCTCTTCCCCTCTTCTCTCCTTTCGCTCTTCGCCTCTCTCCCTCTCCCTTTTTTTGTTTTTTTTTTTTTTTTTTGTTTTTTTCCCACCTCCCAAGTATTCTTTCCTTCCTCTTATCTCCAGTTGTTTTTTGGTTTTTGTTTTTTTTTTTTTTTTTTTTTTTTTTTTTTTTTTTTTTTTTTTTTTTTTTTTTTTTTTGTTTCTTTGGTCTTTTTGCCTTTCTTTCTTCATCTACACTCTCTCTCTCTCTCTCTCTCTCTCTCTCTCTCTCTCTCTCTCTCTCTCTCTCTCTCTCTCTCTCTCTCTCTCTCTCTCTCTCTCTCTCAACCTCCCTACCCTCACTTTCCTAATCCTTCAAGTAGCTTATAGAGTCTGCCTCAATGTAACGCCTCGTAGAGAGAGAGAGAGAGAGAGAGAGAGAGAGAGAGAGAGAGAGAGAGAGAGAGAGAGAGAGAGAGAGAGAGAGAGACTAATTTATGGTATGTCACTTTGCATTATTGTTATTATTATTATTACTTTGTTATTATTATTATTATTATTGTTATTATTATTTTTACTATCATCATTATTATTATTGTTATTATTTTTATTGTTAGTTGAGTAAATATTAACAAGGTGTTGATCGTAAGTTTCAAATGGACAAAAGCCAGAAGGGAACAGGATGAAAAGTATAGATCAGGATTCAGCAGACGGTTTGGAGGGCAGCCAGGAGGAGGAAGAAGAGGAGGAGAGGAGATGGAGATGGAGGATATCTAGGAGGAGGAGGGAGGAGGAGAGAAAATAAGAATTCTACTTTAGCTCTCACCCATTCCAATCACCGCATACACTCCTCCCCTTCTTCCTCCTCTTCCTCCTCCTCCTCTTCTTCCCTTTCACCTTGATGGCCGGAAGCCCGCAAATACGTGATTGTTATTGCCCTCTTAGCGTGAAGGTAATTAGTGTGACCTGTTTCATACGGGTCACAGGTCAAGGATAGCAGGTCAGGGCAGGTCAGGTTTATTGCCAGGTCAGCTTAGGTTATGAGTGTTGTGTTGCAAATTTAATTATGTGTGTGTGTGTGTTGTATGACTCTTTCTTCTCTCTCTCTCTCTCCTCTCTCTCATCTCTCTCTCTCTCTCTCTCTCTCTCTCTCTCTCTCTCTCTCTCTCTCTCTCTCTCTCTCTCTCTCTCTCTCTCTCTCTCTCTCCACTGCAAACATTAACATCTCACTAAGAGGAAGGTTTCTACTTAGCATATAAATTCCCTTTTTATCATAGTAAGCGAGAATTGGCGCTGGACTTAGGAAATGCTTAACGGTATTATTATTAGAGAGAGAGAGAGAGAGAGAGAGAGAGAGAGAGAGAGAGAGAGAGAGAGAGAGAGAGAGAGAGAGAGAGAGAGAGAGAGAGAGAGAGAGAGAGACGGGGAGAGAGACGGGGAGAGACAGCTATTTATAATCTCAAGGTCCTGCTATTGTATCGCCATTTCTATAATTACTAACTTACGTTCTCTATTTCATGTTGTTTTTTTTTCTTGCATTTCCTACCCTTCCCTTCCCTGTTCCTTCCCCTCACCTCCCCTCACCTCCCTCCTCTCGCCCTCACTGTATTTTTGAGTGGCCGTATCACTTCATCCTGTCACATACTAATGAAGCCAATTTCACGAAGGAAAATAAAATCGAAACCGAACTGGAAGGGGGGGTGGAGAAACCGAGGGAAAGTGGAGGGAAAGGTTCTGGAAGAGTAAGGGGCAGAGCGTGGGTCTTCAGGAGGCATGGGTGGGTCTGGAAACGGCAGGGAGATAGCTGGAAGGAGAGAAATAGAAGAACACCAAGTTATAAGCATAAGATATAGGCTGGAAGGGTAAAGGGCAGGTGGTAGAGGTTCATAGGCGGAGGGAAGGGTCTGGAAGCGGCAGGGAAGGGTCTGGAAGGGGCGAAAGGGTTGGCAGGGAGTTATGGAACGTGTCTTGCTGGAAAAGCCTGGAAGAAGGTTAGGTAAAGGGGAAGGGTGGTTGATGGGTGAGGGGGAAGGGAAGATGGAAGATGTTATAGGTATGGAAATAAATGAGGAGGAGGAAAGGAGTGGAGGGGGGGGTGGGGGAGGAGGAGGAAAGGAAAAGCCATCCCTACAGACAGCTAAAAGGAATGCATTACCTTATGGAATGTTGATAAAAGGAGGCGAAGGAAGAGATTGAATAGGAGGAGAAGGTCAGGTGGAGATTGAAATGGCTAAGAGGGGAAGTGAGGAGATCAGATGGAAGAGGAGGAAGAAGAAGAAGAAGTGAAGAGAGGAAATAATAGTGCGTGGGAGTGGCTGAAGGAGGAGGAAGAGGAGGAGGCATTGGTGATAGTAGCGGTGGGGGAGGAGGCAGAGGAGGAACAGAATGAGAGATGGAGGAGGAGGAGGAGGAGGAGAGAAGGAAGAGTAACAGAATGAGGTGAAGAAGGAGTTGGAGGGAGAGGAGGAGCAGCAGCAGCAGCAGCAAGAAGACTGCGAGGCCAAGGTAATTGAGTTTCTCATTTCGAGGACTGAAGTTGAGGAGGAGAAGGAGTAGGAGGAGAAGGAGGAGGAAGAGGAGGAGGGGGAGGAAGAAGAGGAGGGTATTCTGCCTAACTGCCTTTCCCTTTCCTTCTTCCTCCTCCTCCTCCTCCTCTTCCTCCTCTTCGTCTTCGCCAATTCTTACTTGCCTCAGCCGAGATCAAATTTAACTTTTCATTTTCATTATCAAGTTTTCGACAAGATTAAGACGCAGTCACACGCACACAAAGAAGATTCTCTCTCTCTCTCTCTCTCTCTCTCTCTCTCTCTCTCTCTCTCTCTCTCTCTCTCTCTCTCTCTCTCTCTCTCTCTCTCTCTCTCTCTCTCTCTCTCTCTCTCTCTAAGGGAGATAAAGGAAAGGGAGTTGGGAAGGCGTTTTAGTTCAGGAGAGAGGAGAGAGAGAGAGAGTGAGAGAGAGAGAGAGAGAGAGAGAGAGAGAGAGAGAGAGAGAGAGAGTAGGAAGAAAAGAGAAAAGGAGAGAAGGGGAAGGGTGTTACGGGCATGAAGGACGAGGAAAGTTCTATAGACATTATACACACACACACACACACACACACACACACACACACACACACACACACACACTTCTAGCGAGTTAAGCAATATTTTAGTCATCATTATTATTATTATTATTACTATCATTATTATTATTATCATTATTGTCGTTTTTTACTGTCGTTTGAAGTGGCAATGTCGGCTGGTGCGATGGTGGTGGTGGTGATGGTGGTGGTGATGGTGGTGGTGGTGGTGGTGGTGGTGGTGGTGATGGTGGTGTTATTGCGATAGTTGTCTGGGTCTGGGGGTCGGCCTCCAGGGGTGTTTCGGTTCGTGTCGGCGGCGTCGTCGGTCGGTTCGCGGGGCGCGTTCGGTTCGGCGGGGCCATGATGGGTGGGGGCGGGGGTGGTATGGGGCGGGGGTGGTGACACGGTTTTCAAATTTACTCTGTACCTCTGTACTTTACTTAACTCTGCTGATGGTGTGCACACCTGTCTGCCCCGCTGATA
>JAPQNM010000020.1:11332672-11370172 GCA_029783475.1 Metacarcinus magister
TTTATTCACAAATTTTCCCACGGAGGTGAAGACAAATTTTTTCCTCCCACTCACAATACTGAAACTTTTGGATTACAACATTTCTCACCAACAACTTAGCAGAAGAAACTAAACTTTATCAAGGGAAAGTTGCAAAATAAAGTTGCATGTTGCTATTCTGAGGGGAGGGGAGGGGTGGGGGGTTCAAGGAAGACGAAATACTTCCACCCCAAGAAAGAGTAAGGAATGCTGATAAAGTGCAAAGTTTGAGAGTCATGACGGGGCACTCAAGTAAAAGACTGGTCATCCGAGGAATATAAAACAGTCTCCTTAAATAGAACGAGGAGTAGCCTCATAGAAAACTGTTTTTTCCACATACTAGGAGGCTGGAAAACCATGAGAAAGAGAGAGAGAGAGAGAGAGAGAGAGAGAGAGAGAGAGAGAGAGAGAGAGAGAGAGAGAGAGAGAGAGAGAGAGAGAGAGAGAGAGAGAGACTAGTGCACTTTGTTAGAGAGACAGGAAAGGGTATAGGCAGAGTGAATACAGACATACAGTGAGTGACAGACTTTGATCCTTCTCTCACTCACCCTGTATGTGAATCGCCGAGTGTATGTTTTGCAGCTCGTGTGTGTGTGTGTGTGTGTGTGTGTGTGTGTGTGTGTGTGTGTGTGTGTGTGTGTGTGTGTGTGTGTGTGTCAGGCTGGAGTGGGGCTCTGCCTTTCATCTTACGTGTCACTATGTTTTTTTTTATTTCCTCTCGCTCTATTTTTTTTCTCTCGTTTTTTCCTTTTTCTCTCCACACACACACACACACACACACACACACACACACACACACACACACACACACACACACACACACACACACACACACACACACTCTCAGAATATCAATATCGTGATGAAATTGAATAAATTCTTAAAAAGGCTGCAATTTCGGAGCAACATATGCAACACATTCAACATTTCCTTTAATAATAATGATAGTTGTATAATAATAGTAGTAGTAGTAGTAGTAGTAGTAGTAGTAGTAGTAGTAGTAGTAGTAGTAGTAGTAGTAGTAGTAGAGGAAGTTACACACACGAAAAGTCACATATAGAAACCACATCAATATTTGTTTCTATTTAAAGGAAGAGGAAGGGGTGGTAAAGAGAGGGAGGGATGAGGGGATTGAGGGGAGGTGAGAGGGGAAAGGAGGAAGAGGGAAAAGGAGGAGGAGGGGAAAACAAGTGAAAGGGGAAAGGAGTGAGAGGGAAAAGGTATATTACTTGTCGTACGAACTTAGGTATTATAGGTAATTAGGCAGGTGAACTTCCGACTGGGTGGTTGTCAAGTGTTTAGGTGAAATTATTAGGGTGGGCTTGGGCTGTGTATTACTTTCTCTCTCTCTCTCTCTCTCTCTCTCTCTCTCTCTCTCTCTCTCTCTCTCTCTCTCTCTCTCTCTCTCTCTCTCTCTCTCTCTCTCTCTCTCACTTTTTTTTCTTTCTCTCTCTTCTCCAGATTATCGGAATATTGGGACAAGCTCAATTGATTCTTTTATCCTCTTCCTTCTACTCTCCTCCTCCTCCTCCTCCTCCTCCTCCTCCTCCTCCTCCTCCTCCAGGTGATGACTGTGAAGCCTGAGGGGCGGCCAGCTGAAGAAACAGAAGGGGGTGTTACACTGACTAAGAGGTGGTACAAGGGAGGAAGAGGAGGAGGAGGAGAAGGAGGAGGAGGAGGAGGAGGAGGAGGAGGAGGAGGAGGAGGAGGAGGAGGGCCAGTGAGGGTGAAGACAAGAAGCTTCCTGGGGATTACTGGTGTCCTTCTGGAGGAGGAGGAGGAGGAGGAGGGAGGAAAAGAAAAATGGAAGAGAGAGAAAAATGTACGACAAAGTGAAGGATTTTCAGAGGAAAGGAAGTGAAGGAGGAGGAAGAAGAGGAGAAGGAGGAAGAAGAAGAAGAGGAGGAGGAGGAGGAGGAGGAGGAGGAGGAGGAGGAGGAGAAAGACGAACAGGAGCTTATGGTCAAGAAATTAGCTGTCAAAGTTTATAGATTTTTTTTAATTGAGTCCTTACCCTATATATGTCTGTCTGTTTGTGTGTCTATCTGTCTGTCTGTATGTATGTATGTATGTATGTATGTATATGTTGTCAGTCTGTTCTCTCTCTCTCTCTCTCTCTCTCTCTCTCTCTCTCTCTCTCTCTCTCTCTCTCTCTCTCTCTCTCTCTCTCTCACTCTCACTCTCTCCTAAAACTAATCCTTCTTATACTGGCTTACTTAATGGACAAATTTCACTCTCACACCAAATTAAGGTTCCGTAAATATATTTATCTGACGTAGATTGCAACTGTGACGTCATGACCAGCCATCCAATCACGTCGTAGCAATATTCTTCTTCAGCCAATCACCAATCACCTTACTCAACAGACGCCCTCTAGCCGCCCAATCCGTAATCAGCTCTAAGAGTAACCAATAAGGGACGAAAGAGGAGAAAAGAGAGAGAGAGAGAGAGAGAGAGAGAGAGAGAGAGAGAGAGAGAGAGAGAGAGAGAGAGAGAGAGAGAGAGAGAAGGAAGAGGATGAACAGTGGATAATTAAGAAGAGAGAGAGAAAAAAAAGGGGGGAAAAAAGACACAGGAGAGAAAATGAAAGAGTGAGAAAGAGGAGGAAGAAGAAGAGGAAGAGGACAGTGTCATAATTAAAGTTTACGTGTCCTCTTAAGGGTGGGCGTGTAAGGGGGAGGGAAATTATGAAAGGAAGAGAAAAATTAAAGCACGTTGGAAGTAGGAGGAAGGAGAGGAAGGAAAATAAAAACAAGAGAGAGAGAGAGAGAGAGAGAGAGAGAGAGAGAGAGAGAGAGAGAGAGAGAGAGAGAGAGAGAGAGAGAGTAAATAAAAAGTCCATTCTAATAACTATTCTTTCACCTCCAGTTTCAAATAAAATAATACACACGTTTCATGACAACCGACTCCCATTTTCTGTAATATTGCGTGAAAGAAAACGGAAAGCGACTGTAAAGGGAAAGGGAAGACTATACCATAAGGCAAGAGGACACACCAGGTAAGTCCCTGTGTAATTAAGAGGAATTTACCTGGTAAGGGAAAGAGGGGGGGGGGAGGGAGAGACACCAGAATGAGATAAAGAGGATTGAGAGAGAACAAGGGGAAGGAAGGGGAAGAGAGGAAGGGAATTAGCAGGACACGAACTACAGAGAGAGAGAGAGAGAGAGAGAGAGAGAGAGAGAGAGAGAGAGAGAGAGAGAGAGAGAGAGAGAGAGAGAGAGTATGAGGTGGAGGAAGAGGAGATAAGTAATAATATCAGTAAGCCTTTGAACCATTTATATGTTTTTTTTTCTCTTTTTCTATTCCTTTTTTTTATTTATTTTATTTTATCGTTTTATTTTTCACACATCTGGTTGAAACGGTGATCTCTTAGGGGGGGGGCGGGTGAGGGTTTGGGGGGGCGAGGGTGTCGAGTGTCCTTTGGTTTTTTTTTTTGTCTTTCTTTTTTTATATCTATGCATTTTTATTTTTATTATTATTTTTTTTTTCATAGTGCAGCAGTAGTAGTAGGATGTAGTAGAAGTGCCGTGCAGGATATAATGTAATATCCTTCTTTATCCTTTCTGTTTTTTTTCCGTTGTTGTTGCTTGCATGCATTAACTTGATTTTACATAGGATGAAGTATTTATTCATTGTTTATTTATTTATTCATTCCATTTTCATATCAATCTATCTGTATCTGTTTAATTTTGTTTTTCTTCATATATAGGTAAAGGTCAATCTGTCTGTATGTATGTATGTATGTATGTCTGTGTATGTGTTCATGTGTCTATTTATCTATCTATCAATGTATGTCTGTTTCTCTGTCAATGCCTGTCTATTTAACTATCTATCTATATCTACCTGCCTGTCTATATATGTAATTAACTATCTATCTTTCTATCTATCTAAGTTCATTTGGTGTTTTTTTCTGTATCTTTGGATAATCTTTAGACACGCAAATTTCTGTCTTCTAATTACAATGTTTAAGCTTCTTTTCCCTCCACAAAGTTCCAAGTCTATGTTTTAGTTTTTAATTAAAGTTGGGAAAGTTTTTTATATATTTTTTGCTCTCTCTCTCTCTCTCTCTCTCTCTCTCTCTCTCTCTCTCTCTCTCTCTCTCTCTCTCTCTCTCTCTCTCTCTCTCTCTCTCATCTCATTATCCATTAATAAATAGAAATAGGAAAGACTAGAAAATTTTAAAAGACTCTAATGATCACTTCTGAACCTTAATCGTTTAAAAATACAAAATAATTTAATACCTGGAACGAGAGAAAGAAAAAAAAAACGGAAAAATATAAAAGATTTGCGTTACCTGCCTCCTACCTGTCCAGTACGTCAGGTAAATAGATATATTTTGGTACCACTTTCAGTAATTATATTTTTTTCAAGGGTATATAATCATGGTCATTAGGTACCTGGTTTACCTGTCCTTAATTAACTACGGTAGGGCTTACAAATGACCACGTTTAGTAGTATTCTCTCTCTTTTTCTCTCTCTTTCTCTCTCTCTCTCTCTCTTTCTCTCTCTCTCTCGTGTGTGTGAAGAAAAAAAATATGGAGAGAGTGGCACCGAAAGAGAAAAGAAAAGAGAGAGAAAAAGAGAGAGGAAGGGAAATAGGAGAAGAGAGCGGATATAAAAGACAAAATGTCGTGCCATAAAGTTGGTCTTGTAGCGAGGAAAAGAGGAAGGGAGGAAAGCGTTTATGAGAGAGAGAGAGAGAGAGAGAGAGAGAGAGAGAGAGAGAGAGAGAGAGAGAGAGAGAGAGAGAGAGAGAGTGAGTGAGTCGTAGTATCCAATATGAACCTGCCACTCTTGTAGAAGCCAGTCAGTCCTACCAGGTGTCAGACTCTCTCTCTCTCTCTCTCTCTCTCTCTCTCTCTCTCTCTCTCTCTCTCTCTCTCTCTCTCTCTCTCTCGATCTTTCATGAGGAAGTGAGTTAACAGCCTTTGTCATGCTCGTCTCTCCTTGTCTTTCTTTCGTTTTTTCTTTCATTCGTTTCATATTCTCTCTCTCTCTCTCTCTCTCTCTCTCTCTCTCTCTCTCTCTCTCTCTCTCTCTCTCTCTCTCTCTCTCTCTCTCTCTCTCCTTCTTTTCCTTCCTTCTTTTATTTCTATTTCCCTTCTCTTCTTTCCTCCTGAACCATCGAATATTTTTTCCCTGTCAGTTATTTCGTTGATAGAGGAGGAGGGGGAGGAGGAAGAGGAGGACGAGGAGGAGGAGGAGGAGGAAGATGATGAGGAGGAATAGATTAAGAACTGGTTGACACTGTAAGAATTTTGGAGAAGAAGAGAAGGAGGAGGAGGAGGAAGAGGAAGAGAAGAAGGAGGATTAGGTGAAGGAAGATAAAGAGATAGTGAAGAACTGAGGGAAGAAGAGGAAAAATAGATGAGATAACAATAGAATCCAGTGGAGGAGGAGGAGGAGGAGGAGGAAAAAGTGGAGGAGGTGGAGGAGGAGGAGGAGGAGGAGGTGCTGGAGGAGGAGAATATATTGGATAATTTTTTCTAAGATTTCCTTCCAAAAATATTTCCCTCTTAGGTAAAGGCACTAACCCCCCCCATCTCCCCCCCTTTACCTTACCTTACCTACCTCCTCCCCTCTCTTTCCTCCCCTCTCATTCCTCCCCTCTCACTCCTCCCCTCAAAAACATTCACCCCTCCTCCAACCACCACTCCTTCCACTTCAACATACGTCACATTCCTCCTCCTCCTCCTCCTCCTCCTCCTCCTCCTCCTCCTCCTCCTCCTGGTCTCACATTTCACTGCCTTGTGCCAGGTGTTGTCAAAGGTTGCCAGCTGTGCCTTTCTTTTTCCTTTTTTTTCTCTTTTTTTTCTTTCTTTTTTCTTACTCTTTCTAGTCCTTTCCATTTTTCCTCTCGTATTATTACTTGGCCAGTGAGGGGAAGGGGAAGGGGCGAGGGAAGGGGAGGGAGGGAAGGGTTGATAAGGGAAGGGTACAGAGAGAGGGTAAGGGGAATAAGAGAGGAGTGAGGATAAATGGGAAGGGAAGGAGTTCAAACTTTAGTGAGGGGAAGGAATGGAGGGGAACGAGAGGGGAAGAAGGGGAGGGGTAAGAGTGAATGAGGGGAAGGAATGGGTAAATGAGGTGAGGGGAAAAGGGTGATGGGTAGAGCTATCTTTCGTGAGGGGAGAGTGAGTTTGATTTTCTCTTCAAAGTTTTGCTATCAATCTCTCTCTCTCTCTCTCTCTCTCTCTCTCTCTCTCTCTCTCTCTCTCTCTCTCTCTCTCTCTCTCTCTCTCTCTCTCTCAATGAATAGATACATATAAATAAGTGAAGAAGGTCATCAGGTCATATGTAAACAGTACGAACACACACACACACACACACACACACACACACACACACACACACACACACACACACACACCCCAGAAATTTATGAAGACTCGTACTCTAACTTCTAATTAAAGTTTTGGGGCCGATTGCTTGAGAAAAAAAGAAAGTGAGAGAGAGAGAGAGAGAAAGG
Organism: Metacarcinus magister; assembly: GCA_029783475.1. Classification (NCBI taxonomy): domain Eukaryota; kingdom Metazoa; phylum Arthropoda; class Malacostraca; order Decapoda; family Cancridae; genus Metacarcinus; species Metacarcinus magister. Next base: position 11,339,160 of record JAPQNM010000020.1, read on the forward strand.
CATCAAAAGTATAAGATGAAAGGAAATTGAAGTTTTCTTAATTACTCAGATTATACAATACAATGGACAGTCGAGTGAGAGAGAGAGAGAGAGAGAGAGAGAGAGAGAGAGAGAGAGAGAGAGAGAGAGAGAGAGAGAGAGAGAGAGAAAGAGAGAGAGAGAGAGAGAGAGAGAGAGAGAGAGAGAGAGAGAGAGAGAACTGGAATGCCAATTACTCCATACACTTTCAATCCTATTTATACCAATGCACAAAGGGAAGGGGAAGAGGAAAGAGGAAAGAGGAAGAAGTCGAGGTGAAGAAGAAGAAGAGGAAGCTGACTAGGTTGGATGTACACTTCATTTATCAGTTTCTTTGCCAAATTGACTGTCAGAATGGTCTCTCTTATCGCCTTTATGAGAACGTGTGACCGCAACAAACTGAACGGGATCCAGTTGGTCTTTTAGGAACGCCGTTAGAGCTGACCGCAGGCGTAAGAAGAGAAAAGAAGTTAAAAGTGTGAAGGAACGGGAGGAAGAGAGAGAGATATAATGTAAAGGGAATAAGGAAATGGTGATAAACAAGGAAGAGGGAAAGCCAGAAGGAAGGGGCGTTGAGGACTGAGGAGGAAAGGATTAACACTGTATAGGAAATGAGAAGGCAAGGAAGGAGGGTGTGTTATGGAACGGGGAAGATAAGAAAGTAGGGAAAGGGGAGATAGAAAGGGGAAAGGGAAAGGGAAAGCCAGAGGAAAGAGGGCGGGTGCTGGGGCGGGGGCAAGATGGTTGAGATTAAGATTATGAAGGAAGTAATTAAAGTAATGAATTTGTGATCTTTATAGTTAATGAAAGAGTTTTGTCATCAACTTCGAAGCATTTTTGAAGTCCTTAAGGTTACTTCAACAAATATTCCTCTTCATCACCTTTAATTATCTTTTATCATAGGTTAAAAGTAATGTAAAGGGGTCTGAATACCTTCCTACTTTTTATCCTTATCCCTAAACCGGTCACTATTCCTATAACATTGCCTTTGAAATCATAGGAAGCGAGGAATAGGATGCAACTTATAGGATGGAAGGGATTAAATGGCCTTTGGGATGCGGAAGGACTTAGCAATCGGCGAAGGACACAGGTTCTCAAAGTAGGTCATTCTCTTCACTCCAAAAGGGGACGAGGATGAGTATTCCAAACCCGATTACAACCAGGTATTTGTGAGAAAATCGATTGTAATGCTTATTGGTTGTATTGTTTTGCATTTCTCTAAGGTATGTACGTAGTTTTATCATTGTTAAGGCTAGTAGTGTGGTGGTACGGTGGTGGTGTGTGGTGGGGAAGGGTGAAGGGTCGGATCAATGCCTCTTCCATTCCCCTCTAAGCTTCAAAGAGTCTTCGCTATGGAAAAGTTTAATAATCTCTGTCCTGGAATGTGATAAGGTACTCTGGAGTCTGACGAACCATTTTCTTTCAAATTACCCTGATATGGATTTCTTCATCTTCTTTCCTTCATCTCATATAACCCTCTGTGGCCTTTTTGATGCTGTAAGTTAATAATTCCACGGAAATGTCTTACTTGTAGCCTACTTTCCCCCACTCCCTTCCCATCAGTGATCTACTTATGCTTTCCTTTACTGTTGGCTTCAGTTCACACTCTTCCAAGTCTTTGAGGGACGACCCGCAGATGTAGACCTTAAATCTACTTCAAGAATGATTGTAAAACGCTTTGAGTGTGTACTTTTCTCATATCTGAAGGAGCTTTGGGAATCAGGTGGCCTTGCAGGAGCCTAAACTCTTCTTTGATGACACGTAACTGTATCACACCAGGCATTCATACTTACCTTGGAATATTAAGAAGAATGTTCATATCTATCCCACATACGATATAGAAAGCCTGACACTAACACAACACAGATACCGCCAGCCAATACAAGTCAATTTGTCATAGTTAAACAAGGTGACTTTGCATTACATGACTTATCCCATTATTTACAAGAGTGGAGGCAAATTGGTATGTTTTCATCACTTCCGTCTCTCAGTCGCAAACACATCATTGATACACTTCCTGTCTCCTGTCACGGTTACAATGCATACTTTCACTCTCTTACGTAACTGTTTGCTTCTCATCTTCCTCCTCCTCCTCCTCCTCCTCCTCCTCCTCCTCCTCCTCCTCCTCCTCCTCCTCCTCCTCCTCCTCCTCCTCCTCCTCCTCCACACTCCGTCAGCCCCAGATTCATGATTACCACCTCTCATTCCATCTGCTGTCTGCTGTCATGTTGATGCGAAATGTAACCAACCGCGTCATGTCTTCCTGCGATTTTCCTCACAATGAAACTTCCTCTTGTGTTTGTTTTTGTTCTGTTTAAACTCTAAAACTTTTGAATTGATCGTATAACAATTTTTTTTTATTCATATATCCCAGTTATATATTTTTTATCATTGTGGTGAAGTTGAAAAAAAAGTTACCTGGTTTATTTATTTATTTATTTTTTTTTTATCTGTTCGGATGTTGGTCAGGTGTATTAATAGATTATACAAAAAATATGACAAAATCAGGTCAGTGTATATATTCGTACATTTGCGTGTGTTTAGTGCGTGTTAGGGGAGAGATATGGATGTCCACACTCATATTTCTCCCCTCCCCATACACCATTCCCTCTCACCTCTCACACACCTGCCTGTCCTCTCACCTCACCCCACACATACATAAATACACTTCCAACTAATTTGCTAATGACAGCTGATCATTTTTTTCAACGCAATTTGTTACGTGAAGAGTGATGGGGATTTTAAGTGTGTGCGTGTGTGTGTGCGTGTGCGTGTGCGTGTGCGTGTGCGGCCCTTTAAACACCAACACAGATCTATTCCCATGATAGTTATTCCTCCATTACGCTTTTCACTTCACGTCAAAAATAAAATACAGTGCCACTATGCAAGTCACTTTGAGGGCTGCAGTGCCAACACACGTGCCTTTCATTAATGTTTATGGTACGGCAGAGTGATGTGACTGGATGGCAGGGAATAAAATACTCGTTCTGTTAAAGTTTATTGAATGTGTAAAATTTTGTGTGGCTTACCTCTAATATCCGTTTTCTCTTCTTCTACAGGTGAGTGGGTCACAGAAAACGTTGTGCTTTGGGGATGACTTCGGTAAGGCTGAGACGATGGTGCGAAAATTCAATCCGCCGCTTCACGCGTTCCTCTCGTTCCCGGTCTATGCCACCTCAGCGCACTCGTTCAGCAAGCAGTTCCCACGCCCACTCCAACACCCACAATACATTCCAGCGGGTGGGGCGTGGGGCCTCTCTACCACCTCGTTCCCACTCCTGCGTGGTGAGGGGCGCCCCGGGACGGAGGTATTACGAAGGTACGGTTCAGATGTGTGCCCTTTGTGGCTGTGTCATTGTACAGTTGTCATTATTATTCTTCCTTCCTCCTTTCTGGGGTATGACAAAGGTAAGAAGCAGATGTATATAAGATGTTAGTTTTACATTTTAGTTACAGTAAACATGTGTTGGTGTAATGTTCGTGTTTATTCATGTACAGACACGACACGATTAGAGTAAGGTGTTGCGTCTCCTTGTTGATGCATACGTGCCTTCACCTCAGTCTCTGTGTGTATATTTGCAAGTCCAAACAGATGTTGTTTTCAGTACGGGAATAAGCGTGTGTACAGTTGTGTGTTGGTCACTATGTTGGCTTGGGGGATGAATAGTTACCTGTCTACCTGAGTGGATAGCTGGGTCATCCATACATTAGTCGGGTGGCAGCTTACAGTGGCGTGTGTTGTGCTTGCTGCGTGTCTGGCTCTTGTCAACACTGGCTTGGGGAGAGACTGGATACTGAAGGGATGCTGGGATGGCTGGCGAGTTGGCTAGGTTAGTTGTATTGGATTTGGGCTTGTACTGGTGTTTCCTTTTCGTTGTGGGGGAAAGGGGGTAAAGACTTGGCTTCGCTGTGTCCATAGGTATTTTATTAATCATGTTCACAGTTCAACGATCGAAGAAACGATAAAATTTGCCGAAAGTGACGTGGTTTTTGTTCTTGTTGTCAAGGATTTTACTTCGATCGAGAGCTTGGCAATGTCTCTCCTGCGAACGAAAATTGGAGTGCAGGAAAGAAAACGAATGCATGCGAGATTCCAAGGGAGACCAGTGTGCCTGTGTATTCTGAACACCAGTATTATTCTAGACATCATGGTAACCTCACACTGCCTCACTAAATCACATCTCGTCAAAGTCAGCCTCTTCTGTGACCGAAGGCAAAGTTGTATTCCTCTTGAAGTGAAAACATGGGTATAAATGTGGCAATTCGTGTAATGATAATAATAATGGGGATGATAGTGATACAAAATAGTAATAGTAATGATAATATCTACATATATATATATTATCAATGATATTTAGTGATTGATAATTACAAAAAGAGGATGACAGCCCGGTGATTTTGCGTTAAAGGCGGAAATAGTACATCCGAACCACACACAACAACAACTCCAACAACAACAATTAATTCGATACTGTTGAACTTGTGCGCCGCGGAGTCACCTGTTTTACGCCTCGATTGTCCTCTAAAGTTAGTGGCTTCACCTGTGCTTGTTAATGTTGTTGTTGTTGGTGGTGGTGGTGGTGCTGCTGCTGCTGCTGCTGCTGCTGCTGCTAATTTTAATGATTTTTTTTCTTGAAGTTATTCTTTCTTTGCTTTTTGTTTTATTATTATTATTTTCTTGTTCTTCCTCCTCCTCCTGCTCCTCCTTCTATGTCTTATTTTTCTTATTATTATTATTTTGATTCTGATTCTTATTCTTCTGTGTTATTAGTATTAACCTTAGACACATCAAACGGTACACTGAAATTAAATCATAATATAATAGTAGTAGTAGTAGTAGTAGTAGTAGTAGTAGTAGTAGTAGTAGTAGTTCAGTGGAGTCTCATCTAACGCATTTCGATCTAACGAATTCGCATCTAACGACCCTTATGAAGCTCTACCCCACCTCCAATATCTAACAATCCAAAGTTTATATATATATATATATATATATATATATATATATATATATATATATATGTTTTCAAGGATAAAGAACACGAATATAGACTCAATTTTATCATTACTATATTATTAAACACTATATAAACATTGTATTTTATTTTATTTTATTATATATGTATATAATAAAATAACATAAAATACAATGTTTATATAGTGTTTAATATTATAGTAATGGTAAAATTGGGTCTATATTCGTGTTCTTTATCCTTGAAAACCTATATATATAGATTTTCATGAGATTCTGAGGTGTCAAAATTTTCATGAAATTTTCAAGGTATAACCCTTAGATTTTTTTTAACAAATTACGTTTTGTTAAATAACTCAAAAACTATGAAGTTTACGTTAAAGACTTATATATTAGTAAATAAAGAGCAGGAGACGCCCGTTCTTTTGAGCTATAGTAGAATGAAATTGGTGTATTAGTAACTGAGAAACTAATATATTAGTTTTTTTGACAAAACTTCAACAAAACTTAAATTTCCTACTAAACTATAAGGTATATTTTAAATCTGATTTCACCATTTGATAGACAACATCAAACTTAATATATTAACTTCTATACATTATTGCTGTACGACAAATATTTTCCGAGTAAAATGGCAAAAACACATACGACCAAATTTACGCAGAAAAATTTTGGCCGACAAAATTAAAAATCTACAATTGTTACAGAAACCTGAAAAATAACATAAATAACACACACAACACACACACACACATCCAAACACACACCTAAACACACTCAAACACCCACTTTCTACCCCCAAACACATATCCAAACATACCAAAAAACACACATACCCCCAAAAAACACTTTCTACCCCAAAAAATTGCACACATATGTAGTAGTAGTAGTAGTGAAAGAAGGTGTGATGATAGAAGTTGTATAGTAGTGCTGTACTCACTGTTAAATTTAACATCACAGATTCGCAACAGATCAATGAGAGTGTGTGTATGAGAGAGAGAGAGAGAGAGAGAGAGAGAGAGAGAGAGAGAGAGAGAGAGAGAGAGAGAGAGAGAGAGAGAGAGAGAGAGAGAGAGAGAGAAAAAAAAATGGAGGGAGAGTTGGAGTGAGCTGGACGCCATGTAATTTCTCTCTGCCGTAAAAGATAAAGTGTTTCTTGAATTTTACTAACGTAGATTAATATGCATTCATGTGTGTGTGTGTGTGTGTGTGTGTGTGTGTGTGTGTGTGTGTGTGTGTATATGTGTGTGTGTGTGTGTGTGTGTGTGTGTGTGTGTGTGTGTGTGTGTGTGTGTGTGTATGTGTGTGTGTGTTTGTGTTTGTGTGCGTGCATGCATGCATGTGTGTGCACTCATGTGCGGTTTGTAATCAATCAAAATCTAGATTGCCACGTATTCTTTCTCTCTCTCTCTCTCTCTCTCTCTCTCTCTCTCTCTCTCTCTCTCTCTCTCTCTCTCTCTCTCTCTCTCTCTCTCTCTCTCTCTCTCAAAGATTTTGGTGTTCGATTTCCGTCTACATGAAATTCTCTCAACAATGCAGAGACGACGCGAGTAAAGCTGATAGAATATTGATCTTTATAAACATTCTATATTTCCTTCATGAATAAAGACATGATTCTACCTTTGTATATCAGCTTAGTCACATCACACAATCATGGAGTATGCGATGTTATTTTTGTCTCCTCAACATGCAAAGGCAATAACAAACTAAGATGATCCCTACTTTACGTAATGAATCTTATAATGAGAGAATGATAAACAAATAAACTGAACTCTAATAAAACGTTGCGTACTAAGAAAATCAATAGGGTTTGTGAATGTTGACTCCTGTTTCTAATTAATGATACCTGACGAACGAACAATAACGAAATAGAACGAAGAAGTAGATACCTTATGTAACGCAATGAACTATTTCCAGCACAAAATTCACCAACGTTTCCATTAAGTTTTCGATCAAGGTTACACGAGCCAGCCTTCTAGTGACTGTTTGACTGTTTGCTTCTAACTGCGTCTACCTTTAATTGTGTTTGCTTCTCTTAACCTGTACTCGAAGTTAAGGACAGACCACTTAGCTTTGAGGCAAGGGTCTGTGTGTTTTAAGTTTCTATGTAATTTCTCTCTCTCTCTCTCTCTCTCTCTCTCTCTCTCTCTCTCTCTCTCTCTCTCTCTCTCTCTCTCTCTCTCTCTCTCTCTCTCTCTCTCTCTTTCTCTTTCTTTCTCATTTCCCACACTTCAATTACGAAAGAAAACGACACTCCCCGCCGTCCCTGACCTGCAGTTGAGGAGGGACTGCACTGAGTCACATGTCGTGGAGGACTAGCTCACAGGGAGGGAGGAAAGGAAAGCCAGGCGAAGGAAACGAGGGGAGAGGGAAAAGAAAGGAGATGGAATGGAAAGGAAAGTGTTGGCTAGGGAGAAGATGGTGTAGTGGACTGAAAACAAAGGGAAAGGGGAAGGAGAGAGAGAGAGAGAGTGATAGGAAAGGAAGTGGGAGAATTGGAGGTGAGGGGAAAAGTGAGGGAAGACTGCCTTAATATTCTGTGTGAGCGTGTGCTCTCTCGTTAATTGCATTACGTAACCTGCCTATCTCTCTCTCTTCTCTCTCTCTCTCTCTCTCTCTCTCTCTCTCTCTCTCTCTCTCTCTCTCTCTCTCTCTCTCTCTCTCTCTCTCTCTCTCTAAGTGTCTTGCAGGAAAATATATAAGACAATAAATAGAAGATTAAAAGTAATTTATTATTCTCTGCAATGAGAGAGAGAGAGAGAGAGAGAGAGAGAGAGAGAGAGAGAGAGAGAGAGAGAGAGAGAGAGAGAGAGAGAGAGAGAGATTCAAGGAAGAAGTACAACACCGTAAATATCGAAAAAAGACAAAGGGTGAGGAAGTATACGTAGTAAAAAGCACTAAGAAGAAGAAGAAGAAGATATAAAAGATGAGGAATACGACAAGGATGATTAGTTCCTCATCCTCATCCTCCTCCTTAATATTTATTTTTTATCATTAATATTTATTTTTATCATTAATATTTATTTTTATCATTAATATTTATTTTTATCATTAATATTTATTTTTATCATTATTATTTATTTTTATCATTATTATTTATTTTTATCATTATTATTTATTTTTATCATTAATATTTATTTTTATCATTAATATTTATTTTTATCATTAATATTTATTTTTATCATTAATATTTATTTTTATCATTAATATTTATTTTTTATCGTTATTATTTATTTTTATCATTAATATTTATTTTTATCATTAATATTTATTTTTATCATTAACATTTATTTTTTATCATTATTATTTATTTTTATCATTAATATTTATTTTTATCATTAATATTTATTTTTATCATTAATATTTATTTTTATCATTAATATTTATTTTTATCATTAATATTTATTTTTATCATCATTATTTATTTTTATCATCATTATTTATTTTTATCATCATTATTTATTTTTATCATCATTACTTATTTTTATCATCAATATTTATTTTTATCATCAATATTTATTTTTATCATCAATATTTATTTTTATCATTAATATTTATTTTTATCATTAATATTTATTTTTATCATTAATATTTATTTTTATCATTAATATTTATTTTTATCATTAATATTTATTTTTATCATTATATTTATTTTTATCATTAATATTTATTTTTATCATTAATATTTATTTTTATCATTAATATTTATTTTTATCATTAATATTTATTTTTATCATTAATATTTATTTTTATCATTTATATTTATTTTTATCATTAATATTTATTTTTATCATTATTATTTATTTTTATCATTAATATTTATTTTTATCATTAATATTTATTTTTATCATTAATATTTATTTTTATCATTATTATTTATTTTTATCATTAATATTTATTTTTATCATTAATATTTTTTTTTATCATTATTATTTATTTTTATCATTGATATTTATTTATATCATTAATATTTATTTTTATCATTAATATTTTTTTTTATCATTATTATTTATTTTTATCATTATTATTTATTTTTATCATTAATATTTATTTTTATCATTAATATTTATTTTTATCATTAATATTTATTTTTATCATTGATATTTATTTTTATCATTAATATTTATTTTTATCATTAATATTTATTTTTATCATTAATATTTATTTTTATCATTAATATTTATTTTTATCATTAATATTTATTTTTATCATTAATATTTATTTTTATCATTAATATTTATTTTTATCATTAATATTTATTTTTATCATTAATATTTATTTTTATCATCATATTTATTTTATCATTATATTTATTTTTATCATCATTATTTATTTTTATCATCATTATTTATTTTTATCATTAATATTTATTTTTATCATTAATATTTATTTTATCATAATATTTATTTTTATCATTAATATTTATTTTTATCATCAATATTTATTTTTATCATTAATATTTATTTTTATCATTAATATTTATTTTTATCATTAATATTTATTTTTATCATCATATTTATTTTTATCATCATATTTATTTTTATCATTAATATTTATTTTTATCATTAATATTTATTTTTATCATTAATATTTATTTTTATCATCAATATTTATTTTTATCATCAATATTTATTTTTATCATCAATATTTATTTTTATCATTAATATTTATTTTTATCATTAATATTTATTTTTATCATTAATATTTATTTTTATCATTAATATTTATTTTTATCATTAATATTTATTTTTATCATTAATATTTATTTTTATCATTAATATTTATTTTTATCATTAATATTTATTTTTATCATTAATATTTATTTTTATCATTAATATTTATTTTTATCATTAATATTTATTTTTATCATCAATATTTATTTTTATCATTTATATTTATTTTTATCATTAATATTTATTTTTATCATTAATATTTATTTTTATCATCAATATTTATTTTTATCATTAATATTTATTTTTATCATTAATATTTATTTTTATCATTAATATTTATTTTTATCATTAATATTTATTTTTATCATTAATATTTATTTTTATCATTAATATTTATTTTTATCATTAATATTTATTTTTATCATTAATATTTATTTTTATCATTAATATTTATTTTTATCATTAATATTTATTTTTATCATTAATATTTATTTTTATCATTAATATTTATTTTTATCATTAATATTTATTTTTATCATTAATATTTATTTTTATCATTAATATTTATTTTTATCATTATATTTATTTTTATCATTAATATTTATTTTTATCATTAATATTTATTTTTATCATAATATTTATTTTTATCATCAATATTTATTTTTATCATTAATATTTATTTTTATCATTAATATTTATTTTTATCATTAATATTTATTTTTATCATTAATATTTATTTTTATCATTAATATTTATTTTTATCATTAATATTTATTTTTATCATTAATATTTATTTTTATCATTAATATTTATTTTTATCATTAATATTTATTTTTATCATTAATATTTATTTTTATCATTAATATTTATTTTTATCATTAATATTTATTTTTATCATAATATTTATTTTTATCATATATTTATTTTTATCATTAATATTTATTTTTATCATCATTATTTATTTTTATCATTATATTTATTTTTATCATTAATATTTATTTTTATCATTAATATTTATTTTTATCATTAATATTTATTTTTATCATTAATATTTATTTTTATCATTAATATTTATTTTTATCATTAATATTTATTTTTATCATTAATATTTATTTTTATCATTAATATTTATTTTTATCATCATATTTATTTTTATCATAATATTTATTTTTATCATCATATTTATTTTTATCATTAATATTTATTTTTATCATTAATATTTATTTTTATCATTAATATTTATTTTTATCATCAATATTTATTTTTATCATTAATATTTATTTTTATCATTAATATTTATTTTTATCATTAATATTTATTTTTATCATTAATATTTATTTTTATCATAATATTTATTTTTATCATTAATATTTATTTTATCATTAATATTTATTTTTATCATTAATATTTATTTTTATCATCATATTTATTTTTATCATTAATATTTATTTTTATCATTAATATTTATTTTTATCATTAATATTTATTTTTATCATTAATATTTATTTTTATCATTAATATTTATTTTTATCATTAATATTTATTTTTATCATTAATATTTATTTTTATCATTAATATTTATTTTTATCATTAATATTTATTTTTATCATTAATATTTATTTTTATCATTAATATTTATTTTTATCATTAATATTTATTTTTATCATTAATATTTATTTTTATCATCATTATTTATTTTTATCATTAATATTTATTTTTATCATTAATATTTATTTTTATCATTAATATTTATTTTTATCATCAATATTTATTTTTATCATCAATATTTATTTTTATCATTAATATTATTTTTATCATTAATATTTATTTTTATCATTAATATTTATTTTTATCATCATTATTTATTTTTATCATTAATATTTATTTTTATCATTAATATTTATTTTTATCATTAATATTTATTTTTATCATTAATATTTATTTTTATCATTAATATTTATTTTTATCATTAATATTTATTTTTATCATTAATATTTATTTTTATCATTAATATTTATTTTTATCATTAATATTTATTTTTATCATAATATTTATTTTTATCATTAATATTTATTTTTATCATTAATATTTATTTTTATCATTAATATTTATTTTTATCATTAATATTTATTTTTATCATTAATATTTATTTTTATCATTAATATTTATTTTTATCATTAATATTTATTTTTTATCATCAATATTTATTTTTATCATTAATATTTATTTTTATCATTAATATTTATTTTTATCATTAATATTTATTTTTATCATTAATATTTATTTTATCATTAATATTTATTTTTATCATTAAATTTATTTTATCATTAATATTTATTTTTATCATTAATATTTATTTTTATCATTAATATTTATTTTTATCATTAATATTTATTTTTATCATCAATATTTATTTTATCATTAATATTTATTTTTATCATTAATATTTATTTTTATCATTAATATTTATTTTTATCATTAATATTTATTTTTATCATTAATATTTATTTTTATCATTAATATTTATTTTTATCATTAATATTTATTTTTATCATTAATATTTATTTTTATCATTAATATTTATTTTTATCATTAATATTTATTTTTATCATATATTTATTTTTATCATTAATATTTATTTTTATCATTAATATTTATTTTTATCATTAATATTTATTTTTATCATTAATATTTATTTTTATCATTAATATTTATTTTTATCATTAATATTTATTTTTATCATTAATATTTATTTTTATCATTAATATTTATTTTTATCATTAATATTTATTTTTATCATTAATATTTATTTTTATCATTAATATTTATTTTTATCATTAATATTTATTTTTATCATTAATATTTATTTTTATCATTAATATTTATTTTTATCATTAATATTTATTTTTATCATTAATATTTATTTTATCATTAATATTTATTTTTATCATTAATATTTATTTTTATCATTAATATTTATTTTTATCATCAATATTTATTTTATCATCAATATTTATTTTATCATTAATATTTATTTTTATCATTAATATTTATTTTTATCATTAATATTTATTTTTATCATTAATATTTATTTTTATCATCATTATTTATTTTTATCATCATTATTTATTTTTATCATTAATATTTATTTTTATCATTAATATTTATTTTTATCATTAATATTTATTTTTATCATCAATATTTATTTTTATCATCAATATTTATTTTTATCATTAATATTTATTTTTATCATTAATATTTATTTTTATCATTAATATTTATTTTTATCATCATTATTTATTTTTATCATCATTATTTCTTTTTATCATCATTATTTATTTTTATCATCATTATTTATTTTTATCATCAATATTTATTTTTATAATCAATATTTATTTTTATCATCAATATTTATTTTTATCATTAATATTTATTTTTATCATTAATATTTATTTTTATCATTAATATTTATTTTCATCATTAATATTTATTTTTATCATTATTATTTATTTTTATCATTAATATTTATTTATATCATTAATATTTATTTTTATCATTAATATTTATTTTTATCATTAATATTTATTTTTATCATTAATATTTATTTTTATCATCATTATTTATTTTTATCATCATTATTTATTTTTATCATTAAAATTTATTTTTATCATTAATATTTATTTTTATCATTAATATTTATTTTTATCATCAATATTTATTTTTATCATCAATATTTATTTTTATCATTAATATTTATTTTTATCATTAATATTTATTTTTATCATCATTATTTATTTTTATCATCATTATTTATTTTTATCATCAATATTTATTTTTATCATTAATATTTATTTTTATCATTAATATTTATTTTTACATCAATATTTATTTTTATCATCAATATTTATTTTTATCATCAATATTTATTTTTATCATTAATATTTATTTTTATCATTAATATTTATTTTTATCATTAATATTTATTTTTATCATTAATATTTATTTTTATCATTAATATTTATTTTTATCATTATTATTTATTTTTATCATTAATATTTATTTTTATCATTAATATTTATTTTTATCATTAATATTTATTTTTTATCATTATTATTTATTTTTATCATTATTATTTATTTTTATCATTAATATTTATTTTTATCATTGATATTTATTTTTATCATTAATATTTATTTTTATCATTAATATTTATTTTTATCATCATTATTTATTTTTATCATCATTATTTATTTTTATCATCATATTTATTTTTATCATCAATATTTATTTTTATCATCAATATTTATTTTTATCATTAATATTTATTTTTATCATTGATATTTATTTTAATCATTAATATCTATTTTTATCATTAATATTTATTTTTATCATTAATATTTATTTTTATCATTAATATTTATTTGTTATCATTATTATTTATTTTTATCATTAATATTTATTTTTATCATTAATATTTATTTTTATCATTAATAAGAAAAATTTGAATTAAAATCATAATTTTTTTTAAAAATCTATGAATCGAACACTTAGAAAAGACCTCGGCAGTGTAAGGGTTAATACTGGCAATAAGTTATGTTTAACCTGCCATTACCACCGAAACGAAGGATGCGAGGGGATTTCATTGAAATGTTCAAGATAATCAAAGGATTCGATAATATCAATACAGAAGATTACATTACTTTTGATTGATCAAATATAACAAGAAGACATCATTCTTTTAAGATTACTGGTAAAAGATTCACATCAAACAAAGCCAAGCACTTCTTTTTCAATCGGATCGTTAACGTTTGGAACGCCCTGCCCGCCAATGTCGTCGACAGTAAAACAATTACTACGTTCAAAAATAGACTTGACAAATATTTAGAAGCCAATCCACAACTAAAATACTATCCGTTAACGTAGCAAACTTTGAGTAAGTTCATCCTGATGTACCTAACTTACGAAATGTCGATTCAAAAGACGTCGCTAGTGGCCTGACATCGCTTGCCAGGAAGTAGTGGTACCAGTAGTGGTAGTGACAGTAGTGATAGTCTGGTCTTGGTTGGCCTTCCTTTCCCTGCCAGCCATGGCTGGGGAGAGAAGCCTTCACCCTTACTATCCTGTATCCTTCACTCTAGATTAGATAGTGTATATTAGTGTATAATATTCACATTCGGTGGTGGTGAAATACAGTTTGATATTCTAGTAATGATAAAAATAAGTCCAGATTCGTGTTCATTTTGACCCAAAACATCATTGTAGAAATTTTCATCACATTCTGAGGTGTGAAAATTTTTCATCAAATTTCCAAGGTGACACCCTTAGATTTTTTTCAAGAAATTACGTTTTTTGAAATAACTTGAAAAGTATGAGGATTACGTAAAAGTTGTATATATTAGTAAAGATTGAGCATGAGACGCCCGTTCTAATGAGCTATACAGAAATATAATTGGACTATTGGTTATTGAGAAAATGCTAAATATGTGTTTTTAACAAAACTTACACAAAACATTATTTTTTTCTTAAACGGTTCAATATATTTTAAATCTGATATGATATTTAGATAGAGCTCATCAAGCTTAATAAATTTGTATATAAACTTTTAAACTGTAGGAGTAATAGTTTCGTAGTAAAATGACAAAGATGACTTCGACCTCAATTCTGGTGGAAAATTTCGGTCCAAAATTGAACAATGCATTTCCGTGACAGTAATGATAAAACTGAGTCCAGATTCCTGATCAACACAACAAAAACACACTTAGAATAACCTTCACGAGTTTTCAAAATAATAATAAGTTTCAAAATATTAATAAGTTTTCAAAATTTCCACCTATGCTAAGAGAAGCCTTCACCCTTACTATCCTGTATCCTTCACTCTAGAGTAGACAGTGTACTCACAAACAGCCTCGTAAGGGCCAGCAGGCCTGTTGCTGTTTGTTCTTCCTATGTGTTCCTATGTGTTCCTCTTTACCAAATTTCATGAAGTATATTTCATCCTCAGCAGCTAGAAGATGCAGCACCAAAGCATATTATATTGGTGGTGGTTGTAGTAGTATAGTAGTAGTAGAAGTAGTAGTAGTAGTAGAAGTAATAGTATTTTGTTGTATTGTTGTTGTTAGTCGTGATTATACTACTACTACTACTACTACTAATGTGCTCCGTTTAATTAAAAGAAGTATTTTTTGTAGTAAAACTAAAACTAACCTACAACAATTAGAGAGAGAGAGAGAGAGAGAGAGAGAGAGAGAGAGAGAGAGAGAGAGAGAGAGAGAGAGAGAGAGAATGAAAGAGAGAGAGAGAGACGTCGGAAATTCACTACCGTCTCTCTCTCTCTCTAGCTCTCGCTCTCTCTCGCTCGCTCGCACTCCCTCCCTCACACACTCAGTCCGAGGAGGCAGCGTGTCCAGAGCGGGTGTCGCGCCGAGACCTGCGCGCCCCTCTTACTGAACCTGGCTTGTGAACGGCTGCTGATCTGACCTAAAGCGAGAGAAAGAGTGACAGAGCAGTGCATCGAAGTGGTGACCGCGTATCGTGAGGTGTGTGTGTTACTGAAGGAGGGAAGGTGTTAAGAACGTGAAGGAGGGAAGGAAGGGGAAAGGGGTGTGTGTGGAAAGGATTCAGGAAGGGTTGTGTTACAGAGAATATGAAGGGTGGTGGTGGTGGTGGTCGTGGTGGGGGTGGTGGTGGTGGTGAAGTGAGTGACCTTGTGTGGGATTGACCTGAACTGACCTGCACGAACTGTAAACCTCTCTTCTTGACCTGCAGTGATTTCCTCTTCCTCCTCCTCCTCCTCCTCTTTTTCTTCTTTCTCCTCCTCCTCCTCCTCCTCCTCCTCCTCCTCCTCCTCCTCCTCCTGCTACTCCTAATCCTCCTCCTCCTCCTGTAAATTGACTGTACTTACATATTATAATCCATTGCATTGACTTCCCTTTCCTCCTCCTCCTCCTCGTCCTCCTCCTCCTCGTCCTCCTCGTCCTCCTCCTCCTCCTCCTCCTCCTCCTCCTCTTTCTGTGATGGGATCGAAGACTGTTCTTTTGAAGGTTGAAATGTTTGTAGAGAACAGAAAGAAACATTGGCTAACCTCCCTCCCACCTCTCTCTCTCTCTCTCTCTCTCTCTCTCTCTCTCTCTCTCTCTCTCTCTCTCTCTCTCTCTCTCTCTCTCTTTCTCTTTCTCTCTGGCTCGCTCACTCGTTCGTTCACTTTATATATATTTTTCTGTAACTTTTATTTTCCATTTTCTTCGCTTTCTGCACTTTTTTTTTTATTTCTATTTACTTTTCTCTTTTTCATTCCCTCTTTTCACTCCTCTCCTTCTCCCACCCTTCCTTCCCTCCCATCCCTTCCTCCCTCTCTCTCTCTCTCTCCCTTTCCTTCCTTTACTCTCATCAAACGTTGACCAGATATACTTGTCACTTTCAAGGTTAGGCGGAAATTATTTCTCCTCGTCCTCCTCCTCCTACTCCTCCTCCTCCATTGCTTCTTTCATCTCAAGTGACTGCTCTTGAAGATATGTGTCTGACTGACTGACTGACTGACTGACCGAATTGGAAATAGTTTTATGGAGTGACTAAAAAAAAATAATTTCACTTGACTGATTGACTGAGGAATTTGTAAAGAATCGTAAGTGTTAATGACTAATAAGTTGAGTGGCTGTTGAAGTGAGTGACTAATTGAGTAACTGATTGACTCGCGGTGTAACGTGATGACCAACTCAGTGGTCAACTTACTGATTCTGGGGAAGCCTTTGTGACTTATCAAGTAATTTGAGTCAATACTATTATAATGATGATGATAATAATAATAATAACAATAATAATAACAATAATGGCTGTTGTGACTAACTTTCTGCCTGATTAACTGACTAACTGATTGTTAACATATCTGAGTAACTAAACCACTGACTTGCGAAGAGCCTTTCAAACCAGCTTCAAGTCACAGATAGCAACTACCTCATTAATCTACTGATTCGGACCGATATGACTAAATTATTAGTAGTACTTAACTGATTGGTAGCAGACCGTGTCCCCAATGACTTAACCTGGGGAGTGACTGATGGTTTACTTAACTGATCAAATGACTGATCTTGCATCTAACTAATTGACGTTCTAACTGAACATTTTACTGACCGATTAGCTGACGTTGGACTTAACTGACTGAAAAACATTGTAGCTTCTGAATGACTGACTGGATTATGGTACTCCAAAGTGGCTAGCTGATTGTATAATTGACTCACTGACTGACCAGCTGACTGACTCTGATTGATGGATTGACATTAACCTTTTATTACTATTCCACGTCCAATTCATGTGCCTCGAGGTCATGAAGGGCGAGGACTTGACTGACTGACTGATTTACTGACTGACAGATTTACTGACTGACAGATTTCTTTACCCTTTGGCTGACTGACTAATTGATTGACTGACTAAACTGAAAGATTTACTCATTAACCTCTAACTAATCTTCAATCACTTCACACTGTCTAATACCTGACACACTTTACTGATGAACTAAATACTCCAACTGAACTGAATGCCTTACTGACGAACACAAATTAACTGATTGGCTGCACCTGTGATTGATATCTGAGTGAGGCAGCGTTGGAGGGAAGCGAGAACCTTTCCAGGGAGTGCAATTAATGAGGGTGTGAACTAAAGGAGAGATCGAGGGCATTTCCAGTTCTATCAAAGGCTTCAGAAGGGTTCCATTTACCTATTAGTCTCGGGGGTTCCAGTGGCAAGGAGAGGTTTCCAGTGGCGACTTCAGGTGGGGTAAGAGTGGTTAAGGGAAGGCAACGTTTATGTATTATGAACTAGAAGAAATAGTTTACCAGGAACATCTTTTAGAAATATTGAATATTCCAGGAACGAACTGGACGCTAATGTTCCAGGTACTTTTCATAAGTGTGCCTGGAAGCTTTTAGCGTGAATGAGGTGATTTCAAGTTTGTCCAGGTGTGTGTTGGGAAAGAGGGAGCGAGGGAGGGACATTCCAAGTCCGTTTCAGAGACGATTTCAAGAGATTATCCAAAGAATGTACAGGTGGGATTCTAGACCAGTTTCAGAGCTGATTCCAGGATAATCTGAAAGGGATGTGAAGGGAGAGGCGTTCCAGATTGGCTTTAGGGGGTGATTCCAGGATGGTTTAAAAGGAGTATGTGTTAAGAAGGACGTTGAAGATCGATTCCAGAGGGGATGATTCCAGGATTTACTCTTGAGAAATTTGAGTTAGAGGGGTGCATTCCAGACCAATTCCAGATGGTAGTTTAAAGGTCACCTATGATATATGTGTTCAGGAGGGGCGTTTCAAATTGATTCCTGAAGGTGTTTCTAGGATTGTACCAAAGGATATATGATTCAGCAAAGGCCATTCCAGATCTGTTCCAGGGGCGGGTATAAAATGCTCTGTAACAAATGTGCGCTGGAGAAATATTCCAGAGGCGATTCCAAGATGGTCCATAAGGGATGTGTGTTCCCAGAGGGGCATTCCAGATCAGCTCCAGAGGGATGTGTTTACGTTCCAGTGAGAGGCAGCTGGATTCCATGATTCCAGGGAGGCTGACGGACCAGGAGGAAGGATTCGCTTTGGGGAGGGTTGAGAATATACAAAAGTTTTAGTTAGATCCTGAGGCAAAGAGAGAGAGAGAGAGAGAGAGAGAGAGAGAGAGAGAGAGAGAGAGAGAGAGAGAGAGAGAGAGAGAGAGAGAGAGAGAGAGAGAGAGGAAAAAAAATAATTGGAACAAGAATATTTATAGAAGAAAAACATGACCTAAATATATAATCACTTCATAACCTAACGTGTGCAATATGGCGGACACTAGTGACCTCAATTAACTGTTTTAACCCTTAATGGCTCTGTCTTCCCCTCCCTCCCTTTCCTTTGCTTCCCTTTCTTTCTTCTTCTTTATCTCGTATCCTTTCTCACTGCCCATCCCTTTCTGAATTTCCCCTCTGTTCCTCCTCCCCTCTTCCTTGCCCCTTGTTCTTATGTATCTTCTCTTATCTCACGCACCCTTGTCCTCCCTTCTGTTTTTTCCTCTCTCCCTTTCTTTCCCTCTCTCCTTTTCCTTCCCCCTCTCCCCTCTTCCCCTTTCCCCTCCTCACCCTTCTCTGCCTCCCCGCTATTTGCAAACGTATTTAAACATTAAAAATTATGGTAAACTTATTGCCAAAAGCTGTTTGCAGAAATCATTTTGCTTATACCGCACGTGTGTCTGTGTGTGTGTGTGTGTGTGTGTGTGTGTGTGTGTGTGTGTGTGTGTGTGTGTGTGTGTGTGTGTCTGTGTATGCAAATGGGTTGGTGTGTGTGTGTTTGTATGCAAACATTTTTTCTGAATGTCAAGCAGATTTGGTAAGATGAGAGGAGATGATAACTGAGAGAGGAGAGAGAGAGAGAGAGAGAGAGAGAGAGAGAGAGAGAGAGAGAGAGAGAGAGAGAGAGAGAGAGAGAGAGAGAGAGAGAGAGAGAGAGACAAAGAGGTGAACACACTGGGCAATTGAGGAAGTTTCTGACCACAGGAACCAAATTTGTTCTCTCCTTCTTCCTCCTTTCCTTCGTCCGTCTCGTCTCTGCCTTCCTCCTCCCCCCTTCCCCCCCAATACTCCTCTTCCTCTTCCGTTTGCTCTTCCTGTTTGTAGCCACAAACAGCAAGAATATATTTGTGAGACCGGAAGTGCATCTCTCTCTCTCTCTCTCTCTCTCTCTCTCTCTCTCTCTCTCTCTCTCTCTCTCTCTCTCTCTCTCTCTCTCTCTCTCTCTCTCTCTCTCTCTCTCTCTGTATGACTTGTTAGTTACAGACAGATTTAATGATGAGAGATAGATAGATAGAGAGAGAGAGAGAGAGAGAGAGGAGAGAGAGAGAGAGAGAGAGAGAGAGAGAGAGAGAGAGAGAGAGAGAGACATGGGAGGTAAAAGTTTTGTCCACCTCCATTATTTCTTCTTCAGGTGAACCAATATTATGAAACGTCGAACAGGTGCAAGACGAAGGGAAGAAGTGGTCAGGAGGGAGGGAGGGAGGGAGGGAAGGAGGGAAGGGAGGGAAGGAGGGAGGGAGGAAGGAATGAAGGTAGAGAGGGAGGGAAGGTAAGCAAGTGTTCTCAGATGTCGCGGAGACCAGCAGGAGGAGGAGGAGGAGGAGGAGGAGGAGGAGGAGGAGGAGGAGGAGGAGGAGGAGGGGGAGGAGGAGGAGGAGGAGGAGGAGGAGGAGGAGGAGGAGGAGGAGGAGGTTGGTATCTGTTCTTGAAGGTTCTTCCTCTCTTTTTATCTTGATTTTGTTTTTCTTTTCTTCCTTTTTTTATCTCCGTCTGTCTCTCGCGTCTTGTCTTTCTTTCTCTCATTCCAAATATCTTCTCCTCTATTATCTTATGGCCTTTAATCCTCCTCCTCCTCCTTCTCCTCGTCCTCCTCCTCCTCCTCCTCCTCCTCCTCCTCCTCCTCCTCCTCCTCCTCCTCTTACGTGTTATCAGCCTTTTCTTACATTGTACTCTATTCTTCATTTTTATATCAATTCCCTTTTCTTTATATATTTTCTTCTCCTTTTTTCTTCTTTTCTTCTTCTCCTTTTGCATATATCTCCTCTACCTCGTCTTCGTCTTCTTCTTCCTCTTCTTATTTCATCTTTTTTTATCATTATTTTCTTTCCTCTTCCTTCTCCCTTCTCTTATTTCTCTTTGTTCTCCTTCTCTTCTTCGTGCTATCTTCTTCATCTTCCTCTTATTCCAACTTTTTTTATGAATTCTTTCCTTCCTTCTTTATCTTCTTTCTCCACTTCATCCCTATTCTCCTCTCCTCCTCCTCCTCCTCCTCCTCCTCCTTGTCCTCTATGCCCTCCTCTTTCTCTCATCCCAACTTGTTTATATCAATTTTCTCCTCTTCCTTATCTCTTTTTTCATCTCCTCCTCCTCCTCCTCCTCCTCCTCCTCCTCTCCTCCTCCTCCTCCTCCTCCTCCTCCTCCCGGGTAGTCACGTGCGAGGTGGTGTAATTCTCTGGTCGTTCCTAACTACCAATTCACTCGTTCGTACTCAGATGGTCCTCGTTAGTCGATCTTTGGTACACAAGACGCCGTGGGGAAGGGTTTTGTTTTGGTACGTTTGTTAAAGGGTTACTCTCTCTCTCTCTCTCTCTCTCTCTCTCTCTCTCTCTCTCTCTCTCTCTCTCTCTCTCTCTCTCTCTCTCTCTCTCTCTCTCTCTCTCTCTCTCTCTCTGTGTGTGTGTGTGTGTTGAGACACCTATTTGTTGTTTTCTAGTGGTTTCGATCGTGTGCTTTTGTTGTGAGTACGTGTGTGTGTGTGTGTGTGTGTGTGTGTGTGTGTGTGTGTGTGTGTGTGTGTGTGTGTGTGTGTGTGTGTGTGAGAGAGAGAGAGAGAGAGAGAGAGAGAGAGAGAGAGAGAGAGAGAGAGAGAGAGAGAGAGAGAGAGAGAGAGAGAGAGCCGCTTTGTCCACGCGACGCTGAACGCGTTTGTAACACGTCTCAGCCTCGGGGGCCGTGATATTAAACCCGCCGAGCTGAAGGGGTGGGGGTGGGAGGGGACCGGAAAGCGGGGTGGACGGGGCAACTGCGGCCGCGGGCAAAGTGAGGGAGATGGAAAATTATGAGGGTGGAGGAGTGGGTGGGGAAGGGAGGTTGATCAGGGGAAAGGGGGGGAGGAAAGGGAACACCCATAAATGTTGGTGACTGCAGGGATGGCGTGAGGGGATGAGGTGTTGTGGGTGGGTTAAAGGGTGGGTGGGAGGGAACCACGGAGTGCGAGGGCGTGGGGTCCCCGTCCGACAAGCCGAGGTCATCTTTAACGGGTCGCCGCCAAACAGACGCTCCTGATTATGCAAATTGACGCACGGGAGCGGATGTTATGGTGCCTCATCCCCTTCCTCCCCTTGCTCCCCGGTCCTAAAGTAGGGGGATTGCTGCTCCACTGTTTTCACTCCCACCCCCAACATCCACTGTCTTCCACTGTGCCGCGAGTGAGGCCTCCCTGTGAGTGTCTGGGACTCGGCTAATCGTCTGGGTGCCGCAGGTGCATGCCAGGCTCGCCGCTGTGTCGCAGTGCCGCTGGGTCGTGCGGGCGTCGGGCTGCCGCGAGGCGCGGCGCCCACTGAACGCTGGGCCGTGTTGACAGCGGTGCCGCCATGAATCTGCCGTTGATGATGCCGTTGACGCGTATCTCGCTGGCACCTGGCAAAGGCAACCCTGATGGGGCGGGCACTGCGCTGCTTGGGGGCGGGACCCCTGGGGACGCGGTGCTGCGGGAGCGCCACCACGTGTCCTTAACCAATGGATCCTCGCTGGAAGCCACCTACAGCGGCTCCTACGACGGCAACGCCAACCTCTTCAAGGAGACCATGACGCTGACGGGACCTGAGCTACTGGTGACGAGGGTCCTGGGTGGTCTGCCCCGCCCCGCCCGCCGCCAAACTGCACCCCACCCGCGTCGACACTCAGCAGCCTGCATGGAGGCCGACAGTCTGGAGGCTGATTCACTGCCCGATGCCTCCGATGTCGCTATGAGCGAGGGTGGTGACACAGACGACCCTGAAGGCGACCTTAGCTCAAGCTGTTCCTCGTGGCCTCGGGAAGCCTCGCCCTCGTCTTCCCCCGAGGATCGGTGGTGGGCGCGGGGCGAGCACGGTGGGCAGGACTGGGCGTGGGTGGAGGCGCGATGGCAGGGCCTGCGTCGCCTCAAGACCCATATCACCCCCGCGCTGGAGGAGCGGCTCCGGCGGGTGCGGGTGCGGGGTTGGGGCCGCGGGCGACTTCGTGGGCTGCAGGAGCGGGTGCGGGGCCTGCAGCGGGGCCTGGGCGGGCCGTGGCGAAACCCTTCACCTCGCCGTGGCTCCAGAGACCCCATGTGTCGCTCGTGCTCCCTCACCTTTTCCAGCGAGGACGACCCCCAAGACCAGTCAACCCCCCAAGGTAGGTCCTCGAGTGCCTGCCAACACTGCACCGGGGGGCGGGGGGGAGAGGCGCCCCTTACCGCACGTCCTGCATGAACACTACAGCCTCGTGTTGCTGCAGACTTCCTGGTTCGTGTGTGTGTGTGTGTGTGTGTGTGTGTGTGTGTGTGTGTGTGTGTGTGTGTGTGTGTGTGTGTGTGTGTGTGTGTGTGTAAAAGAAGAAGAGTGAGCGTCAACACCACCTTCACCACCAAAGTTTAAGCCAAGGCCTCAACGGTGCAGTGATTCACCTCCCCTCCCCCCCAGACAACAGGTGTGACGAGGAGGGGGGGGGGCGTATCCGTGTATGCAAAGCAGGTCAGGAAAGGAGGGAAGAAGTAAAAGGAAGAGGAGGAGACTAAAGAAGAGGAGAGAACGCAGGAGAAAAAGATTATGATGTGATTCTTGGAAAGATGCAACTCCCCTCCAACCTTCCTCCACTTAAGACTAACTTTTATGTTATCCACAACGCGCCCCTTCCAGACTGTTCCACTTAACCCCCCCCCCTTCCTTACCCCTTCCTTACCCCTCCTTACCCCTTCCCTTCCTCCATTGACTACAACCACCACTCTCTCCCCTTCCACTAAAACCCCTTTCAACCCATGTCCCTTCCCCCTTACTAGTACTACATCCCTTGAACCACTTACTGTACCCCCTAATACCACCCCTTAACCATCTATCTCCACCTCTTCCACCCACCCACAGGTCTAAATGAGGACAGGTGGGAGCTGTAGGTGACAGGTGGTAAACGAGTTCAGGAAATCCGTTTAAAAAGTGATTAAGTGGGTGAGTGGGTAGACAGGTAGGTGGGTGACAGGTGGAGGGGGAGTGGATGAGTGTGTCTGAGGGGAGGAAGGCATTGTCAACGTGATCTTCTCTTCTAGTGGAACTGAGAGGATTATAAGTTGAGGATGTGTATGTCTGTATGTGTGTGTCTGTCTGTCTTATGTTATGTGTCTTTTTGTATTCTCTCTCTCTCTCTCTCTCTCTCTCTCTCTCTCTCTCTCTCTCTCTCTCTCTCTCTCTCTCTCTCTCTCTCTCTCTCTCTCTCTCGCGGTCAGTTCATTTCCATCTTCCCTTCCCTTCCTCTTGCTACTCTTTACCTCCAGCTGCTTTCACACATTTTCCCTCCTTCCTTCATGCCTCCAGCCTCTTTTTCTTCTTCTTCTCTCTCTCTCCCTCTCTTTTTTTCTCTCTCTCTCTCTCTCTCGATCTTTCATGAGGAAGTGAGTTAACTTTCTTTTTGTCCCTCCTCGTGGCGCCTCCAAGTCTAGTCATTCTTGGTAGGGTCTTTCTCTCCACTTCTCCTCCTCCACCTTTCCTCCATGTTTCCTCCACTCCTTCCCTGTCAGTAGAGCCTCCTTCAAGAAGTGTTTGGGTGAGGGGGGGGGAGGGGGGGGAGACCGCAGGAGGGACGTGGACGGGAGCCAAATTGGAATTCTTGTGGAGATTAATATCAAACGAGATGGCAACCAGAAAGAGAGAGAGAGAGAGAGAGAGAGAGAGAGAGAGAGAGAGAGAGAGAGAGAGAGAGAGAGAGAGAGAGAGAGAGAGAGAGAGAGAGAGAGAGAGAGAGAGAGTAAAATCAGATGAAGATAATGTTTGAATAGAGTGACATGCAAATACGCCTAACCTTCCTACCCACTTTTCCCTTTTTTTCCCTCCCTCCCTCCCTCCCTCCCTCCCTCCCTCTCCCTCTCTCTCTGTCTCTTTCTCTCTCAATGCATAAAACTGATGTAGAAATCGCGTTTTCTGCCTTTTAAAGAACAAAAATAGAAAGAGAGAGAGAGAGAGAGAGAGAGAGAGAGAGAGAGAGAGAGAGAGAGAGAGAGAGAGAGAGAGAGAGAAAGTTAGAAAACATTAGATCCAGAAGGTTCTCGTCTCCATTAATTTTCATGAAACGATTATCTCGGAAATTGAATGGATGAATAAAAATAA
Source organism: Metacarcinus magister (assembly GCA_029783475.1). Taxonomy (NCBI): domain Eukaryota; kingdom Metazoa; phylum Arthropoda; class Malacostraca; order Decapoda; family Cancridae; genus Metacarcinus; species Metacarcinus magister. The sequence goes on from JAPQNM010000020.1 coordinate 11,364,685, forward strand.
GGAATGAAGAAAATTTGAAAAAGAAAAAAAACTTGAACGAAAACTTTCTCTGAGCATCGTATTGTTGGGTCAAGGCAGAAGAGTTTGTCAATTAGGTTAGGTTAGGTTATGCTTGGATAGGCTAGGCTAGGTTAGGTTAGGTTAGGTTAGGTTAGGTTAGGTTAGGTTAGGTTAGGTTAGGTTTAAGGAAGGTCATCCATCAGTCATGCAGACATCATCCTCACCTACATGTTTAGTGATTACCTGACGCATACCTGGTCCTCCCCACTCCCTTTCCCCCTCCCTTTCCCCCTCCCTCTCCCTTTCCCTTTCCCTTTTCTCCATCATTCCCTCCTTCACTGTTACCTGTAATCAAGGGGAAAGTCCATTTAAAGGGACTCAAAAAAGGTCAATGAAATAATTCTATATCGTTACAACTTTCACATTTTAGCTGGATCTTGTTTTCTCTTTTTTTTATCTATTTTTTTGTTTGTTTTCATGATTATTGTTTTATTTATATTTCTGTGTTCTCCAGTTTCACTTTTTTTTTATTCCTTTTTTTGTTTTCAGTTGTGGTTTCGAAAAAGTGAAAGTGATGTGTACTAGTAATCATATTTAATGCCATTTAAAGAATATAGAAAAAGAAAAGTTGGATTTTCAGTATTATTTTTCCCTACACACACACACACACACACACACACACACACACACACACACACACACACACACACACACACACACACACACTGAAAACTTTAAATATATTGGTAATCTGGTACAAGTTTTCCAATGTGTGGCACCAAACGCACCATTATCCTTACCATCACTTTATTGAACAGAACACACCACCATTATAACACCATTAACACCACCATTATAACACCATTAACACCACCATTGTAACACCATTAACACCACCATTGTAACACCATTAACACCACCATTGTAACACCATTAACACCACCATTATAACACCATTAACACCACCATTGTAACACCATTAACACCACCATTATAACACCATTAACACCACCATTATAACACCATTAACACCACCATTATAACACCATCAACACCACCATTATAACACCATTAACACCACCATTGTAACACCATTAACACCACCATTATAACACCATTAACACCACCATTATAACACCATTAACACCACCATTATAACACCATTAACACCACCATTATAACACCATTAACACCACTATTATAACACCATTAACACCACCATTATAACACCATTAACACCACTATTATAACACCATTAACACCACCATTATAACACCATTAACACCACCATTATAACACCATTAACACCACTATTATAACACCATTAACACCACCATTATAACACCATTAACACCACCATTATAACACCATTAACACCACCATTATAACACCATTAACACCACCATTGTAACACCATTAACACCACCATTAACACCACCATTAACACCACCATTATCACCACCATCAACACCATCAAAAAAACACATTTGTACACCTGCATTGACGCTCAGTATTTCAGCGTTGCCAATTTACGTGTTACAGGTGCAAATCTTTTAATGGAAATTTTGTGATGACATTATTTTCCTTTCAGCATCGTATTTCTGAACATATTTCCAACATTATCCATTTGGGTTTCAGCTCATTATTGAAATTTGTTTTTACGTTTTATGAAAATTTTTTTATTAATTCATCAAACCTTTTTTTATTTTTTATTTCGAAATCGTAATTGAATATCTCGCGTTTTATTTACTTAGAATGTATTTATTGATAGTGATGTGTTAAGTTGAGGAGGAGGAGGAGGAGGAGGAGGAGAATAGGGATGAAATGGAAAAAGAAGGAAAGAAGTTGTTTGTTGGTGTTAAAGAATACTGATAAAAACAGGAAATTAGAAAAAGAAAAACTATAAGGATTTCAAAATATTACTGCGCTGGGATATTTTTTTGGAGAACAGGAACTATTTCGAATTTCTTTCTTTAAATGATCTGTTATTCATTTTTTTTCACTATTTTTATCAATGCATATTTTTTTTTATTTTAACTGAATTTCATAGTTTAGTTTTTATATTATATTTTATTTTATTCTTTTATTAATGCATTTATTTCTTTTACTGTGTTCATGTTTTTGTTTTATATATATATTTTTTTTTCTTTCATTCTACGTATATATTCTCTCTTTTTATGACTAACTTCCACCTATTTAACTCTTCTATCATTACGTCTTTCATTTTAAAACCTGAAAAAAATACTAATGGAACGGTGGATTTTTTTTTTTTTACTTTTCGTTCAGGAAAGGTAATTATTCGTTCCTCGTTTTCTTTCATGTTTTTTTTCTCTCTTTTTCGTTCATCTCTTTAATTGGTTTTATTTCTTTTTTTTTCCCTTTTAAAATTATGCTCCTGTCTCTTTTATTCCTCTCTCTCTCTCTCTCTCTCTCTCTCTCTCTCTCTCTCTCTCTCTCTCTCTCTCTCTCTCTCTCTCTCTCTCTCTCTCTCTCTCTCTCTCTCTCTCTCTCAATATAAGAATTCTAACTTAGTTCAAAATTTTAGTGATATTCTTCCGGTGAGCTCCTCCTCCTCCTCCTCCTCCTCCTCCTCCTCCTCACCCCCAACTCGTTCCTCCACCCCTTCCTCTTCCATCTGGGGAACTTGGCTGCCGTCCATGCAAAGTTTGGAGGAGGAGGAGGAGGAGGAGGAGCAAGAGGAGGAGGAAGAGGAAGAGGAAGTCATGGTGGTCTTGGTGGTAGTGGTGGTCATAGAGGAGCAAAAGCTGGAGGAGGAGGAGGAGGAAAAAGAAGAGGAATGGAGGTAGGGAGGGAGGGAGGGAGGGAGGCATGGAGAAGATGAAGGAGGAGGCACAACAGCAGCATATGAAGAGGTGGCAGGGTGTAAGAGTGGAGGAGGAGGAGGAGGCTTAGCGAGTCTTCACGATGCAGGAGACGTAGTAAAAGTTGAGATGAGACAACCAGATCTCGTATTTCTCTCTCTCTCTCTCTCTCTCTCTCTCTCTCTCTCTCTCTCTCTCTCTCTCTCTCTCTCTCTCTCTCTCTCTCTCTCTCTCTCTCTCTATCTTCTATTACCATAATGCAGGCGCTGATATGATTAGATGGCACGAGAGAGAGAGAGAGAGAGAGAGAGAGAGAGAGAGAGAGAGAGAGAGAGAGAGAGAGAGAGAGAGAGAGAGAGAGAGAAACGGATGGAAGTAATACTGAATCGATGCGGTAAGAAATTGAGAGAGAGAGAGAGAGAGAGAGAGAGAGAGAGAGAGAGAGAGAGAGAGAGAGAGAGAAAGAGAGAGAGAGAGAGAGAGAGAGAGAGAGAAAGAGAAATAAAGAGAGAGAGAGAGAGAGAGAGAGAGAGAGAGAGAGAGAGAAATCTTGTGGCTGTGGTCACCTGGCTACTTTACCTCCGCTCTCTCTCTCTCTCTCTTTCTCTCTCTCTCTCTCTCTGGTCGCTCTCCATCCCCAGCTCTCCTTGACCACAAACCCTCTTCCTCCTCCTCCTCCTCCTCCTCCTCCTCCTCTTTATATCCTTGTCCTCCATCTTTTCTATCATTCCCAAAATAATTATACAATTACGCAAAAGAAAGAAGAAAAAAAACATGTATAATGAGACGATAATTGAATAAACGGTAGAAGGAATGTCTGAATAAATTGAGGAAATGAAAGGAGGAAGGAGAAGGAAGGTGGAGAAGCAACTAATGAGAAGGGAAGAGGAGGAGGAAGAGGAGAAGGGAAGCGTTGAAAAAAATCTACCTTCATATAAGCAAGTCTATCAATATTAACGAGACTTTCTTACGCGATTCTGTACCAATATATTTCAAGTACTTTCCCTCCCTATGAACTAACTAAACACTTGTACCGTAAAAATATTCTCTCCTCTACCATGATTAGCTGCGTAAACCCATCGTAACCGCTCCTCCTTCCCTTCAAGTAGGCAGTCATTCACTTTCCCGAACTTTTCATTACTTTTAGACTGAGGAAGCATCATTAACTATCACCAATTAGTAGTTTATCACGCTGGGAAACTTCAACATCACTCAACAAATCGTTTTTTTTTCCCTTTACTAACGCCAACTCACACCTACTCACACTAACTCGCCTATACCCTGAAGTTAGGACCCCAACCCCCGTTTTCTATACCACATGCCAGGGTAAACAACGATCCACACGTACTTTCATGACCATCCACGTAGCAATATCCACTTTTAGTAATGGATAATGTAGACGTGTTATTGGGGTGGGCAGTGGTGACATCTGGCGAAGGAATGAAGCACTATGAAGGCGATGGTGCCAAGTCTCACTCCTGCAATGATGCCACCACTCTTCCTCCTCCTCCTCCTCCTCTTCCTCTCCTCCTCCTCCTCCTCCTCCTCCTCCTCTTCCTCCTCCTCCTGCTGCTGCCACGACGCTCCAATCTTATCGGAAATGAGTATCGTAAGAGAAGACTCGCGTGAATGGTTTAAAAGAGTGAGAGGTGGAGAAAGACCCGATATGGTGACGCTTAACAATTCCAGACCCGCCTTCCAATCCACTTTAAGATGCATTGAAACACTCAGATACGGAAAGATACGGTAATAAGTAGAGAGAGTTTTAAATGTGCGTAAAAAAAGTATGATGAAGGAAATATTAAAGAGAGATTGGTGTGATTTGTGAATATTGTGAACTACAGATTATTATTTTAAAAAGTATAATAGATTTTTCGTATAAATTAATTGTGAAATATGTATAGAAATGTAGTTATATACTTAACACACACACACACACACACACACACACACACACACACACACACACACACACACACGTACAGTACTCTTATTATCAGAACATTAATTTGTGTGTGTAATTCATTCCAAATTTCTTTTTTCTTTATACCTTTTTATCATTATTGGATTATTTACTCTTTTTGTCTTCAGGTGCACGGAATTGGATGGAAGGGAAAGATGAGGTGTGTGTGTGTGTGTGTGTGTGTGTGTGTGTGTGTGTGTGTGTGTGTGTGTGTGTGTGTGTGTGTATGTACAATTATGGTAAGTGGTTGAAGCGAGGTGAGCAGTCCCTCCCTTCCCTCCCTTCCTCTCTTCCCTCTCTTCCCTTCCTTCCTTCCCTTTCCTCTCTTTCCTCCCTCACCTCCCCTCCCCTTCCTTTCCTCCGTTCCTCTTTCGTTATGGTCCCTCGACACACTCCTCCTCCTCCCTCCTCCTCCCCTCCTCCTCCTCCTCCTCCTCCTCCTCCTCCTCCTCCTCCTCTGCTTATTCCCTATAGTACTACATAAAGCAGACCTGCATCCTTTGCTTATCATTTCTTTATTAAATTATCTATCTGTCTACTTATCTATCTATCTATCTAATTATCTATCTATCTATCTATCTATTAGCTATCAGAGGATTCAAGAATTTTTTGAACGGGCCCATTTGGTTCGTCGCTCACTGGAAGGTTTTCATTTTTTTTTTTTTCTCTTTTTTTTTGCCATAAGAAGAAGACTGACTGAAAC
>JAPQNM010000020.1:11375172-11377672 GCA_029783475.1 Metacarcinus magister
GGGGAAAGAAGAACAGACAAAATAAAAGGGTGAAAATTGCAAAAAGAAAACTAGTGGAAACAAGGGAACGAGTATGGAGGACGAAGATAAAAGAAGAAGAAGGAGGAGGAGGAGGAGGAGGAGGAGGTGGTGGTGAGCTCTTGACGCAGCCCTAATGACGTCACAGCTCAGCCAGCTCTCCTCTGGTTGGCGGCACCACCTGCAGCGTTAGCCAATCAGGTGCAGGAGGCGTATTTTTTGCTCCTCTTTTAGTGATTTTCCGTTTTCTATATAACTTCTATAACTTCTTGAGCGGTGGCTTCCCTATTCACTCCAACACGTCACTGCTTTCCCCATTTCATCATATTGTGGTTTATTATTGGATTTATTCATGTTGTTTGTAAGTTTCTAAAGAGTTAAGTAGAAGTAAGGAAGTTGTATGTAAATGATTCTGTGCTATTTTTTATTTTTAGTCTTAATTTTAACTTTTTTTTGGCTTTTTTCTTCCTATATTCTTTTCTTTTTCTTGAGATTTAATGGCGGAAGGAGTGAAATGTGTGGAGAAACTTGGAATGTGTTCTCTCTCTCTCACTCTCTCTCTCTCTCTCTCTCTCTCTCTCTCTCTCTCTCTCTCTCTCTCTCTCTCTCTCTCTCTCTCTCTCTCTCTCTCGCTCTCGCTCTCGCTCTTCTCTCTTCTCTCTTTCTCCGTTTTCCCCTCAGTTTTCCTCCACATAAAGATCCTTGCCTTATCTCTTCATTTCCCCTCCCGCTCTGCATTAGCCTAGTGCCTCCAAGCCTTCCTCTACTCCGTTTTCTTCGGGGACGTAATTTTGCGTTTTCTGTGAGGCGGTGGGACGTTCCTTTGCCCCATTTACTTGCACCATCACGGGCCTTGACGGTGGAAGTTCCGGTAACCATCTTTGCTTACGTTCATCTCAGACAGACAGACAGACAGACAGATAGACAGAGAGACAGGTAATCAAAGAAAATGGAGGAAGGGGCTGTTGGAAAAGACGACATTTTTTTTTCTTCAATATTGCTAAGGAATTGAAAAGAAATGATTCGTATATTTAGGTTTCTAAGTGAGTGTGGCAAAGAAATTCCATTCTGTGAACAATAATCTGTGTCAAGAATTATAGGGAAGGAGAATGAACCTGTCTTGTGTGTGGGAGTGTCTCGTCTCGACCACTCTCACTGTGGGTAGACTATCTTCTCTGACCTTGTGATTACCGTGGGTGTGTGTGGGTGTTTCTCTCTCTCTCTCTCTCTCTCTCTCTCTCTCTCTCTCTCTCTCTCTCTCTCTCTCTCTCTCTCTCTCTCTCTCTCTCTCTCTCTCGTGATTTGGTATTACGGAAAAGTATCTTACGTGTAGTCTTAGCAGTAAATATTTGGCGTTAAGTATCACACACACACACACACACACACACACACACACACACACACACACACACACACACACACACACACACACACACACACACAGCCACAAACTCTACGGTCATACACATCTATGTTTACATACACAAAACGCTCCCTCCTCTATCTTTCCTCCCTTCCTTTATCCTCTCCCTCCTTCCATTCGCACTTTCCTTTGTTCTTTCCCTTCCTCGTTCCTCACTCTTTCTCTTCATCTTTTCTGCGTTTTCTTTTACTCTTCTTACGTGATTCGCAGGTCAAGAAGCAACACAACCGTTGAGTCCGGATTAGCAAGGGTTTAGTCCGGATTAGCAAACGTTCAGTTCGGATAAACGGTTTAGTTCAGATGAAAGGTGTCACAACCTGTTTAGTTTATCACCCGACTTGAATTTCCTTGCCTCGTCCGGCCGGTATCCAAGACACACACAACACACACGCAACACACACACACACACACACACACACACACACACACACACACACACACACACACACACACACACACACACACACACACACACACACACACACATTCCCTTGGGCTACACTGTTGCTAATTAAGGCTTATTAATTGACAATGAAGGGACTAAATGTTATATAAATGTCCTCCTCTTTCTCCTCCTGTCATCCTTCTCCTCCTCCTCCATCTCTTCCTCCTCCTCCTCCACCTCCTCCTCTTCATCCTCCTCCTTCCTTTGCCTAAACGCTTCCTACCTAAAGGGAGAGGCTAAGAAGAGGAGGAAGACGTGCAGGAGTAATGTAGCAAGAATAATGATGATGTGGAAATACTAATGGGACATGAAAGGAGGAGGAGGAAGCGAATTCGTAAATGCAGGAATATGTTTGGAGATAGTAATGAAAATGGTCTGAAGTTGAACCATCATGTTTGGCTTTGAAACTAAAGATAAAAGTAAGATGAAACAAAATGGAAAAAGTAATATACGTCCTCCTCCTCCTCGTCCTACTACTACTACTACTACTACCACTACTACTACCAACACCTCTTTCTAAAATGTCTCTTCAATTGCCTTCCTGATCACGTCTTTCCTCTTTTTCTCTCGCTTTTATATACTTTTTTTTTGAAGCGCCAACTGAGGGTATTACT
>JAPQNM010000020.1:11382672-11405172 GCA_029783475.1 Metacarcinus magister
GTTCCCTGACCCTCCTCATCTCGTTGATTAAGGACAGGTAACTCAATGCACCTGACTCATCTCAGTTAACTAGATGCAGGTAACAGTTTCCTGATTTAGTGGCAGGTATACGTGTAAATTTTTCATCAGGTATTGATATACATGTACTTAATTAAGAATAGGCAATGCTCCAAGCCAGGTTAATTGAAAAAAAGCACGGATAGACATTGGGTTAATAAAGGACAGGTATTGTTCTACACCTGGTTCATTTTCGCACAGGTGAAATTCCATGTGAGGTTAATTTAGGACAGGTAGCAAGGTAACACTACACACCTGGTTAACTATAGATAATACTTCATACCTGGCTAATTACTAACACTGTACACCTGTTGAATTAAAGACAGGTAACAGTACACCTGGAAATAGGGTTAATTAAAGGTAACTAACTGACTCCCGAAAAACAGAAAACAGGTAACACTACATAGGAGGTGAAAGGAAGAACAGACAGCAACAGCCCTATTAGTCCTAACGAGGCTGTCCGTAGTAAATGTAGGACTCGTAACCCTCCTCACCTGTATAATTAGACACAAGTAATACCTGTAATTAGCCAAATATGGAACAGGTAGTGATGTATGGATGGTTAATTACTAATAGGAAACTTCTCTACGTGATTAATTAAGAGCAGGTAAGGCTGTACACCTGGTCAACATTAAATACCGATAGATGGCGTTGCAAGGTAGAGGAATTCCGTGTCAGTTATCTATCCAATGTATAGATTTTTTTTTATTATTTATTTATTTATTTTATTTTATTTTTTTTTTTATTTATTTTTTTTTTTTTCTATTTTTTTTTATGGTTGGACTGGAAATGTGAAAAAATTTGGCTCCGAAAATTTCCAAGTAGAATGACAGACCGACAGCAACGCCATCAAAAACAGACACTAAACCTATCTCGTATCGCTTTTAAAAACACACACACACACACACACACACACACACACACACACACACACACACACACACACACACACACACACACACACACACTGACTTAACTTATAGGAAACAAACACGCAGGACGAAACAAAACGAAACAAAAACAAAAACAGTAATCCGCAAATTAATCCGTCCCTTGCTAATTCTTCCCTTTTTTTCTCTCCTCTTCTTCCCTCTCCCTCCCTTTCTCCTTCTCCTTCCCTTCTCCTCCCCTTTCCCTTCCTTCCCCCTCCCCTTCCCCTAATGGCAATGCACCTCCATAACACACCTGGCTATCACCTGTATTAATTCACCTGTTAATTTGTCTCTTGTGAATATTCGTGTGTGTGCGTGTGTGTGTGTGAATGTGTGTGTGTGTGTGTGTGTGTGTGTGTGTGTGTGTGTGTGTGTGTGTGTGTGTGTGTGTGTGTGTGTGTGTGTGTGTGTGTGTGTGTGTGTGTCACTATCAGAGGTGCTCTAAAACCTAAAGGTGAAAGAGGGGAGGAGGAGGAGGAGGAGCAGCAGGAGGAGGAAGAGGAAGAGGAGAAGACGATGACGATGACAGGGGAGGAAGGAGAGGAAAAAGAAAAGCCGGGTTAGGAGAGGAGGAAGGGGAATGGAGGGGAAGAGAGGGGAGGAGGCATGATGAGGGGAAGGCTACGAGGGGGTTGCATTGGATAGAGTGACCTTGGGAGGGAGGGGAAAGAGGGGAAGCGGCGTGCATGTGCTACTTAGGTTGTGCATTTGAGAGTTGTAGTAATAGTAGTAGTAGTAGGTATAGTAGTAATAATAATGTTGTAGGAGGAAATATTATTGTCATAGTAAAAATAGTAGTAGTAGTAGTAGTAGTAGTAGTAGTAGTAGTAGTAGTAGTAGTAGTAGTAGTAGTAGTAGTAGTAGTAGTAGTAGTAGTAGTAGTAGTTGTTGTAGTAGTAGTAGTAGTAGTAGTAGTAGTAGTAGTAGTAGTAGTAGTAGTAGTAGTAGTAGTAGTAGTAGTAGTAGTAGTAGTAGTAATAGTAATAGTATCAAAATTAATATGTTTTACAGAGAAATTGTTTTAACCAAGAACCGTCAATAACACACACGCGCGCGCACACACACACACACACACACACACACACACACACACACACACACACACACACACACACACACACACACACACACATATGCACACGTGGGGTAGGGAAGAGAAAAGGGGAAAGGAAAGGAGGGGAAGGGAGGGGATGGGGGTAAAGGCTGCATCAGTACAATCAATAGAAAGGTTGGGGGGTTGGGGAGGGAGGTGGGGAAGAGAAGGGAGCAGTCTTGCCTCCTACCACCCACCCGAAACCCCCTTTCAATTTTTTTTTCTCTCTCTCTCTCTCACTCTCACTCTCTCTAACACTTTTTTCATCAGTTTCCTTATTGAGAGAGAGAGAGAGAGAGAGAGAGAGAGAGAGAGAGAGAGAGAGAGAGAGAGAGAGAGAGAGAGAGAGAGAGAGAGAGAGAGAGAGAGACCCACACACTGCTGCATAACATCTTGGAAGCCACATGTAAATTGGATATAATCGTTTCCTCAAAATAGTCTTTTTTTCTCTCCTCCTCCCCTATCCGATTTTTCATAATTTCCTCCCGCCCTTCCTGCGTCTCTCCCTCCATCTCTCCCTCCCTCCCTCCTTGCCTTACCCCCGCCACCCTTCCTTAATCCTTCCTTCCCCCACCTCCCTCCCTCTCTTTTCATCTTCGTTTATATCGAAACAAAAATTAAACGAAGAAGATGGAGTTATTATCTATATATGGCACGTAATCTTCAATATTTTTCAGTTCTCTCTCTCTCTCTCTCTCTCTCTCTCTCTCTCTCTCTCTCTCTCTCTGTCTCTGTCTCTCTCTTTCTTTCTTTCTTTCTCTCGCAGCTAAGGGGGTTACGACAAACCACAGAGCGGCACGAAATCCGAACCGCTAGCGTCAACTCGTTTTAGTGAAAGAAAACCACGAGCTCACAGACAATTTTAAGGGAGACTCACATAAATATCACTGGACTATTTTAGGGGAAACTAACATAAATTTCACTGGAGTGCCATAAAAAGCCTTGAATTAAAACATCAACTGGGAACGAGTATTGCAAGTGTTCTGTTCTCAGTGACCCCGACTTAAAGGGTTTGTTTGTGTGTCTTTCTTGCTCTACCGCCCTTCCCCTTCTGATCCAGTTCCTACTGAATGACCTTCCTCCTCTTCTTTCTCCTCCTCCTCCCTTCCTCCTCCTCCTCTTCTTCACACATACGGTCCATCTCCCTCACCTCCACATTTTACGCTGCTGCTTTCATCCACCTCGTTTTTCTCCACTTCACTGCCTTCCTTTTCTCGCTTTTTCTCTCTCCCGTTCTCTCTCCACCCTGTCAATTTTTCCTCCTTACTCCTCTGCCCTCCGCACCTGCCGCCCCCTTCACAACAATGATCGTGTTTTTCTTTCTGTCTTTTCTCTCTGCATTCCTCCCTCCTCCTCCTCCTCCTCCTCTTCTTCTTCTTCCTCCTCCTCCTATGAAGTCTTGTCCAGTTTATTATAATCACTAATATAGAAAAATGGAAATTAAAGCAAATAGGTGAAAGAAGAAAGAAGTTATTATTTACATTCATTTGTTATGTTTAAGACTCAAGAAAGAATATAATTGAGATGAAAACACTGGCTTCCTTTTGTGTGTGTGTGTGTGTGTGTGTGTGTGTGTGTGTGTGTGTGTGTGTGTGTGTGTGTGTGTGTGTGTTAGTCAATTTCCATAATGGTCTTGCAGCTAGATTTTGTTTGTTTGTTTATCCGCTTGTCTGCTTGCCCAGAGATCGTGTGTGTGTGTGTGTGTGTGTGTGTGTGTGTGTGTGTGTGTGTGTGTGTGTGTGCTTTATAAAAACAAAACGAGGCAGTCAGACTTACATTTATCTAAGTGGTTTATTCTCTTTCTCTCCTAAAGTGCAGTGCATATGAATTTTTTTCCCGCTAAACCATTTTCTTTTTTTTCCCATTCTTTGTGACTATAAATTGTACTTTTATAATAACTCTTGCATAAAACGGTTCGTATACTCGACCCCTAAAGCGGATTTAATGCAAGCTGGTAATCAATTCTATATTTAATTAATTGACTCAACACTGGAAATTACCACAATACAGTAATATGTTGAAATCCCTTACAGAATATTGTGATTTATTAAGTTTAAATATGAATCTATTATTATTATTATTACTATTATTATTATTATTATCATTATCATTATTATTATTATTATTTGTTTTTAATTACCTCTTTTTTCTCTTTTCAGGTGAGTGAAACTTTAAAATCTGGACGGAGGGAAGGACCAGGTAAGTGTTTTGTTCCTGGAAACCCTTAATTATGCTAGACTGAGAGAGAGAGAGAGAGAGAGAGAGAGAGAGAGAGAGAGAGAGAGAGAGAGAGAGAGAGAGAATGTTTATAATTTGCTGAGTTGTTTCCTCAGGTAAAAAATAAAAAATTCAATGGGGAAGACTATTTTTTTCTTTCTTTCTGAAGGCACTTGTTTCTTCCTCTCTTACACAACCCCCGTACCCCCTCACTGCCACTACGTGTTACTGTGAATAGTGTGTGTCTGTGTGTGTGTGTGTGTGTGTGTGTGTGTGTGTGTGTGTTTCGTGGTAGTGTCCATGGTTCCTAGATTTCCTTATTTGCAATGATGTTGAGCGACAGTTTTTTTTTTTTGCAATTTCGTGATGTTTCTTATTATCGTTATTTGTTTTTGTTATTGTTATTGTTATTATTGTAGTAGTAGTAGTAGTAGTAGCAGCAGCAGCAGTCGTCGTATTAATATGATTGCTAATTTCAAGGCTTCCTTGTCACAGCAACAGCAATAGCGCAGGATTGGAGAGAGAGAGAGAGAGAGAGAGAGAGAGAGAGAGAGAGAGAGAGAGAGAGAGAGAGAGAGAGAGAGAGAGAGAGAGAGAGAGAGAGAGAGAGAGAAGCATCAATGAAAATCAACAATCTGTACAGAGATCTATGTTATTGAATGTCCATGAACTATTAGCGCCAACTCCTGTGATCATATATGCATAACTAGGTCACATTCGCATATTTTTACTGGTGTTGTTTTAAGTGCTTTGTATAAGACATACACAATATTTTTATTTTATTATTATGCCTTGTACAGCACAACGGTATGTTATGAATAAATCACCATTTGTAGTTATGTTGCGTTGTTTTTTTTACCTCTTATTTGTATCACAAGAATGGAAGAAGGTGAGGGGGGGGGGGCGTTTGAGCGGGTGTGGGAGGGTGTGTTAGTGGGGGGATACGCTGGAGTTATCGATCAAAGAGCTTCGTTTTCTCTCACACTGTGCACCTCCGTTCTCTCTCACCCACTCTGCAACCTAAACAATGACCATAACCCTGATCTCTCGACTCGACAGTCAGTCTGACCGATATGCATCACCGGAATGCACTCTGTCCGATTTCCCGAGGGGCGAGAATACCTGAAAATCTGTGTAGTAACGCGAGTATTTTTAAATTTTATATGCGACTCCCCCGCCGGTCCCAGAATGGACTCGCCCGGGTCGCCTGGAGACGCCATTTTCGCTTCTTTGTTCGCCAAGTTGAGCGTTATTTCCCGCCTTATCCTGGAGGCTGGGCAGCTGCACGCAAGCCACCATCTCCGCTACACCTGTCAGCGGCCACACCTGCAAGGGAGGGAAGGGAGGAGCCGTGTGGGGGCGTCGCCGAGGGCAAGACGAAAATGTAAGTGAGTTGTAGGGGGAGATCGCCCTTGGTGTGTGTCGCTAGGGCACAGAATCCTCCGCCATTACCACGTACACGACTTTCGACCCAGATGAGCCGCCGTAAGGACCAAATTATTATCCAACCCCCTGATCGTAAGGGTGAGGTTGTCCCGCCCCCCCAGCGTGCCGCCGCGCCCAGCAGGGGAGTGCCAGCACCAGCACGGCCTGCCTGGCACCTCCACGTCATTGTACAAGCAGCGGCGGCATTTTTCTGGTTTTCCTGTTCAATTTTTGATCCGTTTGGTGGTGAGGGTGGCGGCGTGGCGGCCAGCACGGGCGTGGGAGGTGCCGCGCGACCACCCATCACAACACACGGTTACTTTTACATGTTTTTCTGTCACGTAAACGCTAAAATGAGGTGCAATGGAGGGCGGGGTGGCTGGCCGTGCCCCCAGAACACCCTCTGGGCCCCTGAACAGTGTGATGCGCCCCTGCAGGTGACTTAAAAGTGACGTGTGATCCAAGGAAGGCACTACCTGACCCAATGAGTGCCACTTAACACGGTGTAGGGCCGAGTGCCAGCCGCTGACCCGCTCAGGTGAACGCGATGCCCGAGTGTTGGTGTGTGCAGGGACGTGGTGGTGGTGTGAGGCTCCTGAGGTGTTGCCTGTGTCGCAGGGGCGTGGCTGGGGGCGCGGCTACTCATCACACCTGGGAAAACTTAATTAAACAGGTGAATTGTGTAGATTCGTCAGTTTATTGGTGGTGATTGTTGTTGGTGATGCCTTGATTGTGTGATGCAGTGATGGTGATTGTGTCTTTGTGTGGCTGGCTGCTGTAACTCTTGTCTTGCTCACTTTCGTGAAGGTGTTGACTCAAGTTTTGTTAACAAGACGTGTTATTTGGTGTGTCACGGTTTTGTTTACAATTATAGTGACATTTCACCAAGGTTGACGGCAATTTGCACCCTTGACCTGCTACACCTCCGTCAGGCTGCTGTATTGGGGTGATTCTGGCTGTGAAAATGTGTTGTTATCCACCCAAACATACCTAGAAACATGGCTATGAAGTTATTTCAAGGAAAGCACCTTGAATTATGTACCTTGGGTGTTGATGATGTTTGGTTAGTGTCTCCAGGTAGCTGTTAATTAACAGCATTTTGCTCTCATGCTTAATTGGAGAAGCTTGACACATACTGGGTGGAATAACTCACTCGTACATCAGCTTCTTTCTTGCACAAGATATGTTTTTGTAGTGATGTTTTTATATTTGAGTGGTGGTTGCAGTTTTCCGATATATGCACCCCAGCCCAGTCTTATATGATGACACAAGTTAGTGCCAGTGACCGCCAGACGACAAGTTAGATAGCCACCCAAAATTTGAGTCTGGAATAATTTCTGACATGTGTTTCATGCCAGTACTAACACAAGTACAAAGAAAATATTGAACATTTATTGTTTTGCTTGTGGTGTACAAGTAACACAGCAATGTTCTAATGTAAATATAGTTTTGCGTGTAGTGATGGTAGTTACAGTGTTTATCTACATTTTCCCTCATGTGCATTTATATATACTGTTTAATCATAAAGTGTATTTTTCTCATGGATATTTTAGATCTTGCAGTATAGAGAGGTGTCATACTTAACCTAACTAATATTGTGATGTATTAACTGTTACTTTAAACTGCACTTTCCCTTTCCCTTTTCTTTGTTATTTTCTTCTGAGATACTTTGAGAAAGAACCTCAACTTAAATTCATCTTAAAAACTTAATTTTGGTTTAATTTGGTGTAAAATTTGGATGGCATGTCATCTTTATGCTTATTCAAATAGCTTTGTACCAGAAAAAAGTCAGTTTAATAGAAGCTTATGGAGATATTATCCATTTATTGAATTATTGTTTTAATCTTTGTATTTATTATGCATTACTGTTGAATTCTTTTGTAATAATTGTATATAAGACAACTGAGAAAAAAATTGAAGCCAAATCAATCAGTAATAGTTTATTATTATACAAGATACATTCTGCACTGAACATCTGTTGGGGTTTCAGTGTGTGGTCAACTTTATGAACCCACAATGCCTCTAGTAATTCTGAGGTGCCACACAGTCAAAGTCCGTTGTCATGTGTTCAGTTAGGAAGTTATAATGTTAGGTTAGATTTAGTTTTCAAATGCACTTCACATGGCAGGGTTTGAGTTGGGATTTTCCCGCATGACCAATGATCTTAAACTATATTATTTGCATTAATATAATTCCAAAGTGTGTTTACCTGATGCATTTTGGTGTGTTTTGGGGCATTCTGGTGATTTATTTCCGCAGAACAAAACATTTCTGATGCTTTTTATAGTAATTATTTATATCAAACTTAACTTAAACCCTGATCTTTTCAATGGCTAGAAACACCCCGAGTAACACATTGTAGTCTTTGAGGAGCAACCAACCAAAACTTGTATTTTTTCTATGAAATATTGAATTAAAGAATAATTTAATTCTCGTATCTCATTCTCAGTGAATTTGTCTCCACGTTGGAGCACAAAGTCAACATTGCAGATTTTAGATCAGCGGCTCAGTCATTCACACTTGAATTCACACATCCTACGCTTACACCGATATAACTTGATACACAGGCACTGCTAGGGCACCAGGAGCATCAGAGTACACTGATTTCTTTAAACATTATTGAAAATGCAGGAGGTATTGACTTTGATACAGCAGTTAATGAATTAGATGTAGGCAAGATGTTTGACTTGCAAGGGAAAGAAAAAATACATGCATTCCTATGGTTCTTATTTTCTGAAATGTAGGCCTTTTTTATATTGACAGCAGAAAGGAGGCATATTCTGAACAGCAGAAGGAAAACCTAATCAACAGTATATCATGACATCAGAATGCAACCCTTAACACCACCAGAATGAAGGGAAATACAGTTATGTCAAGTTAAGAGAAGGGAAATTCCATAGACCCAATCCCTTCCTCCACTCCTCGACCTACCCCTGCCCTTCCTATGCAGTAGCCAAGAGGTAGCAGCGGCTGATGAGAGCACTGCCCACGGCCACCACACACTCCACCCTACACACTGAGTCATGGATGGGCACGGCCAGGCGGAAAAGGAAGCCAGTGAAGTCCTACGCTCGTTCAACATCCTTGGGGCCCCTCGCACCGCACAAGTCAGTGTAAGTATTCCTCCAACATCTCCAGTTCAATTTCCATTCCACTGTGTTAACATGCAGGGCAGACAGATGATGGAGGTTCATTAACTAGAGAAATGCATATTATTGATCTGTTTTCATGGGTAGCAGCATGGAATGGAGAACATGCATTTAAGGAATTACAGTACACTCCTGTGGTTTGTTGAATAGAGCAAAGGCTAATTTTTTTTTCTGCCCTGTGCATAGTTCAGATACAGTGGAATGTATTTAGTTTAGTATATATTTTGGAAAGCTACGGGTCACGATTATATTAGATATATAACAAATTTTGTAATGCATACAGCACACTAAATTGCCAGTTAAATGTTTTAAACCTCTGAGCATAATGAAGTAAAAAAAGTTTTATACAGCCAACATTTTCACCCTTTTTGCAACAGTTTGTATGTTATATTTGCCGTGTGGCCGTTAGTATAATGATTGTTGCATCACTCACTATTGTAAATAATCTGTCACTTACGTTGATAGTAGTGTGCATTGATTTTTCTATTGTTTTAATGAGTTGTAAGTTTTTATCTGTGTGTGTATTTTCTGTGTGCGTAAATTGTAACTCGGCTTGTATGTGTGCACAGAACGAGCCGCAGAACCTGTCTACCAGCACATCCCAGCCGATGGTGATGGTACCCCCCCACCCACCACCCCAGTGGCACATCCACCCCCAGCCAGTGCACATCATGACATATCAAGTGAGCCTCACTCCTCACACAACCACTCATCACCATCACAACACTCATTCATTCCTTATACTCCTTACTCTCTATCTTAATGCTTATTTTCTTCCTCCACCCTTTCCATAGCACTGCACATTTGTTATTGTTCCACATCTCTTCTTATTCTCCGTCTCACTGCATTTCATTGTCTTCTCATATTACATTCTACATATAACTTTACATCACCCACCTCCTGGTTCTCATTGTCAAGTTGCCAAGTTGTTTGTGCAATTATAGCTCCATAAGTGTGACTTAGAAAGAGTAATGTAAAATTGCATGCTCTCTGGACCCTGAATATTATTAGGTTGTTTAAGTTTTGTCTTTATTTTGAAGTATTAATTGTTTTGTTTATTCGCCTGCCAGCCACAAGTCAACCCACCAACTTCTCAAAGTGACACAAGCACCAATCAACAGCCACCCAATGGACAACAACAGCAACAACAACCACAGCAGCCACAGCAACAACCACAACAGCAACCACCACAGCAACAACAGCAGGGACCACCACAGCTGACTCACATGACTGCTGATCAACTGTCCCAACTCCAGTCAGCGCCACTTGAGCATTCCATCTGGTCCACCACTGCTGACATGGGTAAGGCAGTGGATTTATATACACCTAGGAAGGAGGAGGACGCTGCTCATGGGAAATGGAGTGGTCTGTGGATATAGTGAATATAATGAAGACAAATTATTTCTGAAAGGGGAAAAACTTATGATGGTAGAGGATGTAATCGGTTATTTGTACTGTTATGTAAAGGTAACGTGGCATCAAAGTGAGTTAACCTTATTTACCTTTTTGCAGATGGACAGAATGGTATGAACTCAACTTATCCAATGAGTGAGCTGCCAGGCCAGGAGGGAGACACAACCCTCAATGCCAACGACATCACTGAGGAAGAACAGGAAACCAAACCCAAGATCAAGAAGGAGGTGAAGAAGAAGCGGAAGTTGGCTGATCTTTTGGCAGAAGGCATTGATCCCACTAAACTAGAGGAGAACAGTGACCAGGTGAGGGAGCGCTTTGGGAAAGGGTGCGAGTGTGAGGGTGACAACTGTTTCAAGAACATGAACCCTGAATTTGTGTTCCGGCATCGGTTGAACATCGCTGAGCTCACCAAGAATGAGCACGACATGTACCTGATGGGCGTGACAATGGCCTGCCTTGCCAACCCAGAGGAGACGTCGCGTCACAAGGAAAGAAAGAGGCTCAGAGCATCGTACGTGTTCCAGGGCAAGAAAGTGTGCCTGGATGCCTTCCTCTACCTGGAGAACTGCACCCACTACCAGCTCAAGGCCATCCGAAAACACGTCATGGTGAATGGCGTCACCCCGAGGGTTCACGGTAACCACGGCAAGAAGCCACCCAACACGTTTCCCCTGGACACTTACCAGCATGCGGCTGCTTTCCTGCAAAGCTACATTGCCCGCTACTCCCCCAATACCAACACACCCAAGAAGCCCAACAAGTCAGGCAAGTCTCCGCCCGTGTACCTCCCGGCAGATATAACTCGCAAGAAGATCCATAATGCCTATAAGGAGTACTGTGAGCACTTTGAGCCTGATGTCAAGGTGATGGGCTACTCCTCCTTCAGGCACTTCATGAAGGAACAATTCCCTAATGTCAAGTTCTTCCGTATGGATAAGAAGGCCGAGCGCACCCTTGGCCAGAGTGATGATGACGATGATGACAATGAGGCTGCTGCTGCTGCTGCTGCTGCGGCGGCGGCAGCAGCAGCAGCTGCAGCTGCTGCACAAAATCCAGCTGCCACCACCCAGGAGCAACAGCAGCAGGCACAAGCACAACAACAGCAGCAGCAAGCACAGCAGCAGCAGCAACAAGCACAACAGCAGCAACAACAAGCACAACAGCAGCAGCAGCAACAACAACAGCAACAGCAGCAACAGCAGCAGCAGAATCAAAGACAAGATCAACAGAGGGTGGAAGCTGGTGCCCAACAGGTGATGCAGCAGCAGCAGCAAGCAGCCCAACAACCGCAGCAGGAGCCTCCTAAGGATGCCCGCAACACTCCCCCAGTGACTGCAGCCTCAGTGCCCCCATCAGCCCACCCACCTGGTGCTCCAGTGTCCATGTCCCATGCCCCCATCACTACTAATTACCCTGCATACTCCCACGTCCAATTGCCCCTCAACCTACAAACACAGCAGCCCCTCTACTCCGCCTGCATGCAGCCAGGCATGTTTGCACCTGGCCAGGCACCCACCCAGGTTCGCCCCACAGGCTTCCCCTACACCAGTCTCTAGGCAGCAAGCCAGAGGTGTGGGGGCCTGGCTCTGGCCACTTAGGGCATTGGTGATATCTGCTGCTGGAGTACCTTGGTGCAGATCCTGTCACTTTGGTGTCTAGCTATCCTGCCACCGTTGAGCACCTAGAGTGTGGCCTGGTGGAGGGGGATGGCATTACAATACATTCTGCCACCTAGATGGTACCCTATTCATGTGGCAGCTGGTATCACTCCTCATCCTACGTTCATCCACTCGATCCTGCTTTGCCAAAGCAATACAGTCTCATACACAGCTCTCACCTTTTTGTCTCATCAGCCAAGTGCCACCCATCACCATTATCCTCAATGCCATGCAGATATGCAACTGTAACTAATGACTGGTGCGTCTCAGATGCTCCCTTCAGACCTACAACAGGTGTTCACTGAGCCGGCCCACATCATACCACTCCAACACACCACCACCACAACCTTGCAATCAAGACTTCAGGAACATTAGGTAGTTGAAGCCAGGATGAAGACTATGTGCCTGTAACCCATCTCATCGTGCCATCATCCCGGTCCACCTCATCACACGCCGCCGCCGCCGCCACAGCATGGGTACCCCAGCCGACGTTTGTTTTTGAGTGCTGGACGTTCGGTTGTCATTGTATACCACAGCGACTCAGTTATGCATGAAGTTCCAAGCCACTGTATAGGCCTTAGCTTTCCCAGTACTTTAGACTTAGGCGATAACATGAACAGATAAGGTTTCTAGGTTATTTTTTGATGACTTTCCATTCCAGGTGGGCATTACTTTTCCATATCCAGTTGCCAATAGTTGCCTCTGAGGGAGAGAATGTTGGTGGCAAGGGGAGAGGCTGGTCCACATTTACACTGAGGACATGGCAGTCCCTCTCCCCTCCCCACCCAGGTCATGGGAGGGGAAATGGCCTCGGAGAAAGCCATAAGTAGGATACTATTTCTCAAGATTTGTGGGGAGAGGTGGGTAGGGTGGGCAGGGGCTAGTAGGGGGGATGAAAGGTGGGTGAACTTGTATACGCAGCCAATATAATTTTTATCCTAATTTAAACAAGTGCCAAAACAGGAGTAACAGCTGCAGGCTTTTGACGGCACTGTTGCTAGTTCCTTAAGAATTCCTGCATCTTGAGGCAAGCAATAGACAGGTGGCAAGTCCACTAGACCAGATCATATCGCTCGGAGGCAGCGATGTAAACTATTGACACACTGCCTGGGGTGTGCCTGGAGGAACCCTTTGCTATCACGTCCTTCCCAGTGGGTATCCTCATAAGATCTCACTTGCAAGGGTTTCTCCGTTCAATTCATCCAGTAACTTCTCAAAGAACACTGATCCTAAAATACTTTATCCTACAAAACCATTTTGTAGGGTTTTCCTTGTTTTGTATTGACTGATTTTGCTCAGTATGGAATCTGGTTATGACCTGTTTGTTCTCCTGTTACAAGATGGGGAGGTGTTCCTCTTTCATCTAAGAGGCTAAAGTTACTCTTTTACATTCCATGTCATTGTGAATGTGCAATTTTGTATGTATTCTAGCATTGGAGATGGAATTGGTCTCTTCTGCTGTTGCATATGTATTAATTTCTTCATTTGTGTTGTGCAACAACTTCCATTAAAGTTACAAGGGCAAGGCGACTATGATGCAAGGAAAAATGTGCATGGCGTTTGTACTGTTCATCTTTTGTTATATAATTTATCATAATTCTGAGTAAGCATGAGTTGCGTCTTGTATGAAGAATGAATGCACTGTGTCTGTAGTCCTTTATGCGTTGCTTACACCGCCACTCATCTTGGTACGCCTTCATTTTCTCGTGTGGTCAGTGTCTTCCTCAATTTACACGTTTGCATTATTTCCCCGTGAGCTATTCTCATCCACATTTACTAGCAATTGAGGAGAGTTTCAAGACAAAGAAGGAAGGTTGAAAGGGGGTGTCACTCAAGGCTTGGCTCATTAGTGCCTCGCTTTAATCTTAACTGGTCCAAGGGTTGGCCTGGTCTGATATTATCACACATATGCATACATACATCTGACTGCTGGGTTTTTTTTTGTTTTTTTTCTGTTCAGGTGAGAGGGTAACATTATTGCAAGTATTTTGTTCTCATTCAAGTCACATTTTTATATTAATGGATCAAATATGTGGATTTGTCTTCCTCATACTGTACTACTCTCCTTGTGTGTGTCTATGCGTGTGTGTGTGTGTGTGTGTGTGTGTGTATGCTCTCCCAAGGGCAGCATCGTCGTCATTGTTCACTACCTCAGGCATCTGCTCGGCCAGGCCTCTCAAAGTTAATTCAAAATAGCAAGCTTGGCGAAAATGTGCTATTTATTTATTTTTTTAATGTAAACTCGGTGACTATTTATTCGGTGACTCGTTTTATTTAGAATGTTGGCTTGTAATAGGTTGCATTCTCCTATTCTTGTTGGCATGTTTTTATCTTTAAATTTTGTCCTAACCATAAACATTTTTTACACACCATTATTATCGACTGTCAGTGTCGATACATTTCATAGTTAACCATTTATTTTTATAACCACAGAACACTATTATTGGCTATCACAGAGTACATTTACTTTGTTTACTTTTCTGCACACAGGTGTCGTGTTTCAAAATTGTTATTCATTTATTCATTTATTATATATATGAATTCCGTCGCTGCCAGCCCACACAATGCATTTTGTCGGCTCTTGGTGACCACTTACCTACATGAACAAGGACAAAAATGTATCCTAATTATGGTTCGTATTTCCTCGTGGAATTAAAATCAGGTTTTTAATGGGCATTCATTAGTACTAAGTTATAATTATTAATATAATTTTGTTGGCCAGGCAGTTACTAGGTATTCGCACCCATGATTACGTGGTGCATCTACAGTATTGGGGTTGTGGGAGTGAATGTGGGGGGGGAGGGGAGGGTTTTGTAATTGGGGGGGATGGGGGGTGGCTGGGTAATGTGTATCCAAGTGGGACGCATCCAAGACTAAGATAAACATTTTTGTATAATAATATTAAGAAGAAAAAAAAGAAGCTAACAAATGTAATAGAATAAAAAATAAAACTGTGATATTAAGGTACATGTTTGTGTTTTATTTGTTTTCTATGTGTATGAGAGAGAGAGAGATATGCACGATCCACTATTAGCGCTTGAGTGCAAAATAAATAAAAATTTACTCGTGGTTTTAAGTGTTATGAGTCACCTGTGTTTTTGAAGGCAGGTGGCCGCGGGGTCTGCAAGCGAAACTGAGAGGGGAACACAGGAAATATAATGTTTGGAACGTGTACACTGCAAGGTTTTTACGAATGGACCCACCGAATATATATACGATACACAATTTAAAAAAAAAAAACGGGTTCGTTACATTCACTATGATTTTGATCTCTCGTGGCTTTTGATATGGAAGTGTCTAGTGGTGTATGTGTGTGTGTGTGTGACCTTGAAAACGTCAGCTGCACGGAGTAATTGTCGGCACAGATATTGATCGTGAGTCAGTCCGTCCAATACAACATTGAAAGAGAGGAAGTGTGTGTGTGTAGGTAGACTTGCCAATCTTTTTCATAGCTCCTGCATGTCACGTTTCATTCTTCCTCTTAGACTCGACTAATTACACACGCACCTCATCTACCTGCAACAGAGAGAGAGAGGAAGGAGGAACAATGTGCTCTGTTAGGCTATATAATCCCTCCTTTATGCATTTGTTTTTACTTCTCCTCCCTAGATGGCGTCACAGTCTTTCACTTCTCTATTCATGTTCGTGATATACCTTGACCCTTTTGACCCAGTGAGTGAACGTGATCTCTTGACCCCGGAAGTGAGGTCAGCTTGGACTTTACAGTTAAGAAAAGTTTTTGCTCCGTCATTTCATTCATTCTCTCTCTCTCTCTCTCTCTCTCTCTCTCTCTCTCTCTCTCTCTCTCTCTCTCTCTCTCTCTCTCTCTCTCTTTATATATATATATATATATATATATATATATATATATATATATATATATATATATATATATATATTTTATTTTATTTTATTTTTTTATTTTTTATTTTTTTTATACTCGATCTCACTTTCTCTAGCAATCTTCGTAAAACCAATATGATTATGTAATTTTACCCCTAAAGGTAGTTGTGGTTTGGTAGCCTAAATCTCTCTCTCTCTCTCTCTCTCTCTCTCTCTCTCTCTCTCTCTCTCTCTCTCTCTCTCTCTCTCTCTCTCTCTCTCTCTCTCTCTCTCTCTCTCTCTCTCTCTCTTTTCCCTGGCCCACCTGCGGCTCGGGTATCGGCATCGCGGTCAGCCTCTGGTCGCCTTGCCGTCGCCAGGACACAAGAGTTACGTAACAGGAAGAAGAGAAGACAGAGGAGCAGTAATTTTAGTGCTTCTTACTTAGTTTATTTTTAACCTTTCACTGCTGCTGCTGCTGCTGCTATTCTGAAGAACTCTCCTTATTTATTTATTAATTGTGTTCCATTTGCTTCTTCCGCTCGCCTTTGTCCTTCGTGTGAGTCTCTTGATTGGATTCTTCAGTTTAATGCAACACTGTGTTAATCTTTGTCTCGATTCCTTGCTTTATTGGGTGAGGTTAATATATTTATCTTTCGTCATCGTTTTTTTTTTTTGGTGTACGTATAGTTATTATTATTTTTGTTATCAATTGTAGTAGGAGCAGCATCATAGGAAGGTAGGAGATGCAGGGAAGAAAAGGACTGTTGGTTTGTAACGATACTACATGTGTTAGTCATCAACCGCAGTCCCCGAAACCTTACAAAGACCAGGAAAAAAAAATATATAAATAAAAATAGCAGATAACTTACGAAAAATCAATAAGTAATGCGAAATAAGTCTAAATAATTGCAACTAGAGAGAAAAAAATTGAAAATCCTCCCTCGTTTCGTTGAGTCACGTGTTGGTTGCGTCTAGTCAGCGGTTTGAATGGGTCAGGAAGAGGGGAAGTGAGGGGAATATAATCCGACGGGAGATGGAGCGAAGGGTGTCTCGTTAGAGCTTTCCGGAAGGGGGGTAAAGGGGGTAAGTGTCTGCTGCCCGTGTACACGAATACACGCAAACGTAAACACACGCACACACCCGCACACGCACATTGTCTCTCACGCTCATGTCGTTCATTCTTCTTTTGTTTTTGTAATTCTAATTGCGACCTTCTTTTGTTTTGTTTTTTTAATGTAATTTATCTTTGGTCTGGTTATGTTTTCATTTATTTTTGTTTTATTTATATCGTAATGCTTTTGTTTCCTGTCATTTTTTCTTCAGTATTTTTTTTCTTCTTTTTAATCTTTTTCTTTGTTATCCACGGCATTTGTTTAAAATTTGCATGTTTCGATTGTTCGTTTGTTTCCTTCATCCGTTCTATTACGTATATGTTTTGTTACTTTCCATTCTTATATGTCTATTTATTTATTTATTATTTTTTGGTGGGGCTTGTTTGTTAAGAAAATTTTCCCCATGAACTGTTAACCATCTTTTATTTATGAATTGCTTCGCCTAATTCCTACTCCTATATTTTTCCTACACTTTATTGCAATATTAGCAGCGATAAACACGAGAGTAGGGCAAAAAATATTGTATATCGTAGCAATAACAATAACAACGACATAAATAATGATAATAATAATCGTCATTCCTTATTCAAAGTGCTGTCAAAAGTTTGAACGTTTTTTTCACTATATTTCATTTTTTTCCCCCTGGTAAAGCCAACGAGAAGTGAGAGGACGTGAGGGGAAGTGAGGGGAGGGGAGAGAAGAGAGGGGGACACAACGTTTTATTTCGAAACTGTGTAACCAGATTTCCTCTTCCTCTTCCCTTTCCTTTTTCCCTCTTCCTCTCCTCATCCACCTCATAGTAATAATAATTATATTCTATTCCGAGCGCTGCTTAGAGAGAGAGAGAGAGAGAGAGAGAGAGAGAGAGAGAGAGAGAGAGAGAGAGAGAGAGAGAGAGAGAGAGAGAGAGAGAGAGAGAGAGAGAATTGAGAAAAGAGCCATTTCAGAAGTGTGTGTCTGTGTGTCAAGAAGCCGAGTGGTGTTGGAGTAAGAGGAGGAGATAGGTAGGTTGGTGGGTAGGCAGTGAGGTAGGATTAGAGGAGGAAGAGGAAGAGGAGGAGGAGGGACGCGTGTTCGTGGTGCGCGTGCTCGGTGGGTGTGGTGGTGGGAGGAGGAGGGAGAGAGAGAGAGAGAGGGAGATTGAGCCTCAGTTGTGTTGCTCAAACCTTAGCGTCACCACCACAATCGGGAACGGTACGGCAATCACCACTCCTCCTCCTCCTCCTCCTCCTCCTCCTCCACTCCTTCATCAGTTGGTCTCAGGACACTGGACGAGGAGAGACGAGACGGCAAACCTAACCGGTAGCAACAAGAGGAGGAGGATAGAGTGAGAAGACCCACGCCCTAGGATAGAAGGAGTAGGAGGAAGAGGAGGAGGAAGAAAAGTGTCCTTTTATACGTGGTGTAAAAATCGGTGTTTTCCGTATCGGCTGTAGCGTGTGGGCGTGTCAAGAGGGGGGCGTGTCGCGTTGGTGCGGCTGCGGTGGTGGTGGTGGTGGTGGTGGTAGTGGTGGTGGTGCAAGTGCTGTGTGTTCGGTGTGATTTGACAAGCTTGATGGTGGTGAAGAAAAAGCCGGTGGTGAAGTGGTGGTGAGGATGTGCTGTGTTCGAGTAGTGGTGGTGGTGGTGATGGTGGCGGGCGGCGGTGTGTGTGTGTGATGCTAAATTGTCCTGTCGCGTGATAGTGGTGATGCTGCATTTTATGTCACTTTTGCAATTGTGGTGTTGAGTGGATGTGTGGGTGGGTGGTGGTAGTGGTGGTGGTGAGAGAGTGAAGTTAGTGGACTCATTATTGTATTAAAAGTGGTGGTGATGGTGGTAGTTGTGGTGGCTATGCAAGCGTTTTTATGTAGTAGTAGTGGTGATGGTGGTGGTGGTGGCTGGTGAGGCTTGTGTTCTGTTGCGAATATGTATGTGTGTTTGTGTGTTGCGCCCATTCAAAGCAACTCAAAAACCCAAAACAAACAAGCATCACAGGAGGAAAGAAATACATTGCAGAGATACTAAAGGAGGAAAAAAAAACCACTCGGTCATCACTTGGAAAACGGAGGAAACTCAGAAAACGGAGCGGAAAGTAAATATAAGTTTTTTAAAAATTCGCTCCGGTGTTTACCAGACTGGAAAAGTTAAACAATTGAAATCGATTAAGCATATCGATTTTCTGTTACGCTTTATGGTCACTTGAGTTAACTTGAATGACGTGTATATATAACCGGCTACCCACGCACCTGTAAAACGTGTATGTATACTGTATACATATACATAAACTCCCCAATACAACACTATTTCTTCCAAAGTATATTTTTAAAAGTTACAAAATTCACCGTAACTTCATTAATCGCAAACAAACCTTATTCTTAGTACAAAAAACACAAATTACAAGTTTTATTTTTCATATATTTTTCAACGTCTTGGTTTCTATGCTGCGTATGGTCTCTGTGGTAGCTATCGTATTTGAAGGATAGTATTATACCTTTGGCAGTTAAGGTGAACGGATCCTCTCTCCCGTTAAGCCGCGAGGAAGATAGATCTGTTGACTTGTGCTTATTGTACCGCTGCTGCAGAGAGAGAGAGAGAGAGAGAGAGAGAGAGAGAGAGAGAGAGAGAGAGAGAGAGAGAGAGAGAGAGAGAGAGAGAGAGAGAGAAAGGAAAATTGGATCATGGAAACCTGATCGCCAAGGGAAAACACAATCGAGATGGATGTTGAGAGAGAGAGAGAGAGAGAGAGAGAGAGAGAGAGAGAGAGAGAGAGAAAGGTTGATCACTGTCTTCACCAGCTGCCTCTATTGTAATGTACATTGTTTATTCTTCTTGATCCTTTTTAATTAATGCCTACTTTAAACAGAGAGAGAGAGAGAGAGAGAGAGAGAGAGAGAGAGAGAGAGAGAGAGAGAGAGAGAGAGAGAGAGAGAGAGAGAGAGACTATACTAATCACAACCGATGCACGTTTATTAACCAGTACCCCATAAAAAAACCGCAGCTCATAAAAAATAGACCGCGAATGATTTGGAAAAAAAAGAGAAAGAGAGAGAGAGAGGAATGAGATTTAGCGGCATTTGACCGAGTTTACGAGTTTACGAGTTGTTTTCATAATAGGATTTTGCTCTTGAAATAGAATGTCGAGCGCTCGTTATATGCAACAAACAGATAATGGGAGAGTGAGGGACAAGGCGCGCAACAGAGATACCCAGCATGCAACAGGAAACAGAAAACGTGGAATGGATTATTTTCGCAACCAAATGCAGCTCGAAATGGCAGGGGAAGTAGTAATGGTAACAGGATCATGAGGGACATAGAACAGGGGTTGTTATGGTGGCAGGGGATATGTAACAGAGGGGAGATTAATTGTATCATCTGTTACACTGTTGTTTTTTTGAAAGGATAAATTGCTCCCAAGAGAATGTAGCGGAAATGAAACGTGAAATTAGAGGACTGGAAAAAAAATTCAAACAGACGTAAAATATTAAGTAACACGTATTTTGTTTATCCGAATGCATGTTTCCGTGTTTCTTTTGTTTTTCACACGAGTTCAAAAAAAATATCTAACTTTTCGTGTATCGTCCATATTTTCAGAAGAAATCCGAAAATCATGGTTTGTGTTTATCATATATATTACATAATGGCCTCATATAAAATCCTATAATGAAATAAAGTTATTCACATTCTTTCAAAATTTATACGGAACACAAAGGAAGAATAATATAAACGAAGCAGACTTTTTGGCCTAACGAGGCAATTTATTATATCTTAAGTGAGAGACGTAGGATAGTAAAGACGAAGGCATTACCATAACTCACCATAGCATATAAAGACCATAGTTTTGACTTTAACTATGCAACAGTTGATGATGGCGAAAATAAACGCAAAAAAATAAATAGTTTCGTAGTGTAACTTGCAGTAAATTTAAAATGAAAGGCAATAACAATAACCATAAATTTAACCCATAAATACAAAGACAAAAAAATGAAAATAGCAGTAAGCATCATTAAAAAAAATAAAATAAACATAAATTTGAACACTGGACAAAGAAGGAAAAAAATAGTCACTTCACTTAACACAATTAAAGCTTAGTAACATGACTCATATCCACTTAGACGTCACGTGTCAACGAGGGGAAACCAAGGTGAGTCATCGTACACCTGGCAGGGAGGGGAGGTGTTTTTTCCCCCCGATAACACAGGCGATAAAGGGGAAAAGAGGAAGGAGAGAGAGAGAGAGAGAGAGAGAGAGAGAGAGAGAGAGAGAGAGAGAGAGAGAGAGAGAGAGAGAGAGAGAGGGGAGAAAGGGGACAAATGAGAGTGAGTGACAGATGGATTGATTAAATAAAGGAATGACTGCTTTGAAAGGAAGAAGAGCTTGAGGAGGAGGAGGAGGAAGAAGAAGATGAAAGGAAGATAAGAGAAGACTGGGGAAGAGGAGGAAGAGGAGGAAAAGGAAAAGACTAGAAGCAAAGGAGATTTGGATGAAAGATTATTATTATTATTATTAGTATTATCATCATCATCTTTATCATCATTATTTTGAGGGTCAGGAAAATAGGCGAGGTCACAGCACTACCCTTTCTTTATTTTCCTGACCAATGACGTTACTCAGCTGACCTTATGACCTTTGACCTCCTGCATGACTTGCATGGTGGTGGTGGTGATGAATAAACGACAAGTCTTCCTAGTCCACCATGACCTTGATTTACCTTGACCTTGCATGTGCTGGAGAGGAAGGGTGGTGGTGGTGGTGGTGGTGAGAAAAATTGTTGATGTTAGGAATGGTGATAGTTGTAGTAGTGGTGATGGTGGGATGGTTAGAGTAATAATAATAATAGTAGTAGTAGTAGTAGTAGTAGCAGAAGTAGTAGTAGTAGTAGTAGTAGTAGTAGTAGTAGTAGTAGTAGTAGTAGTAGTAGCTCACTAAACAGGTGTATCCCTTTCTTTATTTCTGTATTCTTATCTCCCTCTTTTTCCTCCCTCTCCACTTGCTATTTTGGTCATCAAAATTTTTCCCTCCCTCCCTCCCTCCCTCCCTCCCTCCCTCCCTCCCTCCCTCCCTCCCTCCCTCTCTCCCTCCCTCCATTCTTTTCTATTTCTCTCTCTTTCCTGTCTGATTGCCACTACCGCTCTCCCCCTCTCAATCCCATCCATCTCTCTCTCTCTCTCTCTCTCTCTCTCTCTCTCTCTCTCTCTCTCTCTCTCTCTCTCTCTCTCTCTCTCTCTCTCTCTCTCTCTCTCTCGGTGCCTGTCTTTCCTTCCTGCCTCCCTCTGTTCATCTGGCCGCTACCACTCCCTTCCCTCTGGCCTCTTCCCCTCTCTTCCTCCCTCTGCCTCCCTCCCTCAATTATTCAGTTGGGTGCCTGGTGGGGATGAGGGGAGACTGAGGGGAATCGAAGTGGGAGGCACCAAGGTTGTGTTGTGTGAGGTAGACAGGACTCAGGCCGCTACAATCAATATTGACTTGGTGACCCTCCCCTCCTCTTCTTCCTCCTCTTCTCCTCAACTTCCTCTTCCTCTTCCTCTCACTTATGTGCAGACTCCCCCGTTACTTCCCCTTTTTTTTTTCCTCTTTTGTTTTTATTTATCTCCTCATCTCTCTCTCTCTCTCTCTCTCTCTCTCTCTCTCTCTCTC
>JAPQNM010000020.1:11410172-11412672 GCA_029783475.1 Metacarcinus magister
TAGTGTTGTAACTGAAGTGCGTTGCTAAAATTCGTGAAACAATTTGTTTCTGTCACGTATGTTTATTTGCTTTTTGTGGAAGGGCGTCCGTGCTTCCTGGAAATTGAGCTGTCACAGAGAGAGAGAGAGAGAGAGAGAGAGAGAGAGAGAGAGAGAGAGAGAATAACGTGTTTTCGGTCAATAGGTCATGGATGCTAAATACATATATAATAACCTATAATTATAAAGGTGAGCTAGATATGTTATCCCCTCCCTCCTCCCCCTCCTTGCCTCTCTTCCATATTATCATTATTATTTTTTCGTGGAGGGAAGAAATTGAACGAAGCAATATCCAATACTGCCAGGAATGAAATCGAGGAAACTCCCGAAAACAAAATAAAAATGAAACTGTGGGAACTAGAACTCTGCAATGTCAGCAAATGTTCATAAAAGTTGCAGATGGACTACAATTACACGTTATTGCAAAAACCAGAAGGAAATGGAAGACTAAAAGCTTATTAATACCATATATTGACATTGCTAACCTAGATAAGAAGAGATAAACTTGACCAACCGTAATATTAAAGAAATATTTACTTAGACTCTTGGCGGTGAGGGAATATTAAATAGAAACTAATATTGCAATGTTCCCAACGTTCCTAATCTACAGAAATAAAAGAAAAAAAAGTTACTGAACCAAACCATCAAAGTACAATTGGCTCTTGGTGGCGAGGCAAGAAAACACAGAAAAGAAAATACGAACATAAAAAAATAAGCGAGTTTTTCCTGATCGAAAATTAAAAATAAACGATTAAACACTTCCTTTGTGAATCGTAAACCACTCACACTAAAGAGATAATAGTTATAATTCCGGTATAAAGTCCTGAATCACACTAACCCCGATATAAAGAACACAGACTGATATGGGTGCCAACTACAAACAGTTGAACCTCGATATATGGAACACAGTCTTCAGATTGATAAATATATGTGATAACTACTATATGCGAGGTTGTGTACGTTCGTGTGCGCATGTCCGTTTGTGTACGTGTGTGTTTTAGTCGCAGTGAAGTCTTGTCTCGTGGTGTGTGCGTGTGAGAGCGAGAGGAGCTGCATTTCGTACACAGAAACGGACAGACACGTCTAACGATGCCCGGCGCAGGTAATGTATATGTGTGTGTGTGTGTGTGTGTGTGTGTGTGTGTGTGTGTGTGTGTGCTCAAATGCTTTAAACATGTTCCTCTACTTTTTTCTTTTTTTTTCTCGCTGCTGGCTAGTTCTGGCGATAGTAGTAGGAGGAGGAGGAAGATGAGGGTGAGTAGGGGAAGAAGAGGAGGAGTAGGAGGAGGAGGAGGAGTTAACGGGTCTTGGTTGGGTTTGTGTGTCGAGTGTTTCAACCTTCAAGCAAGTTTTTTATTTTATTTTACATATATATTTTTTAATTCAACGATTCATTAGTCACATGTAAAAAGATGTTGATTGACTACTCTTTACCTGGCAACTCGTAGTGACTCTCGGACTAAGAAAAACATTGGGTAGACAAATGGATCGAGAACCTACGTGATGGAATTTGAATCGAAAACAAAAAAAAAGGTAGATATCATAAGTTCAAGCTCACATATTTTGTTTAGAGTTACACTGACTGACCTTTCCTTGCGTTCTATCTGGGGTAAATACAAGTAAATACGTGTTATATTCTTGCTTGTCTACGATACATACTTGGTAGATATATACAGTGTTTAGGTCGTTTACTGTGCCTAATGAGGTGTGTGTGTGTGTGTGTAGCAGCAGCACCTGGCTCATGGTTGAACATCTGGTTAAGGTGGGTTTAGTAATTGCTTGGTCGATAACATAGGTGGAGAGGGCGATGGGTGTCTCCTGGGTTATGTAGCGGAGTGGTGGTGGTGGTGGTGGTGGTGGTGGTATTTTCTTATTTAATATTTTTCTTACTTAAAAAAAATGTGAGAGTAATAATGAAG
This sequence comes from Metacarcinus magister, assembly GCA_029783475.1. Lineage (NCBI taxonomy): Eukaryota > Metazoa > Arthropoda > Malacostraca > Decapoda > Cancridae > Metacarcinus > Metacarcinus magister. Next base: position 11,412,131 of record JAPQNM010000020.1, read on the forward strand.
GTGATGCCATAACAGGTTTATTAGTCATTTATTTTGTTGTTGTTGTTTTCTATGAAGGTAACGAGAGAGAGAGAGAGAGAGAGAGAGAGAGAGAGAGAGAGAGAGAGAGAGAGAGAGAGAGAGAGAGAGAGAGAGAGAGAGAGAGAGAGAAAGGTGAAGTATTTCCTTTAGAAGGGAGAGAGGGAAAGGATGCTGCGTAAGTGCCGAAGGAACGTGCTGAATAGAGAGAGAGAGAGAGAGAGAGAGAGAGAGAGAGAGAGAGAGAGAGAGAGAGAGAGAGAAAGAGAGGTGGGGGATTATTCACACACCTGCCTACCCCCTCTCCACCTCCACACACCTTTTCATCCGTGACCCCTTACTCTACCACCCTCTTTTTTTCCCCTTCTCCTCTCCCTCCCTCTCTCCCTTCCCCACTCCCTCCCTCCCTCCCTCCCTCCCTCCCTCCCTCCCTCCCTCCCTCCCTCCATAACTACAAAAGTCTCCTAGTATGATGTTTGTTCTATTTATTCTTTCTTATCATATACTATTTCCACGTTTATCAA
>JAPQNM010000020.1:11417672-11477672 GCA_029783475.1 Metacarcinus magister
CTCTCTCTCTCTCTCTCTCTCTCTCAGTGACACATATATTTATAAACTCAAACTGCATAGGATTAAATTATCAACTCTTCGTTCACTTAAGCATATATCCTGTTAGAACTACGCAGTGATGTTACCTTCACCACACTTCAACAACCTCTCCACAATCACACCGCCATTCTCATACTAATACGTTCCTTGGTCTGAGTTCAACTAGATTATATCCAACTCAACCCTCGCGATTTCTTATCCTCTCCTGTGTTCATGTAAGTATCATAATCTTCTCCCGTTACTGAAACCTTGACCCATTTTCTAGTATCATTCATGTTTCATAGAAAATGTATCCATATTCATAGCATTCATAATATACATATGGTTATTTAAATATAACTGATCTAGTTATATTTTCTCGAACACACTCTTTGTGGAACTGATTTATTTATACTCTATAATGTGGTGACCAAACTGCATTTCATTATCTTGGGAAATGTAATTAAAATCAGATATAATTATTGTGGAGTCTTCTTTACGACAGTTCTATAAATATAATCATGGCATCCACTTTGCTTTGTCCGTGGCATTGATGCACTGCTGCCTTGGTTTAAGATCTCTCTTGTCTGGTGCCCTTGAATGTGTCTCATACTCATTTACCTCAAAAAACATGTAATGCAGATTTAACACTTTGAAAGTCACTCCCTTTACACACACACACACACACACACACACACACACACACACACACACACACACACACACACACACACACACACACACACACACACACACGGTAAACATGAAACCGTACATAAAACAGATATTATCGTCTCTATACCACACGTAAACATTTTTTTTTCTTCTTGTGTTCAGATAGCAATCAGACCACGCTTTCCATCTATACGGTACGATAAGGTTTCCCGCTCTCCCGGCAGTTCTTTTCCCTCCCATTAAGCCCAGCGTCACTGCCTCACTAAACACACGATCATTTCTTTGCTAATGGCTAACGAGACCGAGGGAGGAAGGGAGAAAGAGAAAGGGAGTTGAATGGTAAATAAAAGAGAAAAAGCAGAGTAATTAAGAGACATGAATAAACATGGAAATGTGAATATGATGTGATGAATATTAGTGAAGTTCTTTTTTATCTTATTTTTAATTGACCTCTCTCTCTCTCTCTCTCTCTCTCTCTCTCTCTCTCTCTCTCTCTCTCTCTCTCTCTCTCTCTCTCTCTCTCTCTCTCTCTCTCTCTCTCTCTCTCTCTCTCTCTCTTTAGCCGCAATATTGACTATGGATGAGAGAGAGAGAGAGAGAGAGAGAGAGAGAGAGAGAGAGAGAGAGAGAGAGAGAGAGAGAGAGAGACCTTGGCTTAGAATAATAGTGAAGAAAGGAAACCCACGACTCACTGAAGTTCTGTTGTCCTCTGCTTTCCTCGAGCCAAGCCGGTGATTAATTTGGTTGATTGAGGATAAAAAATCGAGGATGAGAAAGAAAATGTAGTGCTGCCTGTCTGTTGGATTTTATGTTCTATTTTTTCCGAGAAGGTATTTATTTATTTATTTATTTTCTTATGTTCTTGTTGATAAAATTACTGGTTTGTTTATGTGGTCGAAATGTTGAAGTTCATATTATTGTCTGACGATGCTAGAGAAAGAGAGAGAGAGAGAGAGAGAGAGAGAGAGAGAGAGAGAGAGAGAGAGAGAGAGAGAGAGAGAGAGAGAGAGAGAAAAAAAAGAGAGAGAGAGAGAGAGAGAGAGAGAGAGAGAGAGAGAGAGAGAGAGAGAGAGAGAGAGAGAGAGAGAATGAAAGAATGTTATAAGCAGAATTCGATGCGACATCCGAGCAGTCACCGTGGCGACCTCTCTTTCGTCACCCTTGAAGATCAGTAACATTCCTACACAATTTCCGCCTTACCAGGATGAGAATGCGTGGATTGTGTACGTGGGTGACTGTGTTACATGAATGACTTCCACGAAAACACTTATCTATCCTCGAGAATAGAAAGAAAAAGATTACTGTTAACAAGATTCGAACCATGTCTCGACACCACTGTACGCTACTGAACCACGAGAATATTTTCATCTTGTTTTTATGTGTGTGTGTGTGCGTGTGTGTGTGTGTGTACTTTTATCTTACAGCATTGGACACTCACTACAAAGGACAAGGCCGAAAATCAATGGGAAAAAATAAAAGCTTCACAGTTTCTGTTTTCGCTCTGCTGACGTGAAATATTTTGACATTGACAAACAACCTTACGATGGAATGAAAATGAAAGGCGATAAACAAAAGGGAGAGAGAAAAATAAACAATGGGTGAGAAATTAAAATAAGAACAATACAAATTCACTAGATATAATTATGATAGTATTAGTAAAACTGATACACGGACACGAGTACATTATAGCATCATATACATGTAAACTAAAAGAGATTGAGTCCCTTTCACCTCTCTTAATGGAATGCTACAGCGCCATCCATTGTCATTAATCGGAAATAATGAGTGCAAGCTAATGGGAAGCCGTAAAAATAATAACGCATAGCGACGCACAGGATTTCGTAATATATTCGTTTGTTTATTGAGGTTCCCTGGGTTTGTTATTTCAGCAGCGAGCTTACACATACCCGCATAACATTCATTTCAAAGGTGCACGCCCTCAGGCCAGCAGCAGGAGGGAGCTTCATATGGCAACACTGAAAAGCTGGAGTTGCAGTATTGTATGTGTGTGTGTGTGATGGAAATACTAAAGTTTTATGGTCTCTTATTCTTATTCTTGATTGTTATATAAATTTATAATCATTCTTAACTATTATTAATGACTTCTTGTTTTTTTATTTTTCTAGCTATTCATCGTGCACACAAGACCTTCTATTCAATGATTCTCCTTCTGCTTTACTAACGCCGCGCTCTTGTTGTGCCCCACAGACGAGGTGTTGGAGGAGGGTGGCTGCGCCCTCAGTGTCAGGGATGTGAGCGAGCTCCTACACGCACAGTACGCCATCATTACCGGTGAGTTTTTAGAGTTCTACAAAACACTCCTACACACAAAGTCCATCCATTTCTGTACATTTTTCCTCCTTTGAAGTCCTCGTCATTATTTTCATGTTTTTTTCCTCCTTCCTTCTTTCTTTGCTTACTTTTTCCTCTTCTACTTCCACTTCCTCCTCATAAATTAATATTAACAGCCCATTGTGAAGTCTAAACCTGTAAGTAATCACGTCTCGAAGTCACTCCGGAGCTGCCAGGCGTAGGTGGAGGGTTCTTGGAAGGAGAGATTATTGGATACGATTAACAGGTAACATAGACGCTTTTACCTTATGACCTGATTATCGCTTTAAGGAGACTATTCCACTGAACGTACACCAACTGGTAAGCTGAGAGAAGGATAGAGAAGTAGAAGGCTCCTTTCCACCCACTCCCAGCATTTTGCAAACGTGTTTATCTCTGACACAAATAATATATCAAACTTGTAATCTTAAAATAGTCATATAAGCAATATTTTCTGTTTTACCATTTTATCAGTAAGAAGTAGAATGTTCGAGTAAGAAAGTAGAGAAGAAAGAGGAAGATAAAAATAAGGATAGGGAGGTGATGTCTTACCCACACTAACGCACTTATAATGGCAAACGATGAAATATAAGACAGGATCGACCATAACGGCACCAGATCATGTTAACGTTGTAGGTATAGTGGTGGGGGACACACGAGAGGCCTTAAGGGCGTGAAGGAGCTATAGTTTGGAGCCTCGGGATTGAGTAGAAGGGATGACGGCGTCCTTAGAAGTTCAGAAATAGAGTAAGGTTGAGGAGGGTGCTGGGTTTTGGTATTTAAGAGGCAATCTCCCCAACGTTACTGCCTCAACTTTACTCAGCAGGAGGAGCATCTGTTGAGGAGAAGGTTAGGGCGGGGTTGGGCGGGGCGAGGTGCTTCTGGGATCTAAGGTGGAGACGCCCTCGTATAAACTTGAACCGAGATCCAATTATCGGGGGATCGCGTCTCTGGCAGGGATACAAATGGCTGTTGACATACTTGGTGGATCGCGGCGGGAAGGACAGGTGGGAAGAGAAAGAGAAAATGTGAAGTCATAACCTAACAACGAGGAAGAAAGAAAATATATACGAGTAGTAAAGAAAGATAACTGGGATGCTAAAGATAAAGTCGACTGTTTGAACTAAATTTGGTTAATATAAACATAACAACAAACATGAAAGTAAAGAACAGGTGAAGAAGAGACAACAATTTTAGGAAGGTAAAACAAAAATAAACAAAAGACGAATAAAAGAACACGACACGCTGAAAAAAAGAAAAAAAAAGTGAAAGAAAACACTGAGTCGTGTGTTAACCTGAGGCTGATGGCATCTTAAACAGGTAATGATGACCGTGTTGTGGCCCAGGTGAGTGGAAGGAGGCGAGGGGACGCGAGAGTTGAGCATAAACTGAGTTACTGTACCTGAGGGTGTTTCAGTGAGGGGACGAGGATGGAGTTACATGGGAGGGAAGGGAAAGGACGGATAACGGAGTATTAACATGAGATAAATGGGAGAAGAAGAATGGAGAGAGACACACGAGAGAGAAGATTACTTTATGAGGATGTAGTGGAAAGGGGAAACAGACAAACGGAAGCTGAGAAGAAGAGATAATCACCATTAATCAGATTTAATGAGAAAGGGAAGGGCGGAGGAAGGAGGAGGGAAGGTGGATGGATTTGTGTTGAAAGTTAGTTTAGTTCCCGTGGAATTAAGGAGGACAGGTGAGTGAAGGTAGGATTAAGGCAGAGATTAATGAGTTGAGTTCAGGTGTGCTGATGAGGATCGAAAGTGAGATTGACCTTGTAATTACCTTAATCTCGTCAATTACCTGTGTTTAATGTGAATCCTACCCCCTCCCCCTCTTACTCCCCCTCTTATTCCTCCACATTCTCCTGTTTCATAGCCTCATTCTCATACTCGACCTTGTTATTATCCTCTTTCTTGTGCTCCTTGTCTTCCTTTTTCCTCATATTACTCAGCTTCCTCCTCGTCCTCAATTGATCTATCTCCTCTTCAATATTGTCGCCCTATCCTCTTCCCTCTTCAAATTTTATGTCTTCTCACCCCTCTATGCCTTCTCATCCATTCCTTAACAAGTCCCCTCATCCTCCTCCTCCTCCTCCTCCTCCTCCTCCTCCTTCTCCTCCTCCTCCTCCTCCTCCTCCTCCTCCTCCTCCTCCTCCTCCTCCTCCTCCTCCTCCTCCTCCTCCTCCTCCTCCTCCTCCTCCTCCTCGCCATTACATCACACTCCCATCAGTATAATCCATCACTATCGTCACTTCCAATAACCTTGATCGCGGGGCTGTACGTAACGCCTTCGTGAACTCCAATCATAGCGACACATACGTCTCTGTGTATCTTGTTCCTCTGCTGCCGATTAGGGAAGGGATCAAGCCACGAAATATGATTAGTTATGAAAGTAAGATAAGTATTTAGGGGATTAATGCCTTAGTCATCCCAAAACCTCTTACCAAAGTTTAACAGACTTCCCAACTCCTCTCCCTCAGCTTCCTCTACACTTTCTTCCTCCTCTTCATCCCCCTCCTCCTCCTCCTCCTCCTCCTCCTCCTCCTTCTTCTCCTTTTCTTCTGTAAAACCCTGGTACAGTTTGATCCAATCCATCTTTCCTACGGCCCACGTTTCTTGCACATAAAGAAATTTATGAACATTCCTTTACATACTAACTCTGCAGTCTCTTTCGTCTGCAATGACATCCAAGTTTTTTTTATCATCAGAAGCAAATTTTCTTGTGTATACGGGAATAAAAGAATACGTTTGCTTGATGTATTCCTTCAATGTTGAATCTGTAAAGGAGATGAATGTTAGGAGTGATGGAAACGTCATCTGACGGGTAATTTTCCAAACTGCCGCCTCCCAAAACGCGGCTCCGCAGTGGCGTGGAAAGTAATCTGTTTTTCCTGTTAAGTCTGGTCGGCGAGACAATAAAGAAAATGGAAGGGAACGATATTGGATAGTAAAAGAAAACGAGCTCTTTCAAGGATAACTAGTGTGTTTCTCGGGACTCCTGCACCTACAGGCACATAGACGGCATCGTTTCCTGGCCTCCCTTGCAGATGGGGCGCGGCCAGGACGGAGCAATAAATTCCAGTGCAGCAGCTGAGACCTCACTCAACTTACCAAAGACTTGTCTGGGTGGCACACACACACACACACACATTTTTGTTCTCTCTGCCTCGCTTTAATTTAATTTACCATTAGATGTAAGAGCGTTAAATCTATTTTGAGCCGCATGGTGTGTGTGTGGATGCTATATCTTTATAATTCCTTGTAATCCCTTTGCTCTCATTCTCTCTCTCTCTCTCTCTCTCTCTCTATATATATATATATATATATATATATATATATATATATATATATATATATATATATATATATATCTCTCTTTATATCTCTCACACCTGTATTCGCTCTCTCCCAGGAGGAAAGTCTCGCGAGGGTTGTCCCATCCTTACATTCCCTGATCGAGGAAACTTCGCTCAGCTTGGAGATGAGGAGTATCGGAAGCTGATCATCTACCTCACCTCTGTCCCCTCGTAAGTACTCGCCAGGGGACCAGTGGGTAGGGACGTAAGCTTACCTGGAGGAGAGCAAGGGAGGGGGTTACATGGCAGGGGAGGCAGGGTCAGCTTAGGATTGAGGGCTTTGCTTTTATGTGGGGAGGGGGGAGCTTACCTGGGGAGGATGGGAAGGGGTGTGGAGGGGTATTTACCTGGTTGTGTAAGGAAATAGGAGTGTGTTTGGTGGTTTTAATGTGTCTGTTTGTGTGTGAGAGAGAGAGAGAGAGAGAGAGAGAGAGAGAGAGAGAGAGAGAGAGAGAGAGAGAGAGAGAGAGAGAGAGAGAGAGAGAGAGGATGTGGGAAGTGAGGGGAGTCTATATTTGGCCATTGGAAGATTAATGGATGAGCGACAAGGAACAGGGGAGGAGAAGGAGGAGGAGGAGGAGGAAAAAACAAGCCTGATATTGGCTTCAGACATAGATTAGAAAAAAAGAAAAAACTTGCTATCTGATTGGCTGTTGAGCTTCATAGTTTGGCTTCTCATTGGCTAAGAGGTCAGGATTTTCATCACTGATTGGTCCTTGTGTTGCAGGCTTCAGGATGCCGACTTGGGCTTTGTGTTGGTCATCGACAGACGAAATGACAAGTGGAATTCTGTCAAAACTGTTCTCCTCAAAATATCGGTGAGTTGTGTTGCGTTAAATTGTGTTGCGTGGGTGTTGCATGTGTTGTTTAGGATGAGAGTGTGTCAAGAGGGGTGTTTAGTGTTGTCTGGGATGTAATATGTGAAGAATTTAAAGTATTGTGTCACGTATCATAAGTAATAAGTAAGTATAAGTAATAATAATTAAGTTGCATGAAAACATAATATCTTAATAACTTCGTGAGAGTGTTACATGATGGAATGTTAAGTGTTGGTGTGTCTAACGAAGGGTTGTGTTGCAGGGCTTCTTCCCAGGCCTCATCACCGTGGCCTATGTGCTCAGACCAGCCGGGTTCCTGCAGAAGGCTATCTCTGAGGTGTCCAATAAGATATTCCGCGACGAGTTTAAATTTAGGGTAAGTGAGTGAGGCTCTTGTTGGGACACACTTGAGGGTGGCACTTGACTGAAGGCGCCTGACAGAGAGACACTTACGATGCCACTAATAGAGTGTTTGTTAAAGAATCATAGTATTGTAAAGGAGTAGTTATATAGGTAGACACAGGGTTATTAGAGGTAGTAGTTAATGTGGGTTGATGCATGAAGGAGTAACAGTAAAAAGAAGTATAGTATTATATGAAACATTAACTTAAGGGTTACAACATAGAGGGGACACTTAAGAAATAACACTAGAGAGGTCACAGTGGATTAAAGTGAAGGTAAGACAGGTAGTAACTTCACCTGAGGCTCACCTGTTCATCCCGTGCATCCCTTCTTCGTCGCCTTCAGGTTGTGGTGTGTAACTGCGTCGCGGATCTGCATGATTACATTGACAAGAACCAGCTGACGGAGGACCTAGACGGGTGCATCCCTTACAATCACGATGAGTGGATAGAACAGAGAGTGGTGAGTAGCTCCTCCTTCCCCTTGTGTGTGCTTGCGTGCGTGTGCGTGTGTGTAAGTGGTGCCAGTCCTCTCAGCGTGTGTTGCATTGGTGAGAATTTTACTGGAATAATGGTGTTTAGGTTTTCTTTCTTCTTGCGTGGTGGTGGTGGTGGTGGTGGTGGTAGTCACTCTCGTATCTTTGGTGGAGTGGTGGTTTTGTGAGGTCGTGGCGTCTTGAGGCCATTCATCACACCGCGGTCAGTCATATCCTTGAAGAAACATCCTGGTCACCACGCAATATCCTTCACCTCCCCTTCATCCAATACCTCGTCTTGCGTTATTACCTGCTTCGGGAGTGAGAGAAGCACCAGCAGGAGGTACAGACGAAGGAGACGTCAAGAGGGAACGTCAGCACTGCCAGTCAAGTCATTAGCAGCGCCTCGTTAGGGAGACTCGCGTTGACTGAGTGAATTCGTGGCACAGCAAAGGAAGAAAGATTATATAGACGTCATTCAGTTATGAATATTGTGACAAGCAGAGCAGGACGTGATCGAGAGAGAGAGAGAGAGAGAGAGAGAGAGAGAGAGAGAGAGAGAGAGAGAGAGAGAGAGAGAGAGAGAGAGAGAGAGAGAGAGAGAGAGAGACTGACTTTATTAACCTTTTCTGAGAGAGGGTCTATATTGAGCGAGGGAAATGGAAGGAAGAGACAGATAGGAAAGGAAGGTTGAATGGGAGGAAAAGGTAAGACCAGAAGCGGAGGGAAAGGAAAGGGAGGAGACACGCAGATGAGACACAGATGAGACCTCGTAGGAAAGTTGCGGTATCCCAAAATGGTGAAAATAGAGATGCTGGAAACGCTTGGTTGGATGTGCGGTGAAATCCATGTGTGTGTGTGTGTGTGTGTGTGTGTGTGTGTGTGTGTGTGTGTGTGTAAAGGTCATAACGCTAGAGGGAATTGAACATCGCGATATGTAACGTCAGAAAGTGTGAATGCTTTGATTAATGGGTGAAGGATGAGTGTGGGGAGCGTAGGTAGGTAGATAGGTAGTAGGTGCTAGAGGCGTGGAGGAGTGATAGGAGGAGGGGGCGTGTGCCGCGTTGCCACCGTGGGAGTGTAGCGTGTTGCCATAGAACCGGGAAAGCGCCTTCACAACTCACTCTCGCTGTGATGTGTTGGTGTGCTGTGTGGTGTGTCCGGGAGGCTCTGTGTGTTGTGTTGCATTGTGTTGCTTTATGTTGTGTTCTGTAGCAATGCGGTCCTTTGTCTCCCGTTGTGCGCGTGTCTTCCGGGAAACGTGAATGAGAAGTCAAATACCGAAGAGAGGAGGAAGAAAGGCGACAACGGCATTGCATCCACTCTTTCCACTACAAGGGAGCGAGGAGGACAGACGTGCTTGTTGTGTGGTCTTCAAAGTGGAGTTTAATTACCTTCCCCACCACCTGCTGAGGCAAGGATGATCAACCCCCTCTACCAATGCCTCCACGACTGCCCACCTCCCCCTCCACGCCCCTATGGAAGGATGTCCCTCCCTCACCCCATCATTCTCCCTCCACCACGGGAGTTCTTATCTTCCTCCAACGGGAATACATATCAAACACTCAACGCATCCACTCTACCTTCCACCACCTCGATGACGACAGCACGTGATCATGACCCGCGCCTTCAATACCTTATGCTTGAACGGGATAAGATTAGAGGCACGTCAAGGTCAACCCCCTTCACGACAATTGGTTACCAGGATCACTTGCCTCATGCCTCACATCACCTCACACCCACAGACGCCCCTCGACTCCCATCCGTGCAAGGGTACCTCAAAAAGGAGCTGAGGGAGGCCCCTTGCGTCCCACATTGCCAAGGACACGCCCTGCCCGGCATCTTCGTGAAAAGCGCTGAGATAGACAATCTGACGCCGCATAGGGAGTCGTGGCGCGAGTCTGTGTCTGTGTCAGCTAATTCCTCACGTCCCCACAGGAGGAATCTAGCGAGAGTGCCTTCGCTACAGTCTCAGATGGTGTCCCTCCCGGCAGAGTACAGCACTCATTCATTTTCTCATTCCTCCTTCAGGCGTCCCATCGCCCTGCCTCCCCCTCACTACCGTGACGACGATAACCAAGAACTTTCTCCACCCAGCGGGCGGCATCTAGTGAGTTGTGAAGGTGCCGGTGGTTGGGGTTGGAAGGGGAACGTGCTTGGTGCCCCCCACAATACGTATCCCCTGAACAAAGTGAAGGGAAGGGGCAGAGGGGACCCGCGTGATTCTTATATGAGTGACTTCGGCCAAGACCTCACCTGGAATGATGAAGGGGAGGAATGTTACTGGACTCCGAGCGAGGGGAGTGAGGGTTCATTCATTAGTTGGAGTGACGGGAGTGAAGAGTCACCCCGCGAACACAGCTGGAATGACGGGAGTGACGGGTTCTTTCTGGAGTCTCAGTGGAGTGAGGAGTCCGTACACGAAGCCAAGTGGAGTGAGGGGTGAGGGGACCTTCCTGGAGGCAAGGTGGAGTGAGGGGTATGAAGGGGCGAGCCAAGCCACGTCTTTAAGTGACTCTGGCATTGATGGTGACATTGACCCGCGCGAGAGGACCGAGAGGCAGAGAGGGAATACTGAAGAAGGAATTGGAGAAGATGAAGGAGGAATAAAAGAAGACAATCAAGACAATGGTGTTGCGTACCGATGGCTAAGTTCATTCTGGAGCCTCGAAATCGGGATCTTCGGAAGGGGAGAACCTTGTGGTGACCGCCAGCCGCTGTCTTGGACGATACTTGAGAAAACAGCGATCAGCCTCCCCTCTCAGACACCACGATTCCCCACTACATCCCCAGGTGAGACTCCCCACACTGAGGTTGTTGAGGGGAGGTTGTTATTGTTGTTGTTAGTGGTTGTGATGGTGGTGGTTATTGTCGTCGTTGTCGTGGTGTTAGTGGAGGTGGATCGAATGAGCGTGGAAGTACTTACAAGCAGTATTAGTGGTGGTGAATGTGGTGGAAGTGGTTGTGGTTGTGGTGGTGATATGAACCTTGATAACTTGTGCAAATATCCACAAGGACAACATACAAAGCATGCCATAAATAAATAGATAAATCAATAAAAACCAATAACATTTCAAACTAACCTCCTCACCTTGCCCCTTTTTTTTCCCTCTCCAGGCTGTAATTCCTCACCTATTCATTCATTTACTTAATTATTTCTATATTTACACATTTACCCTTTCCTTAACCCTTCTTCTAAGTCCCTTTAGGTCCCAGGGCAGCCAAGTGGACACAAGAGGAGCACCTGGAGACCTTACCTGTAAAACCTTTCTCCCTTAATTAACTAATGAGCGACTCGCCTTTGCAGCTCCAGAGAGAATGTGGCAGATCTTAACCATTAATCTTTCCACCTCCCCCCCCCCGCCCCCTTAACCTCTCTTCTTCCAGCTTTACGGAAATGAAAAGTAAACTAAATGAATAAATATGAAGCCTTGGTCAGGACGAAAGGCTGTGATCTTGACCTTGTGTATGACCTTGAGTTTTCTTAGTTTAGTGTTGTTTGACCTTAGTAGTGTTGCTGGACCCCGGGTCATCCTTGTGTTCCTGGTGCTGTGAAGGCAACGATGAATGAGGATGATAATGATAGTAATAGTAATAATAAATAATAATAATAATAATAATAATAATAATAATAATAATAATAATAATGATAATGAACCCTAAACAGGAACAATAATTCTTTTTATCTCTGTGTCACCATCATTGTTATTAAATTATTATTATTATTATCATTATTATTATCATTATTATTATTATTATTATTATTATTATTATTATTATCTGAATCTTCGTTCCATCTTTTTGTTATTTTTCGTTTTGTTTTCGTGAAATCTTATGTATTATTTTGTTGACGTCTGCCATTCGCCGAGACGTTGGTTCTTTAACGGAAACAAAAGGCACACTGTGAAGACCATTTATTTACTTTTATTATATTTACTTTTTCGCGTCACACATTACTTGAATTAGTTGCTGTTTGTAGATTACTATCGTTTTTTTCCTTGTCTTCTTTCTTTCTTTCTTTCTCTCCCTTGTTTCCTCCTTGTCACACACACACACACACACACACACACACACACACACACACACACACACACACACACACACACACACACACACAGAGCGACCGTAACTCCCCCCATTCCCCCTTTGCTTGCCTGCCTGCACCTGCCTCGCTCCCTCGGCCTCCCTCCCTCGCACGCGCCTCAGAGGGACAGAGACCGAGGGCTGCGGGTTGGAGCAAGGAACCCTCGTCGCCTTTTCTCTGGCACGGAGGAGGCGGCGGTGCTACACGCCCGCACTGTTATGGATCTCGTGCACGACATCGCCTCCTCCCACGACTACGACACGGTGGTGGCGAGCGACTATATCCTGCAAATTCAGGTGAGTGAGTGCAGGTCAAACGCAACGTGGCTCATTCCCCTTACTCACTCCCTCCTCACTCACTCACTCACTCACTCGCTCACTCACTCGCTGACTCGTTCCCTCGCTCCCATCGGGCTCTCCCTCTCGCTCAAGAAGGTCACGGAATTTTTGTTATTGTTAATGTTAGTGTTTCAAAAAAAGTTGGTGTTATTGGTAGGTAAGGTAGTTAAGGTCCTCCTCTTTATCCTTTATCCTCCTTATCCTCCTCCTCCTCTTTATCCTCTTCCTCCTCCTTATCCTCTCTCCTCTCTCCTCCTATCCTCCTCCTCCTCCTCCTCCTCCTCCTCCTCTTCTTTATCCTCTTCCTCCTCCTTATAATGTATCTTTTCTATTATATTCTCTCCTATTCTGTCGTGTTCACCTTCCTCCTCTTCCTCGTCCACATCTTCGTCCTTGTCCTGGTTTTCTTCGACCTTTTTGTCCTCCTTGTCCTCTTTCTAACTAAACTTTTTCTCCTCCTCCTCCTCCTCCTCCTCCTCGCTCTCTACCAGCTTCTTTTCTTCATTCTCTTCCTACTTGCTCATTTCCTTCTCTTCCTCTTACTCCACCTATTTTTTCACTCCTCTTCCTCTTCCTCCTCCTCCTCCTCCTTTTAAACGAATTACGTGTCAGGTTAGTGTGACGTAAAAAACACTTCAGGCCATTGTTTTCCTCTTTCTGTCTTTTTCTCTTTCCTTTCTGCCAGTCAGTGAGTTAGTTTAGTCCTGATCTGGTTCAGTGTGTGCTTAAAGTCCAGAGTCCAGAGTCCAGAATATTTGCCGTTTGTTATATGATCTCAATGTGATTATCAATAAGAAGAGGAAAACAAACTACTCAAAATTATTGTTTATCTCCTCTCTCTCTCTCTCTCTCTCTCTCTCTCTCTCTCTCTCTCTCTCTCTCTCTCTCTCTCTCTCTCTCTCTCTCTCTCTCTCTCTCTCTCTCTCTCTTCAGAATTTTGTATTTCATGATTTTTTAGTGTAATAACCTTTATCTTCCCACTAATCAGTCAGTCAGTCTTTTTTAGAAACTATCTAGTACTTAGTATCGATGTTTTTTCTCTAATCATTAATATTAATACCATTACTATTACTACTACTACTTCTACTACTACTACTACTACTACTACTACTACTACTACTACTACTACTACTACTACTACTACTACTACGAGGCGTCCATGTTTTTTTATATATATATTTTTTTTTTGTCAATGTTGGGTCGTGTTTGTCCTGTGAGATACAAAAGAGAGTTGAGAGGATCTTGAAGAGAGAACATAACCAAAAAAAAAAATACACACAATATAAAAAAAATAATAATAATATAATAAGAATATTCACTGTCACGTATGAGCTGCGTTCTGTCTCTGTCGTTCCTGTTGTTGTGGTGTTGTGTAATTTTTTTCTCTGTTCATTATTATAGACGTGAATGCTTCATTAATGTGGTGCTAATGATGTTTAAAAGTCATGAACGATGCGAGGGCGGCAGCTGCTCACCAGGGAGACGAGAAGTGTGCCGCCCCCACCCTCCCCTCCCCTCCCCTCCCTTCCTTCCTCCCCTCACATATTCCTCCCCTCCCCTTCCCCATACGCCGGACACTTCCCTCCCTCCCTCCCTCCCTCCCGTTCCTCCCGTTCCTCCCGTTCCTCCCTCCATTGCTGCCGCTGTTTGACCTGCACGTCACCACCTGTCTTCTTTCTCTCTCTCTCTCTCTCTCTCTCTCTCTCTCTCTCTCTCTCTCTCTCTCTCTCTCTCTCTCTCTCTCTCTCTCTCTCTCTCTCTCAAGCAAACAGGCGCTTACACACACACACACACACACACACACACACACACACACACACACACACACACACACACACACACACACACACACACACACACACACACACACCTAACCAACTATCTATCTATCTACAGTTTGTATTTCTTATGTGTTCCTATCTTTAAAAAAAAAAAAAAGAGACATTTTGATTAGGTGAGTTGAGTTTGTTATTATTATTATTATTATTATTATTATTATTATTATTATTATTATTATTATTATTATTATATTATTATTATTATATTACTACTACTACTACTACTACTACTACTACTACTACTACTACTACTACTACTACTACTACTACTACTGCTATTATTATTATTATTGCTATTAAAATTTAACACTCTACACATTAATAACTTTTCAGCGTCTTTCATTCTGTTTTTCGTAGCATATGTATTTTTTTTTCCAGTTTTCTTAGTTTTCTTTTTCAGGTTCCTCTGTTTTCTGACATCAGCTTTTTGTTCTTTTTTTTGTAATGGAGGAAAATACTGACATTTCCTTCCTTACATAATTTTTTTGTATAGAATCGAGAAGCCTTATCGTGTATGTCTTTTGTTTCTGTTATTTTCCGTTGGCGTCAATCTCCGACCGTCTTTTGTTTGACCACGGAGGAGTAATTACATTCACTTATCGCTTTATTTACCACGATCAGTTACGAGATAAAGTTTTAAAAAAAAAAAAAAACACCCACTAATTATGTTTTCTTATCATTATTATTTCCTAGTGTGTGTTTTATGACAAGATTTTGATTTATTTTCTTATATATGGAAGCGAGAAAATTTATAGACGATGGGATGGAAAGATGGGGAGGTGATGCTTTGCCCTTCCTCCCTATCCTTGCGTGGGGCTGTCGTGGCCTCCCTCCCCATCACTTAGACAGCTCCCCAGTATAGCGAGCAGACCTGGTGAGTTCCCATCCTAACCCCTATCCCCCCTCCTCACCCCTTCATGTACCCTCACCCTACCCTTCACATCCATCCCTTCCTTTTCTCCTCTTCATTTCATCTCTATGTAGTTGTAACTTTTTTTTATTCTTTTTTCTTCCTCCATTTGTCTTGTTGTTCCCTTATCTCTTAGTGTTATTCATATTCTCATCCTACATCTTTTTATTTTCTTCGTCTCATGTTTTGCTTTGTCATCTTCCATTTTCGTTCTTCTTCGTCGTTTCTTTCTGTTCTCGTCCTCAAGTGATTGGTGTCGTGTGTTCACAGTCATTGATCATAGAAAGCTGCCTGTCACTTTCCCCTCACACCTCATTCCCCTCGTATGTGTCAAGGCAATGAGGAAGGACTTTATAACTAACCCTCATGGCCTTGACCTTGATTCATAGCACCTCCTTTGACCTCTTGACCCACTTCCAGTCCCCCCACCCGTCACATTCCCCTCACCCATGTCTGTCTGTCTGTCTGTCTGTCCTGCCTCGTCACACTTTGCATTAATGATCAGCGTCACACATAATTGTTTTCTCTTCCCGTCACACTCATACGACTTCATAAATTTCTCAACTCCTCTGTCATTACTCTCAACCATGAAGAATTTTCACTCCCTCCCTCGCTCTCTCTCCCTTTCCCTACGATCCCTGCCTTACCTGACACACCTGCAGAACGTCACCCACTTCCCCTCACCCCCTAGGAAGGAGAACCTCGAGGTGTGTAAACAAGAGGGAACCCTTCAGCGGCCCCTCTTGTTGTACTCTGAAGTCCTATCCTCGAGGTATTTCTTGGAATCCACGCCTTACCGAGTTCTGCTTATGGCTACACCCTTCCTGCTAACTCCTGGCCTTCCTCCTCCTCCTCCTCCTCCTCCTCCTCCTCCTCCTCCTCCTCCTCCTCCTCCTCCTCCTCCTCCTCCTCCGAGTGTCTAACGGCGCCCCTTCTCTTGCTCCCCTGACACAGCGCCGCCCAGGCCTCCACCGCTTCTACAATGAGCAACTCTTTTCCCGACAGATCCAACACGCCGTGGCCACTCTCAAGCAGGTACTGTGCTGGCCCCGGGTCGGCGGCTGGTGCTGGGGCCAGGGGGGGGAGGGGGGAGGGCAGGCCAGGCACCCAACTAAAGGAATTTTCATCAGTTATCCTTAGGAATTTATATATATATATATTTTTTTGTATGTGTTCAATTGTATTCTAAGATTTATTCATTTATATATATATTTTTTTTTTATGAGGGACAAAATTCATCCACCTAATGTGGTTGTAATCGCGTGGGAATTTGGATGCATGGATGTATAGTTCTCTCTTTCTCTCCTTAGAACTGTATTAATTAACCAACTTTTTTTCCCCCACTTTTTCCACACCAATACGTGATTCGCCGCTTGTGCTGGGCTTGAAAACCTTGACGTCATTCACGGCTTTAATTAGTTTCAGTTTAATGCGAGTCACTACTGTTCTGACCAGGTACTAACGTGGCGGCCAGTGTTACGAGGCTACGATGGCGTTAATGCAATAGTTCCCTGTAATATAAGAGGAAAGATGATGGACAAAACAACTATTTCAAAGTCCTCCCTCCATTAAAACTAGCCTTAACCTCTATGTATCTTTTCCACGGGTTCCAATACCATTCACCCTTCCACAAATTCAGTTCCAAGACCACTAATGTCGAGAATATGTGTGAGGCGTGACGGGAGGTAACGTATCTATGTATATGTAGGTTATAATCGTGTTCACCCATTGGGAAAAGAAGCCTCGGACCACATGACTTGCAAAACAATGTGTAGTCAAGCCGTGTGTACCCTAAGAAGATACATAGAGCATAAGTTACGAATCAGTGGACTTGAGTGTAGCCTGAGAAGGTACTTACACTTGTAATGCCCTTGTATGTTGAGAGGAGAAAGATGAATGTAATTAGAAAGCCGTGTTGAGAGAGAGAGAGAGAGAGAGAGAGAGAGAGAGAGAGAGAGAGAGAGAGAGAGAGAGAGAGAGAGAGAAGGTCATTTAATTTAGTTTTCTTCCTTATCGACCTCTCATCAGCATCAAGTCGATTTCGTGTCGATAGCTTCCTGTGTGCCTTCACTTCGTAAGTTATTCTATTTTATTTCAGTTTATTTTAGTTCTGGGTATCGTGCGTGGTTTTGGGGAGCCTTTAGTGGGTGCCCGGCCTACCCCCTCACCCTGTATGCTCCCCCTCCCCCACACCAGCACCCTGTATGGGACCCCTCCAGCCCCCCTCCCCCGTTGGTGACGTCAATAGTGATATAATTTTATTTAATGCCCGTATCATCCACTCCCTCTCCTTCCTCCTCCTCCTCCTCCTCCTCCTCCTCCTCCTCCTCCTCCTCCTCCTCCTCCTCCTCCTCCTCCTCCTCCTCCTCCTCCCTTCCCTTCCCTTCCCTTCCCTTCCCTTCCCTTCCCTTACCTTACCTTCCCTTCATCCTCCCCTTCACTCAGTTTTTAGGTTTGTCGTAGGGAATGGTGCGCCTTCCCTTCAATCCCCTTGCCTTATTCCCTATTCCTACCCATCCCTTGGTTCCCTTCAACCCTTCCTTCCTTCCTTCCTTCCTTCCTTCCTTCTTCCTATCCTTCAGCCTTTCCTTAACCCCTCCCCTTCGTTTTTCAGGAACACGTGTTGTGCCATGGATAAGTTTATTATTATTATTATTATTTTTTGCATTGCACATTTCCTGACATCCGTATTTGTGCATATGATCTCATTTTTTTTCCCACTTCTATCTGACTGAAGACTTGCGAGTGTGTATATCAAATGTGTTTAGATGTCTCTTGTTAGCGAGCTTGTGCTGTGTGTGTGTGTGTGTGTGTGTGTGTGTGTGTGTGTGTGTGTGTGTGTGTGTGTGTGTTTGTGTATGTGTGTGTGTGTGTGTGTGTGTGTGTGTGTGTGTGTGTGTGTGTGTGTGTGTGTGTGTGCTCCATATGCTCTTGTGTGCATATATCCCATTTGTTTTGATTACATTAGACTAAGTAACTCTCTCTCTCTCTCTCTCTCTCTCTCTCTCTCTCTCTCTCTCTCTCTCTCTCTCTCTCTCTCTCTCTCTCTCTCTCTCTCTCTCTCTCTCTATCATGTGCTGAAGAGCGAAAGGATAAAATTTGTCTTTATTTTGAGGAAGACAACATGTATGTGTACCATGTGCTATCCCTGAGCGTGTGTACATATGTATACATTTTTGACACCTTCATACCCCCAAAAAAGGTATTTTATATGATTTTTTCCATGTATTTTTAAGATGTGTGTATGTGTGTTTATTTTTGTGTGTGTGTGTTATTATATGACTTCCTCTTTTGTTACTGCTACTACTACTTCTACTACTACTACTATTGTATTGTATTAGTATTAATGTTACCGCAAATTCTGCTGCCACTACTACTATTACTACTAGTGGTTTCCCTTCGACTGTGCTTCCCGCCGCCTCCTCCTGCCTTACAGTCTCGTCAGGAGTGTTGTAGTCCCTCCCTCCCGCCGGCAGTGACGTGGGCACGGGACAGTGACTTTGTGTGGTGGTGGTGGATGTGGCAAGGACATCACCCCGCCGCTGCCTGGAGATGGAGAGAGAAGTCAGTCAGTCGGGAAAACTAATTGAGTGGAGAATCAGAGAAGTTTCATTTACTTATAAAGCTACGGCTCGGCTCCCTCACGCCCTTCCAGTACCTTCACGCCCCTCACTACACGCCTGTTGATGGGTGGAGAGGCGTGGAAGGGCGTGATCGAGTGAGAAGGGAGGGTGGTGGTGTGGTAGTGATGAAGTAGCGGTTGTTTAGCCAAGGGTAACCACACGCTACACACCATGGAAAAAAAATAGTACTCAACGCACGCTTAGGAATTCGAGAGTAGAAAAAAATAATCATAATACCAGCATCTGACTGACTCCTCTCGTCCATATGCGGCATGTGTACCCTTGTATCCCGTCCACTCGAGCCCCCTGCCTTTTTTCTGTTAGTCTCCCCTACTCCATCCTGCTTACCCCGACCCTCCCTGCTCCCTCCACCCTTCCACCGAGACCCTGCACATCCCTCTGGTTGCAGGCGGTGGAGAAGTTCAGCGCCAACACTCAGGAGATCAGCGGTTCCCTCCGGGCGTTCACGCAGAAGCTGCAGGAGACCGAGTTTCCCAACGATGTCAACTCTACCGATGAACTACTTCGCTCACAGGTGGGTCCGCGTCTCTCCTTCGTTCCGCAAGTTTGGTGATACGTAGCTATAGGATCACGATTTTATAGGCCATCTCTCATTTATCATCCTATTTTCCCCTCCATCTCCGCCGTCACGTGTTAATGGAGTTGTGTAGGATAACTGTGTGTGTGTGTGTGTGTGTGTGTGTGTGTGTGCGCGTGTGCTAGATACATGTGTGGAGTGCCTACCCAGTGTGCCCGTGGTTCATGCGGCGGCGGTGGTGACGGTAAACAATGTGGTCACTGCATGTGGTGTTGACGCTCCCTCATCTTGGAGGCGGTGGTGGCGGCGAGCGTACTCTTAGTGTGTTTTATGAGTAATAAAACATAATCACTAACATTGCCTTGGAACCGCAGCGGACAGAGTACACGGTGCTCAAGGACGACCTGCTCTCCGCCTCACGCCACGGGGAGACGCTGCTCAACTGTATCAAGCGGCCTGGCGAGCCTCGATCAGCCCGTCTGTGCCCTGATAAGCTGATCAATGTGACGGCGGTGGAGCGGCTCCTGGTGCAGCTGGAGGAGACGGAGCGTACCTTCGACGAGTTCTGGACGAGACATGAAGGGCGCCTCACCCAGTGCTTGCAGCTGAGGCGTTTTGAGACTGACTTCAGAGAGTTGCAGGTGAGCTGATCTTGCAAGTGATTAACTTTATGCCCAAATATCATATTTCAGGATGTAAAAAAGAACTTTAAACACTTTTAATTAACAAAAGGCGTCTTATTGGATAGACAGGGATTATCTTCCTTGCTTTATTTGTCATCTTTTTATATATATATATATATATATATATATATATATATATATATATATATATATATATATATATATATATATATATATATATATATATATTTATTTTTTTTTTATACCTACCTACCTTGAGAAACGAATATCATGTTACCCGAAGAATATATATTAATGTTATTATTGTGATGCTTCTTTTCTATCATGGAGTAGCATTTGTGGATGTCTTTTTCCCAATATTCAACCCTTGACTTTGTAATACCATCATTTGCGTTATAAAAAAAGAATCATTGTCAGAGTCAGGCATGTGAGTTCCTATCTACCCTGCCAACAGACGTCCCTGGAGGTGTCCCTGAAGCAGCTGAATGGCATGCTGGAGGTTGGCGATTCAGTGGGGCACGTGGACCAACTCTTGGCTGAGGCACAGGACTTCCACATGTTGAGTGCAGTAAGTGTTCTCATCCCCACCTTGCTTTATCATCCTAGATCCCTCAATTTACACAAAGTACTCATTTTCGTTTCGTTGTTTCCTCATGACACTTGAAAAACACATTGTCATGTCATATTTTTTTAGGCAGGATCACGATATTCCAATGTTTATGTGTCTTTTCTCTCATCCGTAAGTCTTCTTTGCATTTTTCCTTATCTTATCTCTGTGATGTACTCCAGTTTTCTTCTCTGCTTGATTTGCTACATCTTTATATATTTATATCTTCTTGCTCACTTCCATCTCTTCAACTGTTTTCTTTATGTCCCTCCTTTTCTTTTCTCCTTTCATCTCTTGCCTTCCATGTTCCTTTGAGATCATTTTATCTTCCATCTCTTCTACTCATATATCTCCCATTCACTAACCCTCCCCTCCACTCCCTCACAGGACCAGCTGGAGAAGGCAGAGGAACTGAGAATCATCGGCACACAGCTCATTGAGAGTCAGCACTATGCAGTTGACTCCATCCAGCCCAAGTGTGTTGAGTTGGTGCGGATGAAGGATGCTTTCCATGAACGCATTACCCGCCGCCTCGAGACCTTACACAAGTGCCGGGATCTCCAGGAGCGCATTGAGAGGGTGAGTCAAGGGTTGAGGTGCTAGGAGGAAGAGCTGTGTGTTATGGGATCACCCTCACACTTTACTGTTTGTGGTTGTGTGGATCTTAATTGAATCACTTCATCTCATTCCTCATTCTTGCATACATCCAACACCCCATCACGTATTACATCTTTGCGAGTCATTAATTGTATCATGAAACTCAAGACAAAGCTACGATAGTATCACAAAGGCACACTTTATTATACTTTTCCATTTTCACTCTCAGCTGCTCATCCCCACTTGTGCATTGATGGTGTTATGATGTTTCAGGCCAACAAGTGGTGCACAGAGGGTGTGGAGCTGCTCGCCTGTCAGCAGATCGAGAGATGTCAGGCTCCAGAGTTTGCCGAGGAGGCCTTAAGAGAGTTGGAGGAGTTCATGGCCTCCTCAGACCACAACCACTTAGGCAGCTCAAGAGAACTGAAGAACATGTTCGAAGATGTCATCACTCCAGAAACCAAGGGACTCGTGCAGCAGGTAATTTTTCCCTCTCCTCCCTTCAGAGATTTCTTCCTCAAAACATCTAGAGACATGAACAGCAACAGGACTGAGATATTAGTTAAGTTATATTGTCGCCACTCCTAAGCATACATAATTGTGCAATACGTACATACTTATGTTAGTATTGTATAGTTGAAGTTTTTGCTTTCTATGTGTTGACTTTTAAATGAGATTGACTGGTGCTACAGGTGCTGAAGAGGATAGAGGACGTGCAAATGATGTGTGAGAAGAGAAAGAGTTCCCTTAAGAGGCTGGCCACACGCCTTCCCCGGCCGGTACATGCAGTCACACCTGAGCCAGCCATCCCCTTACATCACGCTCAGGGCCAGTCCAGTGGCCAGCCCCACTCCCACCCAGCCTCACCCCTCCATGCAGACATTCCCAAGTCTCCCAAGAGCATGAGGAAGGCTTCCACGCTGCCCAAGGTGAGTGTGGTGTGTGTTCCCACAAACACTGAGCCAGAAAGTAATGTTGCCCTCCTGTAGATGCATGTAGTGGAGACAGGTAGTGTGGCAGGAGTCTTTGATATGTATGTATTATAACTCAGTGACATTGGTAGGAGGTGACAAGGTTTTCCAGGCAGCTTGATAATTTGCTAATCACATACACAGGCAATGACTGTTTAACTGTTGGGTTAGAGATCTGGAAAACAAATTATTGGGTTATTGCCTATCAAGTGGTATTGCAATAACTTGTGGTAAAAATGAGATGTTAAATGATCATTGCCTGTACTGTATGTGAATCATTAATTGTTTTTTTCAGATTGTACCAAGTTTAATTTCTAATGGTTGAAATTCTGCTGCCCTACAAAAAAGTTGCAGAAAATTTCAACCAAACATACAATGTGACTCATATTATGTTTTGTTTTTTACAGAATACTTAAAAATAAGGACACTGGATTCACCTAAGATAAACTGTGTCAAAAGTGTGTGTGTGTGTGTTACAAGATGGAGTAGGAAAAAAGTAATATCCATATACGTATTACAAAAGTATGCGTGAGGTAGCAACGGGTATAAAGTTTTGAATGGTTGAGGGAGTGAAGTCCTGTGAGGTGGTCCAGATGTGTAGGAATAATCAAGGTATAAATGAGGTTACTATAAAGTATGTGATAGCCAGGGTGAAAGGATGAGTATAAAGACTACACCCTAAACATAAGATAGATCAATGAAGGAGTTTATGATGGAAAGAGATTGTAGAGAATCAACTGCAGGAAGGAAAGACTACCTGCATGGGCAGAGATTGAGGCTTTTCATTCATGGTTACATCTTTGGAGGAAGTTCCCAAAAGAAGAGAAGCATCAAAGGAGATATGGGCAAAAACAGAAACCTAATCATACCTGAACAAATATTTAATCGTCTCATTGCAATGACCATAGTTTTTTCTTCGGCCTAGATGTTACGGCTGCGTCCAGGCAGCCAGAGTGTGAGGCGGCGGCCCCGTCCGGTAACAGTATGCCTGGGCCAGGATGTGGTCTGGGGGGTGCCTGGCTGTGGGCCACCGGGGGGGTCAGGGCAGAGGGGCCCTGTGAGGCGAGGGAGCTTATATGGTCATGAGTTACTGAGGGGGCAGGAGTCACTCCCCTCTGAACCCACACGTCTGTATGTCGTTGGGCCACAGGTCATTCACAACCTTCATCTGTTGCATGTCAATGTGACCAAAGCGGCAGCAACAAGAGTGACAGTAAGTGGTTGAACCTGTCACCCCCAAAGAGGGATGCACCAGCCTAGCTGCACCTCACTCAGTGGCCCTCGGCCCTCACATCACTCTCCCCAGAAAGAAAATATTGAAGACAATTATTATTCCATAGTTTTCAGTATTCCTACATCACTTGCTTTTCTAAGCCATACATGCTTTTCTTTTTCTTTTTCTTTTACATACATATATTTATTGCTTTCAAAATGCAACGTACAATAAAAAATAATAATTCAGTCAAGAAGATACATCTCAGTATACATATGTACACAAAAAAATCAAAGGATAGATGCATTGCCTTGTCAGAACACTTGGTGTGGATGACTGGATGTTATTCTCTCATCAGGGCAGAGCGGAGTCCCTTGAGTCAGTAAGCAATGGTAACTCCATCAACTCTGGCACACAAATCCTAAAAACTGTCACATGTGTTCAGAGTTTTAGAAAATTTAATATATCTATCTGTTTACTCTCGCCACACGTAAATTACAGTTTTGTAGTATAATTAATCACATCAAAGTTATGTGAGAGAAATTTGTTGTTTATGATGTAAATATTTGGTGCCGTTTGCAGTATGATGCTTCCTGATCCTTCACTTCAACACCTTATTGGGCTGACCAGACTTATGGTTCCACTTCTCACACTTTTGCTTAACACATTTTTTAAAGTATCTATAGTATTAATTCAAGCTTTCATGATCAGCATTTTTTCAGGAAGCTGTTCTGAGGCTGTCCTACAGCTTCAAAATTCTTATACCTTTGATTTCTTTCACAGTTACTATTTACATATTATGTTTGTAAAAAAAAGCAGCCTAATAATAAGTGTTGTCTAGAGTGTGAAAAAAGGTAAACTATCATGTTGACAACAAGTAATAGATGTAGTACACACAGCATGAATGGAGAATATAATGACTTGGTCCAGGATTGTGTAAAAATTACCAAATTTCCTTGTACACTTGTATTTTGCAAAGTGAGTCATTCTAGTCCAGCATGTGTTCTTGATGAAGACAACTCAATATTCAGTGTATCAGCTTTGTAACACCTTCGAAACCTATTGATGTGAGTGCACATGTATATGCACATACATATTTCTTTTAATGTATGTATATAAAATTAAATTAAAAGCTCGTTTTTTAGATTTAAGGAGATTCATGGCAGTATTGGATGTGTGTATGTTCCCAGGAAGCACCTCTTGCCTCACTGTGGGAAGCACAGACTGAGAATGTAGTGTTCATTGCAGTGTGGCAATGACTCATCATTATCACTGATAGGAATTTATAGGATTAAGATAAATAACTAAGACATGAAGTGGTACAGTCATAGCATAATTTTTCCAAAATTAAGAGAATATGTCCATATCAAATTAGTTTTAGGAATAGCATTGGTTACCATTGTAATACTCTTTCAAGACCTTGGGTGAGACCACTTCACTAAGGATAAGACCACCTTAGGAAGGAGTGTCACCTAAGGGTGTTGTCTGGATGCCTTGGAGCAGTGCCAATCACTAATCATTGGTGTTGTTGTCCTCCATCAGCTTGGGGACAGTGGGGACTCACCTGAATGGACCGGGGACTTTGAGGCTATGCGAGCCAAGAAAGGCCACATCCTGAGGGAGCTGCTGGACACCGAGCGTGTTTATGTGTCTGAATTGTGCTCCATCCTCAAGGTAGGTTTCCTTCATTTACCCATTTTATTTTATGCTTGGTATTTCTTCTTCACTTCCAGCTTCTATACTCCCAGCTGTCTGAACTCTTCTTTTCATTCATTCTTAGTTTTCTTTATAGCCAAAACAAAATTTTTTCCACGTCAAAAAAAATATATAACCCAAACACTTTCCTTTGCTTTGAAATTATTAACCTTAGAACACGTCTGTACTCTTCTCAGGGATACAAGGACGAAATGCTGAACCCTGAGATGCAACCACTAATCCCTATCAACCTGTATGGCAAGAGTGATCTCCTCTTTGGTAACATGGAGGAGATCTTCCGTTTCCACAATGACGTCTTCCTGAGGGACCTTGAAAACTGCATCAATACTCCTGAACTCATCGGACTCTGCTTCGTCCAGAGGGTAAGATTGACATACTCAATTATCATGTATATATTTTTATTTCTATGCAAGGTTCAATAAGCTTTTGCACTCCAAGAATATTTCTATGCAGCTTTTCTACACATGTGAGGAAGTATCAAAGGAAGAAACAAAAGGAAAATTAGATAGAATTAAAAAATTTTCATAATTCTAGTTTTGTGAAAGAGGAAAGTTTCAAGTTCATGACAGGAAGAAAATTTATTATAAGTGATAAAGTTTAATATGTATATAAAGTAAAATGAGACAGGATTAAGTAGTGTTGGTAACATTTGAAACATCACTCATTACTACCAGGTTGGGGAGTTTTTATTAAACTCCTTGGTGTGAGATGAAATAAACATATGATAAATGAGGGGAATAATGACAAAAATTTTTATTGGCATACTGCAATTTCATCACACATACAAAATAGTAATGTAATGATGCATGCACCTTGTAATATAATACTCATACTATTGTGTCCTTTGTTCCATTGCAGAAAGACACATTTCACCGCCTCTATTCACTCTACTGCCAAAACAAACCACAAAGTGAGGAGTTGCGTCGTCAAGTGGGAGACACAAACCCCTTCTTTAAGGAGTGCCAGCGACGCCTCCATCACAAGCTGCCCCTTGGCGCCTACCTTCTCAAGCCAGTCCAACGCATCACCAAGTATCAGCTGCTCCTCAAGGTCAGCCTCCAGTCTAGGGGAACGAGAGTTTCTTGGCATGATTAAAACAAGTTAGAAATACGATGAAAGATTAAACTCATAGGAAAAGAGCAAAATTTATTGGACTGCACGATAAGCACTGAACACTTATGTTTATCTAGGGAGGGATACACTATGGTAATTGTTTCCAGCATTATGTGTTACTTTGGTGCTGAACTTTTAATTTCCCCGCAGGACCTCCTCAAGTGTGTGGAGGGAAGCCAAGGCCGCCGGGAGCTGCAGGAAGCTGTAGACACAATGCTTGCAGTCCTTAAGTGCCTCAATGACTCCATGCACCAGGTGGCCATTGTGGGCTTCCCAGTAAGTCAACCTTGAAACAGAGGAAGGATTTATTTGTGTAGTGACTGTTATGTTTGTGTGGTGTTCTTGTGACTTGTTAATGTGTGGAGTAAGTAGTTTGTTATAAGACACAGTACTACGAGGTGATGGAGCTCCAGGGATTTCATTGGTGGTGACTCTCCCTCAGGGTAACTTGGCAGACCTAGGCAAGCTTCTGATGCAGGGACCCTTCAGTGTGTGGAATGAAGGCAAGAAAGGGCTGAGGGAACTACGTCTCAAGCCTGCCCAGAGGCATATCTTCCTCTATGAGAAGGTGCTGCTCTTCACTAAACGGGCTGGGAAGGACACTGACCGTGCCACTTATCACTACAAAAATGCCCTCAAGGTACATATGTACTTAAAATTGCATTAACTTCAATAACAAATTACCTTTACTTTTTTTCATCCAGTATGTACTCAGATATCTTATATACAATAACTGTCACTGACTTTTGAAGATGTGTTGAGTGAAATCATTAAACTTGCATGGTTTATTTTTCCACAGATGTCCCAGGTAGGCTTGACTGAAAGTGTGCGAGGCCACAAGGGTGACATTCGCAAGTTTGAGGTGTGGCTTCAGGGGAGGCAGGAAGTGCACACCATCCTGGCTCCATCAGCAGAGGTGAAGGAGACGTGGGTGAAGGAAATCAAGCGGGTGTTACTGGACCAATTTGAGTACCTGAAGGGGGAGAACATCAAGCAATACTCCTCCAGGATCCAGAAGGGTGCAAGTCTCAATGGCATCAGGATCCCACCACTCTCACCCACCACACAACACAGGTCTCTCATTCTTGCTATCACACTAGAGTCTTCCTAGAGTTTTCAGGATTACTGTGCAATCATGTAAAAGTAACACCACCTCTTGTATGTAGTCTTTTATAGCAGTAGTAGTATAGGTATTAAGAGCTTCATGAGTCTTGTGGGTGATAACAAAATTCCTCATTGCTTAGTAGTCAAAAATAAGTGATAACAGTAATCTTGTTCCATAAAGTCTGGTATGAAGGATAGAGTTACGGCCATTAGAGTCCCAGCAATATTGAGGTGACTTATCATTATCAACAGGGCCCTGCGCCAAACTGCCTCGTGGGACATGGCCGGCAATGGGATGAGTGGCAGTGGTGGATCCATTAGCTCCAGCAGCTCTGAAGGAAGGCAGAGTGGGGATGGGGTGAGGGAAGGCAGCCGGCGCTCTACCCGAAGCATGAGGTCTTCTGAAGGCACACTTGGAGATGCCCCAGAGGAGGAGGAGGAGAGCTGGTCTTCTGACTACTCTGCTTCAGATGAAGAAGAAGACCAAGAGACCTTTTCAGAGAGCACAGAGGTGAGTGTTGCTTTCAGAAGTGCATAGAATAGTAAGTGGTAAAAAAAGATCTTGAGAGAGAAAAGATACTATTGGTTCACTGTTTTTTAGTTTTTACACTGTTTAGGATTCTACGAACCATTACGTCACTGTTCCAGCTTGTAATAAATATAATTAATGTCACAAAAGTTTAGATCATTGATTATATTTTTATGATTTGTTCAAACGTCTCCTTTGAACCTCCACAGTACACATCTTCACGCTTCCTGGTCCTGGCTGACTACAATGCCATGGGCAGCTCTGAAGTCAGCCTGAGGGAAGGAGACTATGTAGATCTCATCAAGGTGGGATGTGCTGGGTGGTGGTATGTGCGGGTGACCGGCACACCCTATGAGGGGTGGGCACCAGCTGCCTACCTTGAGCGGGTCCTCAAGAAGGGCAGCCGGTCTTCGCCTTCTGTGAGCAGTCAAGAATCGACCTCTGGCCTCAAACATGCCACCTCCAGGTATGCATAGAGAAGAAATGTAAGGAATTGTTCAGTTGTTCAGGATGTTTGGAGAATTGACAGGCTTTACTATTGTTCATATATATATACCTTCACCTTTTTACCCTCAGAGTGTGGCATAGACCATTACTGGCCCCTTGGGGGAAGCACCCGATCCGCAGACACATACACACACATGCACACTTACACATACAGGAGCGCAGGATTCCCAGCCTTCCACTCCTACCAAGAACGCAAGGTCACAACTTCCTCAGCTTACATCCTGTACCTATTTACTGCCAGGTGAATAGGGACTACACATGAAAGGAGACAAACCCAAATTGTCTCCACCTAACCTGGGATTCGAACCCAGGACCTCTTGGTTGTGAACTAAGTACGCTAATCACTACTACACTGGGCCGCTTAGCTTTACATATAAATATGCAATTAGAAATTGATGTATTACACAATAAATATTTAGTTTAATAAGTTTTGAAAATTGTTACTTGAGGAATTGTTGTAACATTACATGAATTTTATCTGGCAGGAGGTGAGATATGAGAGTCTAAATTGACAAACTCTCTAACCACTAGAGTAAGGAGAGTTAACCTTAGAAGCAGAGTAAAGGCAGTCACACGTCCCATCCTCAACATTACTTCCTCGTTTCTTTTTCAGAACCTCGGTTGCCTCGCTGTCTGCCAAGTCTGAAGAGATTAACATCCTGTGAATGATACAGGCTGAGCAGCCTGCTGTGCTCTGACCTGCTGGTGGTGGAAAGGTTCCCTATAGCCTACATAACACAACAGAATTGTTAATGTACAGTTCATTTCTGGTTCCTGTTATTTATGACAATATTTTATGTATATTAGTCAGCTGATTCAAGATTTCTGGGGTACAAGTGAGCTGGACTCCAATTCCTAGATGATTGTAGGTATTCCATATGGTTGGGGAGGCTCTTGATACGGAGTTCTTTGTTGGTTTCTACACTGCTGATGAACAGTTGTAGAGGTGTGGCTGGACCTGTACAAAGCCAACAGACCCCACCATTACCATCACCACCACCATCACTCCCTCAGAATGTGTCCCCTAGAGGGCCAGCTGACGTGTTCCAGCCTCAGGTGTTCTGGCTCAACTTAGTTCATCAAAGGAGTTAGCCATATATATAAAGCCCCAAAACCTCATTGATACAGCTCATGTACTAACTGTGAACCTCGCCCTACCTTATCTCAGAGCGGTGTAAGTGGTTTTTAGGGGTGATGAGTAAGTTGACAGGCGCAGCCAAACTAAACCAATACTGCAATGACCTACATACTTCCATAGGCTGAAAAAAAGAAGCACAAATAGATGGAACATACATGGGTGGTTGTATGATCTAGCAAGCAAAGGTTCCCGTTCCCTTCTTGCCCGCTATGATCTAAGTGATAGCCAGGACACATACAAATTTGTGGACTTCCATTCTCATAAGTCTCTCAATTAGCCAGTTGTTAATGTCACATATAACTATAGTCCTCCTCTCTCTCACACTTTCATGGCCAATCTGCATCCTTCTCTCACCCTAGTGCTGAGACATGGAGAGTACCCATGGTTTTTTATCACTTTTTTACTGCATTTTATTTTTGTCTTCAGTACCTTATTTTTTCTCTGGTTGTGGGTGTATCAAAGCCGAGTGCCTCCTGGGTGGTGGCTGGAGAGAGCACTCGGAGTTAAGACTAAGCATTTTCAACTAGCCAGGATAAGTAACTGGCACTCTGTAGACTAAGCTGCATATCTCCTGTGGTCAACCTGTGAATTTCTTCTTTACTCAAGCTTCAGACTTGTGCTTTAGGCTGCTCTGTGCTGCCTCAGTGACCTGGTTTGAGAGAAGCAATTAAGTTTTCCAATACATATAAACTTTTCTCCCCTCATTGTATTCCTTCTCAACTTATCTATTTAACAAATTTCTCACTTCAGAGACTCTCTTCCCTCAACATGTTTTTTACAGTTCCATAATTTAACTAAATGTGTGTTAACTTTACCACTTGCTCACATTCCCTTTCACCCTAGCTCCCTATTCTGCCTCATGAAGCTCCCTTCCCCCATGTCACCCTCAGTTAGCATGTTTCCCTCCCCTGTGGACCCCCTTGGGGCAGCCACCCGTGATCATGTGCCTCAGTACAGGTAGATGTAGCATAGCAGTAGAGGTGTGTCCCTGTGTTGCCCCGGGGCCAGCAAATAGCGTTTTGTCGTAAGGGTAAAGAGAAGATGAGTGTGAGTGTAGCTGGAAGATGCAGTTGTAGTGTGATTTTTATGAATGGAGATTGGCTAAGGGCTAAAAGAAAAATAAAGCAAAGACCCGCAAGTGCCATTCCCGACAGAAAGTGTGAAAGAAACTAAGTGTTGCAAATGTTGGCACTTCCCACTCACTCGACACATTCCCAGGACCTTAACACCTGTTCATTCTGTCTTGTGGAAAATGTGACTGAGGTCACAATGTTTGGTAGTCATGACCTGTCATTATTCCTAAAGCTCATGATGGAGAAACCCTGATTTGGTTAGAGGAGGAGGAGGAGGAGGAGGCAGGCATATTAGTGAGGGCACTGCCATCAGGAGCTGAGGAGGGAGACGCCACCCACAAGAGTCACAGAATAGTGACACTAGCAAACCTGTCGAGACTTACGACAGGGAGATGTTGAGTTTTTTGTAAGCAGCCATGAATTGCTGTTGTTCTTTTTAGTTGCAATGACTTGATTGAAATTGTGGCAGGATATATATAATACAGTATATATTATGAAGAATAAGTACTACATTATTGAAAAATACTTGAAGGTTTTGTGTTGCATTGTTGCAATAACTTCAGAATGCTTTATTTCTTTACTAATGGTAAATATGTATTGAAGTTTAATTCACTTACAATCACATTTGCAGCAGAGTATGACGGTAAAGAGAGTGTGTGATTTTAAAGCCAAAAATATTTACAGCAGATCATTGCAGTCAAGAGAATGTATGAATTTGGACCCTAAAGTTTCATCAATAATTCTTGTTAACTCCTGTTACATTAGTAATTTCCTAGTTGCTTACAGTCACTCAACAATTTCACAAAGACCAAATATATAGTACATGTAGCTAGTTGACTCCCGGAAGGTCATAAGTGTGTGTGGGCAGTACAAAATTGACACAGCGGAGAGAAAGCCATAGTGCAGTTTTGTGATAATTAGCGGCAGAAATAGCAGCATCAGCACCTTTGGCGGCCAGTTCTCTTGGGAAGGCCAGAGGAGGTAGCTGTGGGGGATGCCATACTCCCTCACTCCTCCAGCACTGGCATGGTAGGACTTGGCAACCGATCATGGCCTTATATACACTGCAAGTTTTGTACAACCGTGTAGACAAGTTGAGGCTGAGGTGGAGAGGACCGACCCTGTACCCCAAAGAGCCCGGGCAGCAAGGCAGCCCGGCCCAACGCGGAGCAGGCGGTGGGCGGAGCCGGTCAGGGCCAGACCCCCGCCCCGCACTACAATCTCCCAAGTGACTTACTGACTCCTTTTTGTACAATGATGATGTGTTGTAGCATTCCATAAGTGTTCCAGTTTTCACAGTGTTGAATGGTGCTTGTATAGCCATGCATGTACTAATTAGCCAGTGGGTGTTCCTATTGCTAAGGTGTACAGTGTGACCCCTAGAGGGCCTCTCCCACCCCAGGACAAGTATATACCCTGAGCAGCGTGACGCTCCTGTCTTGCTTAGCCCCCTCCGCTGCCTCTGTGACTCCCGACTTCCACAGAGGCAGGTTGTCCCCTCTTTCCTTCCTCCTCCTCCTATCCTTCTCCTCCTTCTCCTCATATCTCTTCTTCTTTCTGTGCCTCTCCTTTACTGTAAATACATACACATTCATCTTCTCCCTGCCAAGTACTGCCCTGGAAGGACCGTGTATCGGCAGCAATATTTCTTTACATTTTTATGCTTGATAAAAAAGTAATCTTAATTTGTCTGTTGATTATTGTCAGGTGATGTACATGGGATTGGCATAGAAAGTGTTATATTTATGATTAAGAAACAGTTATAGCTTTATGTATTTGTATATATGTACATATATCATGTATATGTACATACAATGAATATATACATTCTGCTCATAGGAATAATTGATAATTAAGGATGCATTTTTAATTATGTGATTCCTGTAAGAGGGAAATAATCAAGTCTTAAGTAACAAGCATTTATGTGGCCAGTGGTTGTCCAGCTCCACACCAATCTAGAGTAGGTGTGTAGAAAATGACCCATCCTATACACTCATCTGAACAGGTGCTCAAGGATAACCCTTTTTACACTGACTGATCGAGTGTGTAGAGATGGGTCATCCTACATCTGCCTGGGCAGGTGTTTGGGGTTAACCCTACATCTTTGGAACAATGTTGGTGGTCCATCCCACACCTGTCAGTTGCAAGTCCGTGTGGGCTGCCCATTCTACACCTGGCTGGAGCAGGTGTGTAAGGGTGGCCCATGCAACACTTGTATGAGCAGGTATGTAGGGGTGAGACATCACACACCTGTCTAGAGCATGTATGGAGGGGCGGTACGTGTCACCTGCCTCGCCCCCCCCCCTCCCCCCAGGGCGCAGACGGCGTCTTTGAAAGCACAGAAAACGAGGTGCAAGACTAGTTATGTTGTTCCAACATAACCCTTGCGTCGCGTCGGCCACGGCCACGCACATCACATTCCTCTGTCACTCAGGCTACACTCCACCCTTCTCCACTGCTACCTATATACATATACAATAAGAAATACTATATATATATGTATGTACGTATTTCATAATATATACACATACACTATACATACGGAGGAGTAGTTTTTAATCATCATTATTATCATTACGTGATTCTCAAGGCAAAAGACTGGCCCGGGTTGCCCACTTACACTCCCCATGCATGCCTGGCTGGACGACTTTTTTCATGTTATTTCTCTTGGAGCGAAATTATATAGCTCACCAGTTTTGTTTTACAATCGTTTCTATGACGTCGACCAAAGTACTAATTATGAACTTGAACGATAGTTTTGACGACTGTTAGTTTTTTTTTTTTTTTTAAGTTCAAGCAAGTGTACAGACTAATGATTTTTGTAGCTTCTTATGATAAGCTTAATGTAAGTATTGTTTGATTGGTGATCCTAGTCATGAGTGGAAGCAGGTGTGTGTCCAGCAGGTGTGGGTGGGCGTGACTTTGGGGCGTCACTCACATTTACGTCACTTACTTCATTACGTCACGGCTCCGTCATCATTTAATCCTCATCACTTTCATTCATCATCGCAGATCAAAGACATTTTTCCCCTCTATTTATTTCCTATTAGCCTTTGGAAATGCCTCTGAAAGTATTACCATTAACCCCACCGTCTCCATTGATGTTACTCAATGCATACATAACCTTCTGTAATCTTCCGAAACACTAAATACTGATGTAATATATGAAAATTGAGAAGTTTATTCTGTGTTTTTCTACCCTAGACGAGAAAACAATATATTGAAAAAACATTTTATCAAATGAATTATTGAATCACGACATATATTATTGTGTAATTTGTGACTAGAGAACTGCTGGTTCGCTAATTAACCACTGAAGACCTCTCATTGCGCATGCGCTGATAGATGCGCTGGTGAAGTTACTGGTCACTAGTGGTCAGTGTTCCCTGAACATTTGAGGAAGGAGGACCTGTGGCACCTGCTTCCTTCGTTGGTGCTAGTTACGTGTAGGAGGTAAGTTGTATAAATACCTTTGATCCAATAGCTTGTCCAGGAAAGTTGCATTTCATTCAATTTTAATGTCGCTGCATATATAAAGATGTTAGTGTTTCTAGGATAAGGTTCATAACAGCAAGTATATGTGTACAAGAACAGTTTCGACTTCGATCCGAACATCTAACTCATGGGTTCCCAAAGTGGGCGGTACCAAACCCTTGGGAGTGTTGGAAAGATCCAGGGGGGCGGTGAGGAAAAACTGGACAGCAGGGTGTCATCAGAACCAAATGTTTTATGTTATGCTGTAAAATCTATGATATAATAGCTATGATAAATTACAGAACACGGTGATATAAGTAAGTTTGGGAATCACTGCTTCTAACTCGTTTCAGTTGACGACCGAACGAGCTCATCACGGTGGTGAAGGAGGTGCAGGGAGTGTGCAGCGCTGCCAGCACCATATGAAAACATTGGAAATAAGACTGCCGACGTCCCAGGACATCACTTCGAGGAAGGTAAATAGCATAGACTGTGTGTGTGGAGGGTAGTGTGTGGGGGAGATGAGAGTAACTACTATAATAGCTATAGTTACTATTAGGCGCGCGGCGTCATGTGGTTTCACCGGCAATACAAGTGGGTCTTTTTTAAATGTTTTATTGCCATTGGCCGGTTTTCAATGTGCATAAGAAATAATATTAGATAGGAAGTTTTACTGGAGTAACCTGGAATAGACCCAGTGGCGGTCCTGGCATTTCTGGCGCCCTAGGCGAGAACATACAAAGGTGCACCCCTCCCCCCCCCCTTGGATTTATAAGAGACTTTTGCCTAGCGTCTGTTGGTAAACATTGCTTGTTAAGGCCTTAATAAAAAGTTACTGATTGTCGTATTACAGCTGACTGACCATTCTGTGTCGCCCCTTGCCACAACTGGCTGCCTATATCGCCTATGCCCAGTACCGCCACTGAATAGACCGATTGGTAAAGAGAATGGGATCTGACTCTTCTTTTTATCCACAGGTGATGCTGAACCTGCCTCCAACAAGATACTGAAGCCTTGGCCAGTCTCCTGATACATCACGTCGGGAGAAGAGTGCTGAATCTTTTAGAAATGGGTAGTATTTTAATAGATTACTTTCTTCTCTTTTCATTCAATGTTTGTGTGTATACCTTTGACTGCTGCTCTGGCTGGCTAGTTGTTTAACTAGTAAGATGGAGTCAAAAGTTAAAGGTATACATACACACAAACATTGAATGAAATAGAGAACAAAGTAATCTATCAAGATTCCCATTTCTAAAAGAGATTCAATGATGTATCAGAAATTGAAAAGTTTCATGGAGTTTATTACCCGGAAAAAAACAAATTCTGGGAACTGCGAAGCTACAGGTTCCTTAATTAAACTGTGTTAACACATTACAATTTTTTTTTATTATTAACATTACACAAAATGTTGATGTATATGGCTATATTAATAAATACATATCTAGATATATTTTCTTTTGTCACCCCCAGTTTGAGTCCACATGCTTGAACACTGTTCGTCGGACAAACACTTACACTGTGTAGCAGGATGAGGCCATACACGTAGAGTCGAGGAAAACTGATCTGTCCTACCAGATCAGTTTTCCTCAATTCTGTTTATGACTTAATCCTGCTACGCAATATGATATGGTAAGTGTTTGTCCGACGAACATTGTTCAAGCGTGTGGACACACCCTTAGCATCTTCATTATCTCCAAGGTCTTCAAGAAGTTGTCGATGAAACTTCCTTCATCCAACGTCAGCTTCTGTACCAGTAGAGGTGCTCCAGGATTTCCTGAGTGAAAAATATGAGAATTATTGAGATGGAAGAAAGGTGTTGGGTTATATATATATAATAAAAGTTAAGTATATAAAATTTATTTAAACTGTGGTATAGGGAATTCTTAGGGTACAGGGACATTCACCACAAAAGCAATCATACATTACCTTGCAATATAATCCTTTGTAACACCGCATCACAAGAGAAGCATTACAAACACACACTTGCCCTGGCGTCCCGTCCCTCACCATCCTTCACAGGCAGGACTTCTTGAACTTCACAGCAACTGAACCATCCTGAAGTTAATATACAAATATGAATCTGAAGTAGAATTAAGAGTACGAAGCACACAAGATTAAAAGTTTCCTATATTTGCTTGCGTCACCATACAGTAACAAGTTTAATTCAATAACAAGCATTTATCCTGCCCACCATGTATCCGACTCGAGGCTTCACAAGGAACAAATCATACGAAACACATTATATTAAAAATCATGCATAAAACACCAGAGAAATTAGTTTACTAGATTTATATGTGTGCACTCTACAAGACACTGCACTTTAAACTTGGATAATAGAGCCTTATTTCACGGAGACAAACTTCTGTAACTATTCAAATGTAACGCGTAATTATATTTCAGCAAGTTGTTAGCTATTTAATGACAATCCCCGCCTGTTCAACAAATATTCACCACAACACTCATCGCTAACTTATTGTAATCATGAAGAAAACGAAAGGTTAAGTAAATCCAGTTTGTCTATCACAACTACTGCTATGGGGGAGGGGTAATAAACCAAGAGAATAGACGTAGATATGAAACGGAAAGAGATTAGACCACTAGTGTAGTAGTAGTAGTAGTAAAAAATAAATAAATAAATAAATACAAAACAGCCTTCATTGAGTGGTTCTTAACAATATGAGTTTTTTTAATGAAGCATGTATAATATGATTCTCGCGTTGAGAGAGAGAGAGAGAGAGAGAGAGAGAGAGAGAGAGAGAGAGAGAGAGAGAGAGAGAGAGAGAGAGAGAGAGAGAGAGAGAGAGAGAGAGAGAGAGAGAGAGAGAGAGAGAAAGTGAAAGGCAACAAGATCACGCCGGATATGGTAATCTTTATATATTATCTGAAAACGTCACACACACCCTTCAATGACACCAATCACATTAAAGACAATGAAATTCAACATATTATAAGCATCTAAACATATCAAATCTTATCATGAGCAAAATGGAAAGTACACATCTTACGTCTGGTAGCGCTACGTGTCAGGAAGTGAAAGTTTCTTCATAAAACCTTCCCTCTTCAAGGCTTTGTCAGTGAGTCTTTTTCGTGATCCGCTATGTGACTGACAATCAAGTTCGGAACACCTGGTAGAGCTGTGAGTTATGTATGAAGTTGTCTCAAACTGAGGTACAAGCAGTTGCAAAATGCTTTCAGGCGGTACTTGAAAATGTCGCACTGATGAATCTCTCAGACATTGGTTTTTTCACACTTGGTCTATTTATGTTTAACGCTAACCTAACACTATACAAATAAAGACAGTGTTAGTTCTCAAAGCGTAGTGCATATACACAATACCCTAATTTTTCCAGCACAAGCCCAGTGACATATTCATTACCAGTGTTAATTCCAAAATTCCTACTGTTGTATATTAGTCAATAAAATAAATAATATAAAAATCCTCATCCCTTTCTGTAAGTATTCTTGAGGTTAGTTATCATGGGTCAGACCACAAAAAACTCTTCACATATTTTCAATATATTGCTAACTGAACAACAAGTCAAAAGTCCTAATTCCCTACAGGATGGACAGGTGATGAAGTGCCAGAAGTAGTGGTGATGGTGATGACCAAAACACGGGTTGTGGCATGCATAACTGTGGTAGTGGTGGTAATCTGGTACGTCATCAGCTCCCAACACCAGCCGTTGGGGGCTCATCTCGTACCCACCACCGACACTCACAACCCAGGTCACCAAAACACCCTCGGGAATGATCCACATGCCTCCACAAATCCCACAACAGTGATTCCTACATCGGACAAGGGAAAGACCAACCACTCATCAGATTCCATACACACTAGACCTCAGGTAAGACTATCTAAATCAGGTGTTCTCAGCCTGTGATGCCTACACCCCGAGGTGGTGCAACAAAGAGGGAAAGGAAATACTTTATGAAAACTGCTTCTCAGAAGGAAATCATTAACTAACTCTTGAAAATGTATCATTTCTAATAAGCACGCTAAGAACTCTTTTATTCTTCATATGTAAATTAAGATATAGCTTGTTAATGTTTTGTTTAAGTCATGAATAAGAAGCAGGAAAAAAAAATAATTGATTTATGTTCCCAATTGGAATTAATTTCACCGTTATAATTTTTTCTATTTGTTTGATTTACACCTTTTTATTTTCTTTAGTTCGGTTTGTTTGCCTGCAGTACTGTATATTGCTCAATTAAAGAAAATCAATTTGAAATTTTACTTTTCATCTTCAAATGTGATACTACTACTTTTGTAAGGGTGTAAAAAATAATAAAAAATTTTCTATGTGCATAAGGCATAGAAAAGGTTAGGAACCATTGATCTAAATGGATAAATTCAGCTTTGTATGCTATTTCACGGCTAACTTTTAGAAATACAAGAAGTGGTACAAATGATCCCAACACTAATCACATTTTTCCTTCACAAGAACTATTCGAGGGAAGCTTGGGAGTCAGTTATGCAAGGACGGCTGGCAAGAATGGCTTGGGTTTGTCAGCAACATTCCCGCACCCTTCAAAGATTTAATCTCTTTAGTGTGTTCAAGAGTCTGACTGTAGACCCAACTCACCACCTTGTCTACTGTAGGAATGCTAAGGTAAAGACGAGCTATGGAATGTGCTGTTCAAATCTGTACTTTACAATGAGTTAAGTTTTGTTATAAAGTACTGTAATGGTGCTGATTATGGTTTTTGAACTGTAACCTCAAGAAAATTATTCACACTAATTGAAAACTCTCGCAATAGTTCTATTTATCATATAAATTAAGTATTGATGTGTGATTTATATTTCTGAGAGTACTGTATCAGGACAGTATCTAGACATGTTTGTACTACTAGCATTTTCAAAGTACTTGCACCTACAACACATAGCGAAATAAGTTATATCATAAATATTCAATTGATATAAAGAAGAGGAGATGTATGACAGTGTAAATACATACTTCAAAAACAGACACAAAACTGCAATGTGACTATTACCATTTTAATTCCAACTGACAAGATTCTATTATTATTATTTTAAAAAACTAACGTGTCTCAACTGCTTAGCATAAACAATCCAGCATTATCATTTGGCCAGAGTAGTACTAATGTCTACCACAACAACAATCATCTAGACTCTAAAACAATTGTAAGCTCCTCCATCAAGGGGCACCATGATCTTAAAAGAGTGTTTGCACAGGCTGGCACCACTGATTGGCTGTCAAGGCTGCTGCGCTGGGCAGGCATCACCATCACCAACACCTCTGTCACTGAGATCCACACTGTCGCTGATCTGGCCTTCCCTATGCTGTCATCAGATAAGATCCTACAAGAACTAAGGCGTCCATCTCTTACCTTCACTGTAGCTAGACACCCTTTCACCAGGTGACTTGGAGGCTCTATCTGAGGCATAATAATCAACACACTCTAACAGTGTCATGTAATAAGATGCAAATATCATAGTTATAAATGAAACGTTAATGGATTGTTTTTTTTATGATTGTTAACTGATACACAAGTAACTGAAAAGGAGATCAAGAAAATCTCTAAATTTGTTACATCTGTCCATTTCTCCCACAGGCTCGTCTCTGCCTACAGAAATAAAATTGAGGAAAGCTATAAGCCGGAACGTTGGTCAGAAATTATAAGAAAATACCGCAAGACCCTGAACAATGTGGATGTGAATGACACAAAACCAACCTTCCGTGAATTTGCATTGTTTGCCAGCGACGAAGTTTTGAGTTGCTTGAGCAAGGCCAATCCAAGCTGCCTCCAGGTGGTTGATGTTCATTGGCTGCCCCACCATGACCGCTGTGCACCCTGCAACATCAAATATAATGTTATAGCGAAGGTGAGGCTGATGCTTCACACTGGTACTTCCAACATGCCCTTCTTCATTTTGAGTTACTTCTATTTGGGAAAAGTCGTTCATATACCACACACAGACATCCCAATTCCTCTCCACCTGTAGTATTCAACTTAATACATGTACTATCAGCTAAGACCTGTCATGAGTTTGAATAAGGCTGCCATGAAACATTGCACCTACAACAATCCTTCATAAATTCTCATGTCCTCACAGATGGAGACGAAAGATGAGGATGAGGCCTATATAAGTGAGCTGCTTGGAGTTGCCTTGCCTCCACCAACACAGCGTAACGTGGCCTCGGGTCCCTCCACATCTACCCTCACCAACACCTTCTTTTCAACACTGACTCCAAGTGAAAGGCACCACATCTATAAGGCTTATGAGTTTGACTTCCTCTTGTTTAATTACACTTATAATGATGAGGACTACACATAACAGATCCATGTGCGTCTCCATTACTATTAGCTACGTTTCATTAACCTGACGTCATTCTTGTAACTACTCACGTATACATAAATCACTAAAATATGTTTCTGAATGCATTGTTTTATATCCTTCATGAAGAGTCAATGATGCAAGATGTTATGAAATAATGCACTTTCTTACAACTTGTTCTATCTTTACTTTCACTTGCTTTAAATTTGCCGAGAGAGAGAGAGAGAGAGAGAGAGAGAGAGAGAGAGAGAGAGAGAGAGAGAGAGAGAGAGAGAGAGAGAGAGAGAGAGAGAGAGAGAGAGTTAGACATAACTACCTTTAGCCACAAACTACATCAACACTTAAGTGGTAGTTAGTATTTACGTAATGGATAGGAGTATACGTATAAAATCTAAAAAGGTTATGTAGAAAAATATCCATCGTTCTATCTTGACTTCCTTATTAATTGGTGTGAGTGGCGTCCATAATGTCACTATATACCTCCTTTGTCTGTCAGTCCTCACCTCAGCGCCACCATCAGGCCTGGCAACCCTAATATAAGCACGCTAAGATGCACAAAAGCACAGTACATAACGCATAATCTTTAGTAATGGCTGTGTTGGACGATGCTACACATACCTTTGTTTCGTCATGCGGAGTCACAGTGATAGACGCGCTTTATAAGCAAGTAAAATTGAAGAAAATAACGTCCAGCCCGATGGCTTCGTGTGACTCTTTCCTGCTCGTGATTAGTAATGTGTTGTTCGTGAACGAGCCGGCTCTTCCAGATGAACGATAAGAGCCGGATCATGGCTCTGAGCCGAAAGTGGCGGGTGACGGGAGCTTGGCCACTGGTGTGGTGGGCAGAGCCTCGAGGGGCATGGTGGTGGAGGTGGTAGTTTACATTGAAAGGGTACTGGCTAAGGGAAAACAAAAATACGTAAAAAAAAAATTCAACGATGCCGATGATTCAGAGCGAAGAATGTACAAAACAAGAAGGGTAACCTAACATGACACATACGAAAACCAGCCGTCATAAGCCGTGAAGCCCAAGTGTTCAGTCTCCCTTATACTATACATTGGGGAAGGGAGGATACGAGTAAGCTTGGAGAGAATGGCAAGGCCGGAGGAGTGTGTACTGCAAGGGAATGTGGCGTGAACTTGGCGGCGGCAGCGGCGCCACCACCACCTTCATAACATCCTCATGCAATATCCACACTTTGGAGGATGATAAAGCCTCTCGTGGACATATGTATATTATTTGCCGAACCCTTTATATATGTTGTAAAAATATTTGTATAAGGACGAATTACCAGTCACCAACTAAAACACCATTCCATTAATTATTACAAACACAAATAATAACACCAACCTTACCATCACAGCATCACCTCTACAACTTTTCGTGACAGACACAATGCAGAGAATAGATCAAGAAAAAGTAATTAATAGGATAAACGAGAAGGTAGGTGCGAATCCAGGAGCAGAAACACACACGTCCATCCACCTCCATGTTGACTGATACACTGGCTGCGGCTGGCGGGGGTACTACTAGATGTCTATTGAGTATAACGACCTATTTGGTAGTTAATAGGGTGAATTAACCATGCACTTGACTATGGTAACTTGACTATGGTAACCTTCCAGTGCCACAAATAGTAATGTGTTCCAGTAACCTTGAAGTTTGCTGAACAACTCGCCACTTGCTCACTGTTCAAGGAAGGGACAAGAGTGCTTTGACCTGTTACTAAATTACCCTAAATTCTACCCTCTAATTATATGATAGGGAGAGTTAAAGTGGAATATGGAAATACACATATATTTAGCATAAATTACATCAACTTTTATGTACAATTTATTTAGAATTTAAGAAAACTGCAAATTAATTACATAAAAAAGTATGATAAAATACATGAGAATATCTACTGAGCAGATGCATTTGGCAACTCAATGCTGTTGGACACTTTTATGAAACCTGAATGGACAAATAGTTTCTGCATGACAGAGTTGTAATAGTATGAGGATAAACAATGATTGTGGGCAAGATTTGGACCCTTGTGGTTACTGAAAGTTAGCCAGAAATACTGAAGCTTTCCCTCACAGGCTTACAACACCTGTCATCAGACCATTGGCTCAGGATCAATGAGAAGGATCATTTGTAAACTAGAATGATGTGCAACAGCTGAAAACATCTTTTTATATAAATAAACTTTGACTTTTCGGTCAAAAAAGTTTTAAGTAATCCAATTTTACAAGGCTATTTTCATTACTTAAAATGTAACTCTCTTAGGCTTGCAAAACAAACACTTCATTACTTGGTTTCATTAGGCATGATAATTATCACAAAACCAAGCAGTTTCACACATGAGAATCACTAACCTAGCAATAAATCAGAAGGTGGGTGGTGTCACTTGCCAGAAAATCAATACATTGGCTGGCACCACAGAAGGTAGCAGTCTGTACAAGTTACAGGGTAAGTAGCAAAATTACAAAAGAGGTTCTTAATATTTACATGATAATTTAACCACCTGTAGGAGTAACAATGGTGTGTTTATTTTCTTTAAGGTCAATGGTAGAGGCTACAATAGCCTAGAGTATGTACAAGCTAACTGGAAAGGCTGGAGGATGGGATAGTCATGGCATCGTTTCTGCTGATGCTCAACTCAACACTCGAAACTAAGCTCTGTGCTGTCCTACTTAATCTATACTCTATAGATCAAGCAGGCCCTATAATACTCTTACTGGTGATGATATCTGCAAAGGATGCCAGTAAAATCGTGGAATTTCTAAGGTCATACCCCCCGACTACATCCAATTTTTAGATCATGAATGAGACTAGACTGAACAATTTTGACTACTTCCTGGTAGTAGTCGACATGGATCCCACCAAGGAGAACCAAGGTACAAGCAAGGCACAGGCATCACCTCAAAAAAGCTGAATAGTGGGATGGTAGCCTAAACAGAGAGCAAATTCCTTTAACCCTTGAAGAACTACCACAACAATTACTCTTTCCTTAGTAAGGCTGCTTTGGTTTGGTTCAGGCCACTACTGGAGGTGAAGGTTGCCTGGGAGATAAATGGATGGTGTTCCAAAATTCACCAAATATTTCCTTGCTGAGGTGAAACTGCAAAAAAATACTAAAATTTGGCATACAAATGCAGGCTAGCATATAGAAGGCACATAGATCAGTTGCCATTAGTAAAAGGAGAGAAGGGAAGCAGGAGGAGTGACCAGAAGCCTCTCCACCCTTACTTCCCCACCAACACTGCCATGTTGCTACAAAAGCCTTGTGCACAAAAATACAAATCCTATTTATTCATAGGTAAATGTTTCCAGTTCAGGGGAAGCTTACTGTTCAATTTACCAGTGAAATGGAAGAACTGTAAAATGTGGCGGTGTAAAGTACTTTTCATAAAAAATCACACGGGAGATGTATAAATAAATCCGAGTTAAAGCTTAAAACCATTGTGAATCTGCATGTCACTATAAAGCAATTCCCAATTATAAATATATATGTATATGTTTTCATAAAAATACACATTAAATAAATATATGTTTGCTCACTGATCTCAATATCAAAAATGAATCTGCCGCTGTAAAGATTCACAGGTCAGTACAAACTGCCAATTATCATAATTACTAAAATAAATTTGCTTTCTTCTTTATTTCAGTCTGTTTCCAGTTCTGTAAGCTATAAAATTCATCCTGATTCATTCCTAATGCCTCAGTGAACTCTTCTGGACTGAGGTAAACCTCCAGATGGAGTGGGTCGGCCCCATCTGGC
The DNA here is from genome assembly GCA_029783475.1 of Metacarcinus magister. Taxonomy (NCBI): domain Eukaryota; kingdom Metazoa; phylum Arthropoda; class Malacostraca; order Decapoda; family Cancridae; genus Metacarcinus; species Metacarcinus magister. Next base: position 11,461,835 of record JAPQNM010000020.1, read on the forward strand.
AAGGGTTTGACAGTTAGTTCAGCCAGAGAGTACTGGGTGCGGGAGAGTTGGGCAAGGATGTCACCCACCAGGTACTGGCCACCCGGCGTCCACCGACCCTCCTGGGGATAGAAAGAGGCATCTTAGAAGATAACTAAGAGATTTACAAATGAATCAGAATGTTTTTCTCATTGGAAGAGTTTGTCTAACAAAGGCTGGAAGACAAAAAAGTATGCATCACTTTTGAGTATACTATACAATATAAAGTTCATATATTTCATTAAAAAAGAAATAATAAAATCACAGTATAATTCAATAACATACATTACAACCAAGCTTAATACTTAAGTGTAGCTAAGAATTTTGTGTTGTAAGTGTGTGTTTACACTACATCATACAAGTTCATTTGAAATACCTTTTAATGATTATAGTAAAAAAAATTAAAAAAAAATACTACACATCCATGAATATTAAATACAAGTCTCATATCTAATATCAGACATTTATCAAACATTATGTTTTATTACAATCATTATGCACATATATAAGGTTTATATCAATTACTTATACATAAACATTCACTTGAAATATCTGGATATGACACTGCTACTGTGCAGTGTCATAAATTTAACCAATATTTTTGATACTTTGCAAAATTCAATACAAAAGTAAAAGTACATATATATCTTTACATCGTAATTGCACATAACAATAAATATCATACATAAGAATCTGTTGTCAGTAAAGCTATTTGAAGACTGATGACAATGTTAGGTTGTGTTGCATCCTTTCTTCTTGGCACCAGAGCGTGTGCTGTGAACACACTTGAGGTCGGCGAGTGTCCTGGGCAGCAGTAAGAGTATCCTTACAGGAGAGCAGCAACACAACTTCTACTCCCCCATACGGATTCTCTCACCACAGTCAGGTTAGTTAAATCAAGTGTGTGTGTTGCTTCAATAGACATCTATTCTTGTTAAAACCATTCCAATAATTCTTCTTGTAACCAGCAAATATTCGCAATTACAATAACAAACAAATGAACTTTGTTATCTACTTACACAACCAGATATTAAGCTGTAAAGATGAATTTTAGTTGATATGTTTCTGTGATTTTTGTTTTGCATCCATTATTTCCTAACAAAATCATAACCTACCTTCTCTTGGATGGCAGTGACATCAGGTCTGGGCGTCCATATTGGGAAGACATTAGTGAACTCTTTAGGCTCCATACCGGCCACCACCAGCTGTGGCTCCACCACTGCAACCTCCACCTCAATCTGCAGAGTACAGGGAATTAATACCAATGACAGGCAGGGATGTACGGTACATATGCTGAATGCTAGGTTTTAATTTCTACTTTTTAACTTTAACATGTAGTCTCAGAACTTTTTGATTGTACCTTGTATAAATCAGTTACCTTTTTGTAGCTTTTTGCAGCCAAAGACTTGGATTGATGTTTTGCTTTAAGCTGACAGTAATTAAGTGCTGTCTGAAGTGCAGCTCGACGGGCAAAGTTGAATCTCAAGACAGCAGATCCAGTTGCACTGAACTCATCTCCATCAGATGATTCATCTGGCCACCAGCCTTGCCACACCCACACTCGGTGCCCGCTATCCACCATGAACAATGCTGCACGGAAAACATTATAATAAAAATTAATGTGCAATCAATTTAGTTTAACTATACTTATAGTAATGCAGAAATTTAATTTTCAAGACTTCATACAATTAAATTACAAGATTTATATATACCATCAAGACTTAGAAAATATAATTTATTTTTTATTTTTTTATCATTTCACTGATTAACTCTTGAGCTCACCTGGTTGTTTTGCTGAGTAAAGGTCTAACTGCAACACAGGCAAAGGGTTGGGCGTGGAGGTTGCCCTGTAGCTGCATGCAATTTCTGTGGCTTGGAATGAGTCATGTTTAGCCTCCAGATGCCAAACTCTTGGTGTCCAGTCATAAGAATGTTCATCATCAAGTAGAGAGAAATGGTTGTTTTTAGATCCTCCAAAACCTTCCCAAAAATCTCGTGACTCTGCACCTTCATATTGTTTCTTAATTTTCTTTGTAGCCGTGTTCTTCCATCCAATACTGGATTCTGTGTCCATGAGCTTTTGGGCGGTGGTATTGCCAACCTGTGAAGGTATGATTAAGTGATTATTTTCTATCTTATGTGAAACAAACATTTTTTTTTAAATTGTCAAAATTAGTTATATATTAGAAAACCAATTGTTTGATTACCTCTCGAGTTCCCTTAAGTGCCTTTGCACCTAACCACAGGTGGATGATGCCGGTATTCAAGTTAACCAATACAATACATCCTCGTGACCTCAGGTGATGAGAGTTCACATCTATCTCAATAAGGTGTCCTTCATTTTCCAACTCTCCTCGAACCATAAACATTTTCCAGTCTTTCTGTTCACATTCATCATCCTGTCGACCTTGATGCAGGATGAGTCCACCCTTGAACAGGTTCAGGAACGCTGGTGGCTCTGATCCCATGGAGACCCTCACGTGGGGTCCTCGTTCCTCGTCCAGCTCCACCGTCATTAAGGCAGACACACCTTTATCCGAGACAGAGCTATCTCGACCCTGCCAGAAAAAGTATGCCACCCGGGATCTTCCAGTGATGTTGTGTTTTGATGGCTCCCCCTGCAAAAATTGTAAAATTTTATATATGGTGTTATTCACATATACTGAAAGGAAAAGTGACAATTCAGGTTTGACTGTTTATACGATTATCATAGTGATTAATCTTTGTGACATACGAGTAGAAATCAGGAAAAAAATATGAAGAAAGCTTAATTCAATTCATAGATAATGAAAAAAGAGCACATTGATATTAGAGTTTCGTTTTACCAAGATAATGCTTAACAGAAATTTGAACTGTAACCTCAAGTCAGTTACACAAAGAAACATTTTCTATGCTGTATTAAGTGACTTGGGTACTCACTTTGAGAGTCCTGCCTGTGGCTGTGACAAGGTAGTACCATCGCACAACATAGGAGTCCCCGGTGAACAGGTGGTAGCGGTCAGCTTCACTCATCAACACCTTCCCATACTCGGACACGTGCCAAACTTTGAAATCATTTGTTGATATGTGCAACAGCCGTCGCTCCTGAGTTTGTCAACATCACATGTATAGATTGCCAGGTTCATTAGGCAAGTAAATACACCATCCATTAGAGTTGATGCGAAGATGACACCAAATTTTGAAGGCAGCATAAATATATCAGCAGTGGATTGTTGCCGGTGCAGTGAGCAGTGTTACCAGCAGCACAGGTGAGGTGACCCGGTGAGTATGGGGAGGAAGGGGAGTAAAGGGTGGTTAGCAAGGATCAAAGGGTGAAGGACAAACACTCAAGGACACTTGGTGTAGTTCAATGAAAAATCATTTAACATACTAAAAGAACTTGTAAATTAATTAGTAAGAAAATTAAAATTTTTATAAACTAGGCTTAAATGAAATCAAATATATTCAAAAAGATACTTTGTTAGCAAATGTATGTGAAAGAAAATTAAGAAATTAAATTGGCAAAAACAAAATAGCAGTAATAGAAAATAAAAAGTTGGTACAAATCAGCATGCCCTCATATGCAGAGACAAAGGAAAATGTGCTAAAGTATAATAACAACTAGTGCAGTAAAAGGAAAAAGTAAAGTGTAGGTCTACAAGGCACCAAAGCACAGGTAACCAGGTTCAGGGCTGGAAGAAGGATTGGGAAGGATATGCATTTAAAATGGAAACTCCACACACAACCAAGTTAGTCTGGCTAAGGTTATGGGGAGTCACCACTGTGGTTAGAACTGGTAGTGTTCTGTTACCAGTAGCAAGCTAGGTACATCAGGTAGATAGACGAAGGTGGCGCTAGCCTGAGGAATTTCACTGGATATGCGGTGGTAGAGAAGATGCCTCTTGCTATCTACAGGTGATTGGCCACTGACTAGCAGTAGCTGATTAACAAACACTGAACCAACCACTGCTCAACAGTGGATACCAGTCAAAAACTAATGTCAAGAAGGCACAGGAAATTTTTCAGTTTTCATATTAGGTTTTCAGTAGCACAGGTCTACACTATAAGATCACTGATACAGTCAGCATAGCGATGTGTGTAGAGAACACAGAGAAGAGCATGAGGGAAAATAAAGCAGTGTGGCACATGCCAGTCTGATTGATGAGCCATCACCATCAACACCACCACCTAGCACACCTCTTCATCATAGTACTCCACTCCCCGGCCCAGGTGGCTCATTTCCAGAACCAAGTCAGGTTCTAAAGGCAACTCTTCCAGCAGCGTGTTGGCGTCACAAGGCTCAAGTTCAGACACAGGTGCCACATAGCGGTCAAGTTCTTTTTTCACCTCCTGTTGTAAGAAAAAATAAATGTAGATACATACATGAAAATGAATACAGCAGGATACGTGAACATTGAGTAATCTGTCATTAAGCAACATCATTATGAATTATACACACAAAAGAGTAATGAGATGAATACCACAGAATATAGGAAAAGTAATCATCAAATGAAACCATAACCTACATTTGAAGTTAGTGCTCATTATGCATGGATAAATGTTGTTGTTAACAGTTTGCAGTGTATGTGGTGCACAGATCAGTGCAATATACGTACCTTAATTCTAGACTGCTGGGCAAGGTCAGGCCAATCAATAAATTTCTCTTTGAAGAGAATAGTTTCCACATTTTCTGTCAATTTGGCACACAATCCCCAATCTGGCCGAGAACCTATAAAATGCATGAAATATATAGCATTAGATACTAGACTGAAATTATACATTTGAAAAAAAGCCGTACTGTACAAAAAATTGTACAACTTTTCAGAATACATAACATACTTTTAATGAGATTTACACAAGGTAGCTGCATGACAATACTAATGCAATTGGTATAAACCTTTTAATTTTGCTTGTGAAACTGGCACCATTGGCATGATAGGGTTGATGTCACACTCCGAGTAGTCATATTCTTCTTCCCAGAGTTCCCTTCCAAGTGCCACTCCCAGCCGCCGCTCATCCCCACACCCACGCTTTCCAGCCCAGATGTAGAGTTCAGAACCAAAGTCCAGCACCAAGACCTGTGGTAAAGAGGAGAACTACAGTGTTAATCTACACTTCTGTTAAACAACCTCACAAAAGCAGTTTCCTTCAAGAAATCAATCAAAATCTTCCAAAGAAAGCAGATCAGTGTAATTCCTATGGTATCTTAATTTCCTGCTGAAATATAAATCAGGAAGGTGGAAGGACAAAAAGCAGAATGTTACAGAGTCTACCAGTAGGGATGAAGAACTGAACATTATGATTAACTTTAGCATTAGTAATATTGGGTGAAGAAGTATGGAAGTGGACAGTGGTACCAAGAAAGGGAGATAGACATGAAATTAGGAAGATAATAAGATCAGCACTCACAAAACAACAAAACAAATGACAAGAGAAGTAATTAATTATGATAAACTGTAAAAATGAAGTAAGAGAATTTACTTTTACCTAACTTGCCTTTCTATTTTTTATACCAAAATTTCCTAATGTGGTGGAAATGTCTATAAAAATCAAGCGTAATCCATAAATCCAACACATGAAGAATATGCTTACCTTATCAGAAGAGAGGATTTCTATTTTGGGCATCTGTCCCCAAGAGTCGGGAAGAGGCACAAGTGAGTCTTCCTGAACCTCATACACTTTGTTGGCTGCCACCAGCGCTGCCTCAACACACTCGTCCTCATCGGGGGGACCTGCTGGCTGGGCCTCAGTACTCTCGTCACCACCTAAATAAAGTCAAGTTATAATTACAAACAAGTTATCTATTAACTTTTACATCACTTTAATGGTAGTTCTGTAATTTCTATCACTTAACTGTACTTTTTTAGTAAGAAAATTAAAAGAATATTTTTATGTTTTCAATAAAATCAACAATATTTTCAATTAGATATTCATTAATTTTTCAGAATTTGATACAGTTCAATAAGTGAATAAAAGGTTGTGCATGACTTCTATCTATCTTTTTTGAAATTATTAATCTTGAAACAATTAGAAGTTCTTACAAAATCTACAAAACATTTAATAACTTACCCAGAAGCTTCCAGAATTTTGATTTCCTTATTTTTGGAGACCGTTCGTCCAGTTCCACAATGGTCTTGGCTGTCACACCCATGTCCTTCTTCTGCAGAATGTACTGAGCAATCTCTGATGCCTTAGCTCTCTCGATGACATTGGAAAATTCCCCTTTGTAGTGATAGATCTGAAATGTATTGAAATTTTTTTTAGCACAAATACAATGTTTATCAGGTAATGAGCTAAAGATGACTAACTGGCATATCAGAGAAGTGTGTATCATAACATTAAGGAAGAACATCCTTTCCTACATCCTTATCCATTCATCCTAACAATTCTTATCTTTCATAACAGTAAATGTCAAGGTTAAGAATCCATTCAATCACTCACGTCTGATGGTGTTATGAGGACAAAGTCATCGCCTTGGTTAACGTTGGTGAAAATAGGGTCCACGAGGCGTGTCTGGGCATGGCGTCTCCCTTTGATGTGAAGGAGCATAAGAGATGTGTAGGGAGGCATCTCTCGCACAACTGGGCTATTTTCAACCTTCTTCAGAGCAACGGCTGAGAAGTTCTCTCTTGAAGCTAACCCAGCCAGCGCCTCAACAGCCAGGGCAGAATTCCTTGATACTGAAATATTTGTTTTATGTATTACCCGAGTAAGAATTGTATGATAATTACTAGGAGACTATTTATTGATGATGATCCTCTATGTATTAATAAACCAATGACACAGTAAATTTTCACTAGATCTGCATTTGGAGGCAAAAGGTTAATATTGTGAATACTTGGACTGGATCACTGTGCTTACATTCTTCCACCTTCATCCTGCGCAGCTCCTTCTCTCCTGTGCCCATTTTAACCTCCATGTACTCTGACTTGATGTCTTCCCGGGCAGCCAAGGCCTTGAGGGGATTGCGTGATGCCACTTGTCGTCTGGTAACACGTACACTTCTCCTTTTCACCACACTGGCAGGAGATGAGGTGATTGTTATGGTATAAAGTGATGACAACTTGGTACATAATTATATGGGTTTGGATTATACTGAAAACATGCATTAAAAACTAAGTACATATGTGCATATTGGTGCAATACAACAATATTCCTCATGATTTTCCTGGGTTTCAACTATTTATTTTATTTAACTCATTTCTTAGTGTTAAAATCTTCGTTGAGATCAAACTACTACCTTTATGCTGCAATTGGATATGAAATGTGACAAACAAACTCATCCACTTACAAGTCATCATCATCCATTTGTTTGCTAAGACATGCAAATGTGAGAGCGTGAATAGACAGTTTTCATTTGTCTATCTTTTTGTTTACATATTATATAAGGTGCATCAATCAAACAATGTGGAAGTAGACAAATTTTTACATATCAGTGAAGCAACTCTGCTAATCTGTGATGTGCCAAGATGTAGTTAATATCGTAATAAAAAAATAGAAAAATATACTTCTGAAGCTTCATAAAGAAAGGAAATTAATATCTGGTGAGTATCATGCATCTAGATTTGCTGAACTTCATAAATGTACTATACAAGTGAGGTGGACGCAGCTGCCATTACTTACAGTTGAGAAGCCGTGACAGATATGTGGTCAAAGTCAGCCTCGTTGAGTTCAGGAGCATCATCAGAGGCGTGTGATGGGCTGTCAGGAACTTTACTGAAGAAGGCGTTGAAGGAGTCATCATCAACCTGTGGCACGGACACACTGGTGCCCTCGGGAACCTCAGCTGGAAACACAAACAAACAAAGAAAATTAATGGTAAATTCCAAATAGTATTCAGAATTTATTTTCTTCAACCTGACAAAGCTTGAAACACCATTCTTAGTATTCCATTTGAAACAATGAATCACTGCAAGGACCTACCTTTCTTTTCCACATCATATGGAGTGGAAATACTGCGCCTGAAGTTCTTCCTTGGGCTGGATGGACTAGACTTGTTTATGAGTGAGGGAATATTTCCTCCGGTTCTGCTCTTGAAAACTTTCTGGCACGGTGACCTCTTTTTGCGTTCTAAATGAGGACTTCCAGTAGGGGTCAACAACTGGTCTGAGCTTTGTGAGACTCCAGGACTCATCCCGCCGATAATAGATGGCACAGATGAGGTGGAGGCCGAGGCCATCTTGTGTGCCACAGTAAACTTGGTGGCATCAGATTGGCCGACGCGGCCTTTCCACTGCTGGGAGGACGTGGCCAGTGCTGACATTCTATCCATGAGGCTGACAGGTCGCTCCCGATGACCCCCAGCAGGCTGAGCAAAAACAATTTGTTAATTTATGGAGAAAAAAACAAGTATATCTCATAGCTTTATCATTAATTATATTCCACATACCTCAGAAAATTATCTGAATCATACAAAGACTAAAGTTGGCGGAGCAAACATGAATCTATTGTGAACAGGAAATGTGATTGGTATTACTACACTGATATTCACAATTATCTGATATGAAATGATAATTCCACTAGACAAAAAACGGTGCTGGGAAAAGTACTCCTGCTTTATAAAGTTCTTAAGTTGACATAAAAGCGGAGTTGAGAATATGACAACATTTTCAAAACTTATACTGAAATAGTCAACAAGACAGAAGGACTTCAAAAAAAATCTGGTTTACCTTACTGCCAAACAACTTATACTCCGTTTGAAACTTTTCTCACACACACGGCACTAAATTACCTTGGGCCTGAGGGTGACATTGGAGTTGAGATCTTTACTATCCTTCTTGACTCTGTTCTTCCAGCCATCCTCGCCACTCTTCTGGAGCGCCGCCAACCTGCAGACACAACACCACCATTAAACACTCCCATTAGTGGCCAGCGTCGCAGCCCCACACCCCCGTCACCCACCACTTATTCACCTCGCACACACCTACCACTAAATCATGCTAATAAACTTTAAGCTCGCACTCTTATCATCCTTAAGGGAAACAGAAAGGAAGTTTTAAGTATTTGCGGTAAATCAATGTTCTCTACCACTAGCTGTATCTTTTTCAATTAAGACAACATGATAATAATATTGTAATGTGCTGGGAGAGGCAAAGTTATTATTTATCTTCCAGGTATAAACAATGTATGGGCTGATTCAGGAGTTTATATTACATGGTTTTCTGATGTACTATACCAACATTCCACCCAAAGCCATCCCTTCCTGGAATATTCAACACCTACATTACCTTCCTATGTGTGTCTTGTGTTTTATTTCCCAGTGAATCTCATTTTATATTCCCCCTCTACATTATTTGCATGTACGGACTGAGAAAATCTAGCCACTGTACTATATGTTTGGCCTGCCTGTCTCTACACGTCACCACCAACATGACACCTGCGACATAACAATGATAATAATAATAAAAAGCATAACAAAGGAATAACGTGAGTGAGGAGGGAAGGGAAGGGAAGGGAAGGGAAGGGAAGGGAAGGGAAAACATGGAACACGAGAACGTGGTATAATTCACAAATGTGTGGAGGGGAGAGCAACTGGCATGAGCTGACGAGGGAAAAAAAGAAGCACTGGCTGCGTAATTCAGTATTTCTAACGTAAATATTCCCCCAGAAGCCTTATAAAGCTGGTTATATAACGCAATCCTAATCTACCAGCTTAGGAACCGAGCACACATATTCTAAGGCATCAAATTAACTTACATAATATAGATGAATAATAAAGTAAATAAATACATACGTACATTAATAAATAAGTAAATAAACAAATATATAAATAAATAACCATAAATAAAACACAAACACACACACACACACACACTGTTAAGTACATATATACGCAAATACTATGCCCACAAGCTTATAAAAAACAGCTCAACATACATCATAGGAAAAACTTTACATTCACAACGAGGAGAGAGAGAGAGAGAGAGAGAGAGAGAGAGAGAGAGAGAGAGAGAGAGAGAGAGAGAGAGAGAGAGAGAGAGAGAGAGAGAGAGACAACCTTGAACAAGTAAACACTACATTACTTTAAGCTGCGCAGACAGTATTTGTAAACTCTGTCCTCCCATCGATCAAAGCACGACTTTCTTCGGGTCATATATCTCCAGGTTAAAAAAAAATACACACTGACCTACATACGTCTTTCTACACACTCAAGCTTAATTTCCATTCCCATTTTAATAACAGACATCATCTCATTTCTTAGAGACGCTTTTAACATACTTCAGCTCAATTTTTCATTCCTCTCATATCAACAAACATCGTGTCAGTTCTTAGCAACATACATGGATTGAAAAGACACATTTATACCCTATCGTGTGCAATATAACGTTACAAATGACCTGTAATACATAAAAAAAACCACTAAGCCTCACTAAATTAATGCAATATAAAAGGAGTATAAAAAAAAGTGCAATATATATGAACAGAAAAGACAAATTTAAACTTATCCTGTGCAATATAACGTCACAAATAACAAGTAATACATACAACACTAAGCCCCACGAAGTTAATGCAATAAAAAAAAGCGTAAAAAATACAGGTTCATAATGCACGTTCAAAGTTTTGGGACGAGTTTGCTTGCGTCATAAGGCTGCTGTACCAACACTGATAATCCGCGAGTGTCAGGCAACAGACGCTCGCAGGCCGCAGGTCACCATTATTTATGACCTCAACGTAACAAGTCTGGCCACTTAAAATATCAGGCTGTTTTCCTCTCCACACTCGGTTGCTGTCATTTTAAATTTTCCTCTTTGACATTCGTGTTTGTCTAGTTTCAAAATTTCCATGTGTGTATGTATTCCACTACCGCTGCACAAATACATACATACATACATACATACATCTCATACAATTTCTACACTTACGATCCCTTTCATTACACATCATATTCACCACTTTCATCATATACATACTTCCAACAACATTCCAAATGACTGCCTTTTCTTCTTCTTTACTTTCTTTCTTTCTCTCTGCCTTCCTTCTTGTGTATCCCCCAAACGCCACAATTTATATGAACATTTTCTTATACACTACCATTTTTCCAGCTTACCTTTGCTCTCCTTGCTGCACCGCGTCTTTCCCTGCAGCTCGCCCGGACCCACTCAATCAAGAGGCTCAATTTGTGTCCTCGCCAAAACGAGACTTTACCGTCGCCACTGAGCCGCAATCAAATTTAAGATAAAATACTGAATCATGCAGGAAACTCTCTTATCATGCAGATGCCGTGATTCATAAACCGAGAGCGAGAGCGAGAGAGAGAGAGAGAGAGAGAGGGGAGGCTGCACATTTTTCTGCCCTCCTTTCATGATTTTAACAGGTCTTTTTCTTTCCCCTCATCTTCTTTCCATCGCTTATCTCCCTCCCTCCACCTCCCCCTAACGCCCCCCTCCCAACCTAGCCTCCAGCTCTCGTCCAAGCTCACCCAACTGCCAGCCTTCACCTTTCACTGTCATTCCTCCTCTTTATTTCCCTTTAACTAGCTCTCCTCCTCTTCCTACATTCCCCACGTACGAGACACACCAAAAGATACAACCTCAATAGCAGCTGGTTGCCGCCAAACTGCTATTCCTTTAGTTGCGTTCTTTAAAGGAAGGAAACGAGAAGCTGAGGTCGAAGGAGGAAGACATTGGGGGATTAGGATGTGGTCAAGGGGAAGCTGGAGAAGTTAGGGTTTCGAGTTGGGTCAGAGGAAGACTGTGGGATAAGGGTTTACGTGGAGGAGGAGGCAGAAGAGGAGGAGGAGGAGGAGGAGGAGGGAGGAGGAGGAGGAGGAGGAGGAGGAGGAGGAGGAGGTATATATATATAAAAAAAAGAAAAAAACTGAAAAAGAATGAGGAATGGAGCAGACCAATGCGTGTGTTCCAATACCAAAACTCAAATGTGTGGTAAGAAATAAAGAAAAAAAAAGGAAGGAAGGAAGGAAGGAAGGAAATGTAGAGATGGAATGAGAAGAAAAGGATAGGCTGGAGGGAAATGGGGAATGCAAATAGGAAGGGGTTCTTGATAGGGATGTATAGGAAGGAAGGGGACTGACGAGTGGGGGGCGTGGACTTACTGGCGTTAGTGTAGAGGGTTCGGGGACTCAGTATGGAGGAGAGGAAGTAGTGTGGTGGGAAAGGGGAAAGGGGACAGTGCAGTGGGATAGGGGTAGTGTGTGGGGGGGGGTGAGGGGAAGGAGGAAGGGTCAGATGTCCTCAATCCCTCGCGTACACACCACCATTCACAGTAGTTGATGCCCTCGACTCTTTTATTTTTAATCTGCTACTTTTATATTCATTACACGAGAGAGAGAGAGAGAGAGAGAGAGAGAGAGAGAGAGAGAGAGAGAGAGAGAGAGAGAGAGAGAGAGAGAGAGAGAGAGAGAATACTATAGCGCCATAAAAAACACCCATACTGAATCGACAGGTATTACGTTACTTGGCTTAGCGTCGAACACACCAACTGGATTGGAACAACAGGCTCGTGTATGGTTTGTGTTTCTGTACACGTAACAATACTTACGACCTTCCCCCTCAACGCACACACACACACACACATACACGACTAAGCTATATGCCACCCTGCTCCCTCCCCCTCCCTCACCGCCTCCTCCCCCCCCGGTCCTACGTGTGCCGCCAGCCATGGGGGTGAGTGAACTGCGATGTATCATGGACGACACGCGTTCGAGTTTCAATGTAAAACAAACAAATACCTGCAGACAAAAAAGAATACAAAAAAGTGTTCCGAACGACTGGTTGTGTCTCTTCTCTTCATTTATTTTACACGGAAACATGAATTCAAATGCAAGTTCTTTTTTTTCTTCTTTTATATATATAGTCGCAATAAAAAAAAAGTAGGTATGCATGAATTCTAAAAGTGAAAGATATCTGGTAAACATGAACACTTATAAAAACACAAAACAATGGATGTCTCTTCGTTTATAAAAAAAATATCACTTGCTTCTTACTCCAACTTGCACGGAATTCAATGTTTTATTTAGCGAGACGTTTTTACGAATAAACAAAGACACAACTACGAGGACACTACAAGCTATTTATTCACCGTGAGTAACAGCAACAAGCAGCTACGCCAACAGTACTATAGTGGGTCTTCTTCTATGACAAAGCAGAAATACTTAGGAGCCTCGTGGGAGTGAGTGGGGTTTCTTCATACATCGCCAGCGTCTCCTTTTAGCAGTAGGGAGACATACCCGGCTGCTGCATACACATCCTTCCTTCATGGGTCTACTGGCGTGCTGGGTGTGGTGTGGGAGGACGGGGGAGGCCAACGTGGGAGCGGGTAGTCTAATTCAGCGTGGGAGACGGAAGCCAAAAGGTCTGGGTTGTGGAGGGGGCGGGGGGGAGGGTTTTGTACCTTCTTTTTATGGTGTCTTTAAGGCTGGGAGTAAGTTTTCGTTTGCTTTTCTTGGCTGAGATAGAGTCGTAGCGTTCCTGGTTGGCTGTGGTGAAACGCGTCCCTCCCCCACCCCTCCCCTTAGTCGGGGAAGGGTGATAATTGTGGTTAGTGTGGTTAGTGTGGTTGTGGTGGTTGTTGTTTTCAGTGTTTAGTTTCTCACAACTGTCGTCGTCGGAGGGAGGATGATGGGTGTTACTGTTACAACTAAGCTGGTGGTGGACGGTGCCGTTGATATACTGCTCGTCCTTCTTGCAGTCATCACTCCACGCCTGTTCCGGCGGCCACTGCTCATGCATGACGTGGCGAACCTCGTAGTGTTGATACATTTCCCTGGCGAACGACAACCCCACGTCATCCTCGCTTGCATGAGCGGCTCCCTCACTGCTGTTACGCTCCTGCTGTTTCTGTGGCCCCGTCACTTGTGTATTCTCAGAGTCACGTTTCTCCTCCCTCTCACAGTCTTCAGTCTGACTTTTGTAGGTGCTGGAAGTCAGGTGTGAGTTATGTGGTGTTGGGGGCACCTCTGGGGTCTGACTTATCAGAGACCGCCAGCGATACCCTTCCTTCAGCCGGCCACTCAGTCTCGATGTGCCTTGGGGAGGCGGATGTAAACTCGTTACTCTTCTGCACCTCATCTTCCAGACGGTTCATCTCATGCTCAAATTGACTGAGGACTTGTTGCTCCTCCTGATGGCACTGCGTACAGGCGCACTGGTCAGGGTGCCACTCTTGGTCGAAAAACATAGCTTGGGCAGGTCCACGACGCCGCCCTCGCCCTGACTCTCGCAGACTCATGATCACGACTCACACTTGTGCTTTGCAACACACAAAGTGGACAATGATGAATAAGAAAAAAATTCACAGCTGCTTTCCTTTAACACTTTCGTGGAGCAAAGTTTTATACTATCACCAAAGCGTCACTAGTCCAATAACATGCATCTTGCTCAAACTTGCCTAAAAGATTACGTGCAACATCATAGCTGTCTGGCTAGGCCAACCTCCCCGACACAGCCCACACCCCGGCAAAACATTCCTTACACTAGAGGTGTACAAAAACCAAAATACAACCAGCGGTGGCGACGACGGCGACGTAGTGAAGCGTGAGAGCCTGGGCCAGAACACAGCACCTGTAGCAGCCAGGTATTCCCGCCTGGTCCTTGCGGTGCTAACTTCACGGGCTCTCAGCCACGACTGCCGCCTGCCGGAGCCTTGCGAGGCAGCTCGACCCGGGCCTCGTCTCGGCCGCTCTCGTGAGTTGCCAGCGAGTCCCCGTCCACAGCGCCACACCCTGCCACGCCACGACTCCCATACACGCCTCGTCGCCAAGAAATGTACATTGATATATTTAACGATAATTGCACTTCTGACGAGGAAGCGACACGAGGGAGGGGTGGCAGGGAGGTGGCTGGAAGGAATAGGTGCAACAGTGGCTGGCCGCCGTCTTCGGCACTGCCTCAGTCAATACGTCTGCCAGCATCGGCGGTCGTGATTTATGCCCATCCGGCGCTGAAGTGACTCTATCCTCGACAGTAACTGGCCGGCCACTGTTTCCTCCCGCGGCATCACCACCACCATCACCATCACTACCACCACTACTACCACAACTCCGGACCCCCCCCCCTACCACCACCACCACCATCACTAGCAACAACAAAAACAACTTCCCACTATCATGATGGTTTCAAGTGACAGTCGTTCGCTCTATTTTTTCACTTGCGAAGATCAGCAGACACAGGCTCGTCTTACACTCAACAGTTCCACTCATCAAGACAATAAAGACTCACACTCAATGAATGACTAACGAATACAAAAAAAAAAAAGCCTCCCTCCCTCCCTCTCAGAAAACCACAAACGAACACTATTTTCTTTAATATCCTTCCCTTCAAGCTCTTGAAGTTCACTATTCTTTCTGTGGCCACTTAACATTTACAGTCACATTTAACATTTACATCCCACACACACACACACACACACACCACACAAAATGAGTAAACACCACCTTCCATATTTCTATCTCTTCGTGAGGTGTTGAGAGAGACTGGTACGTGGCCACAGAGAGATAGAGAACCGTGGAGGAAGGATACAGTTAGAAGCCTTTAGGAGGACGCCCTGAAGTGATGCTCAAACTAATAGCGTAATAGTGTGCTAACTAACGAAGGAATTAGTTTAGTGCAGCAAGACTAAACAAAATAAAGAAAAAAAAATAATAAAGACAATGTATTTTCTCTGTTAAGGATAAGTTAAGTGTAGAAAAAAATATATATCCGGTGCTTCCCCTTTTACGCCTAATTTAAGGAGTGGTCCAACTCAATTATATAAAGTGTTAGGATGTGGGTTGAGAGGAGAGAGAAAGGAAGCCAGGAAGGTGTAGAGGAGAAGGTAGTGAGGTTAGACAGAATTATATAGGGAGAGGCGCCGTGAGGAGATTATTGGGAGTTTGTGTGACTGG
>JAPQNM010000020.1:11482672-11500172 GCA_029783475.1 Metacarcinus magister
TGTGTGACCTTCCGCTCCTCCTGTGTGGTGGGACTGTGGTGTGGGTGTGTGGTGGGGGTGTGGTGTGGGTGTGTGGTGGGCGGGGGGGGATAGGGTGGGGAGAGGGTGACAGTCCTACTCGACAGTGGTTTCTACTCTTCAACTTCCGGTCAATTACCTGTAATGGCTGTCCCACCCCCTGTCTCTCTCTCTCTCTCTCTCTCTCTCTCTCTCTCTCTCTCTCTCTCTCTCTCTCTCTCTCTCTCTCTCTCTCTCTCTCTCTCTCTCTCTCTCTCTCTCTCTTCCACAACCTTCGTGTTTCCTCCTCCACCCTCACTACCTCCTCCCCTCCTACGCCCTTCCCCTCATCCACCTCCATTTCTCCGCGTCTTAATGGTACTTTTCCCTCGGTAAGACTGTCTCATGTGCATCTCCTGTCCGTGTGTACGTATACGTGTATGTGTACGTGTGTCCTTCCTGACCTACACACAGTCGGTTGGTCGTCCAGGTGTTGGTTCTCTCTCAAAGGTGAAGGTGTGGGCCAGGTGAACGGCAAGACACACCTGTGCTGTACCTCTATAATTATCACCAGGTATTGTGGTTATTGTTGTGATGGTGGTGGTGGTGGTGGTGGTGGTGGTGGTGGTGGTGGTGGTGGTGGTGGTGGTGGTGGTGGTGGTTCGTTTTGCAAACTAACTCATCTTCTTCAATAATGGTTCATGTAAGAGTAATTTTTTGGACTTGGTCGTTGCATCGGTAAAGGACGGGGGAAAAAATGAAGTTTCAATGCTGTATGTACGTATGTATGTACACATGTATGTATGTATGTATGTAAAACTTTTAATAAACGCATCGAGGCTTGAAGAGACGCCTTTGTGTTCTAAACTTTTGTGTGCGTCTTTCTTTTATTTCCTCGCTCCGTTGTGGGTTTTAAACTGACTCACTGATGCACTCACTGATTCACTCACTGATTCACTCACTGATTCACTCACTCATTCACTTACTGATTCACTCATTCACTCACTGTGGGACTCATCATGTGGTGAATGCTCTCCTACCCTTCTCCTATCACCCACCAAGGCTACAGCACGTCAGCATAGAATAAACAGCAACAGCAGCATAAGTGTACGAACCACCACCACCACCACCACCACCACCACCATCACCATCACTACCACCACCACCACCACCAATACAATGTTCATCACTACCACCATTACCAAAATTAGCACGCAAGCCACTCCGCCCCCAAAAGCTACCACATCATCATAACACTACCATTACGCCTATCATTTAATATAATCCAACCACCTTCATACCACGAAAAAAAAAAATATATATATAAAAAAAAGCAAAACGAAAATCATACCACTACTACTACTACTATTACTACCACCACCACAATCACCACCACACGCTAACTACCGCAACGACAACCACGCCACTGAGAGAGAGAGAGAGAGAGAGAGAGAGAGAGAGAGAGAGAGAGAGAGAGAGAGAGAGAGAGAGAGAGAGAGAGAGAGAGAGAGAGAGAGAGTCGAAAATGTTCCGCTACCACAAACAGAAGGGAGGAAAAATAAGAAAAGAGAATGGGAGAGAAAGTAAATAAAAAAATAAAAAAATTAAAAAATAAATAAAATAAAACTAAAACACTGGGTACAGACACAAACAGAAGCGAAGAAAAAAGAAAAATGGGGAAGCAAAGAGGAAAAGAGAGAAGAGAGAGAGAGAGAATTAAAGAGGAAAGAAAAGAAGATAGGCAGAGAAAGAGGTAAAAAAAAAAAAGAGAAAAAAAAAGCCGATCAATGACCACAAACATCGACGGAAGAGAAGAGGAAAGAAAAAAAATGGAAGAAGAGGAAGAGGAAGAGGGCGAGTTAAAGAGTAAAAAGTGGAACAATGGCTGCAAACATTGACGAAGAGAGAGAGAGAGAGAGAGAGAGAGAGAGAGAGAGAGAGAGAGAGAGAGAGAGAGAGAGAGAGAGAGAGAGAGAGAGAGAGAGAGGAATACATATATAAGGCTTCTTCATAACACTGTGACACACACCTAACTAACCTGCTACTGTTTATTAAAATCCTTTACACCTCTCTCTCTCTCTCTCTCTCTCTCTCTCTCTCTCTCTCTCTCTCTCTTTCAATCCACTCCTCTTGTCCCCTTTAAACACTCCTACTCGTGACCTACCTTCAATGAAAACGGAACGACGTAATCTTCCTCTCTCTAACTTTTATCCATCTTATTTCCGCGTAAATCCCACAAGAAATATTTTCCTTTTGGCGTAAAAGTAAGTACAAAACGAACCATTTTTCACCTATCATCGAGAGAGAGAGAGAGAGAGAGAGAGAGAGAGAGAGAGAGAGAGAGAGAGAGAGAGAGAGAGAGAGAGAGAGAGAGAGAGAGAGAAATTGCCGGGAAAATGGGGGAGGTGAGGCTGTGGTGATGTTATCGGGAAGACGACGGCGGGAGGAGGGTAGGAGGGAGGGAGGCAAGAAGCGAGGAACCACTTCATGTCTTTCTTCCGCTACCTCCCGCTGACGTCTACCTAACCGGAGATGCAGAGGAGGAGGAGGAGGAGGAGGAGGAGGAGGAGGAGGAGGAGGAGGAGAAAAAGAAGAGGAAAAAAAAGAAAAGAAGTTGAAGTGGAGGAGGAAGAAGAGGAGGAGGAGCTGATGGACACCTGCCCCAAGGTATATGTTCCCTGATACGGCGCTGATACACATGGCATATGACGGGAGGGAAAGGGAGGGGGGGGGCAAGGAAGAGAGAGAGAGAGAGAGAGAGAGAGAGAGAGAGAGAGAGAGAGAGAGAGAGAGAGAGAGAGAGAGAGAGAGGATGGTAGTCGACGATCGTGTATCTCTGGCAGAGGGAGAAGTTTGAAACAATAGCAATTTTGACTTACAAATTCACCCCCAACAGCTCGAGGTGGTCAGTCAGATGCTGCTGGATAAAAAAAGAAGAAAAGGGAAAAGAGACAGAAAGAAAGAAAGAAAAGTGGAAAATGTTTGGTCGTTTTCCAATAAACAAGGAAAACGTTTACTCCTTCCCAGTTAGTAGGAAGAAAATGTGTAATCCTTTCCTTCCTTTCCAGGCAGTCGAGTTTGAAAATAAAAAAATAATGCTTACTTCTTTCCAGCTAACAGTGTAAAAGTAAGTTTACTCTTTCCTTCTCCTCCAGTGAAGCGAATATGAAACATTTACTTATTTCTTTTAGTGATGAGGAAAGTAAAATGACAGAAACAAAACTTTTGAGAAACACGAAATTTTTCAGGTGAAGTGAGACTAACAACAGCTCGTGACAGGACACTAAACGACGCTTGCAGGACATTAGGACACGTGACTGATATTCTGACAACCTGGAAGACTAACAACTAACGTGACTGATGGATCACTTAGGAACCAAACGACTCAAGTAAATAAAACATTGACGATACATTTGAAATACACATCAACCTCGAGACGACACTAATACTTTAATAACTTCACAACACTATAAAACTCTGGAAAGTTACCGTCCCACCGGGGGAGTCCAAACAGTCTACGAGGGAATTGAAATGCATTACAAACCGAAACAAGATAAATAACACACAAATACTAACGAAATCATAACAAAGGAAGATAACAAACATAACACAACCAGGACAACCTCTAGACAGACAGGGCAAACAAACATGAGAGATAAACAATATTGGGAAAACCTCGAAAGTCCAAAGTAGAAAAACAGGAAAGTGTTATACTGTGTGGCGGCGACGGGGGAAGGGCGTGACAGGAGGGCGGGCTAGACAATGGGTGGGGTCTTGAGACAATGTATTCAGGCTGGACTATCCTCGAGGCCTGAAGATCACAAGACACGATAATGAGTCTTGCTGAGGTAAGCCTGAAGAATGGGTGGAGGGTGGAGGGCGGGGGACGGGTGGGTGCTGAGTGCTGAAGCTTTATCGATGGGGTACGTGTTGGGAAATGGGTGTGATGGGTGGATGGATTGGGTTTAGTGGGTGAATGGGTGAGTGGGTGAGTGGGTACGTAAGGTCAGGTACATACAGAAGGAACCACTCGATCCGATCACTCGAGCACCTGTGATTAATTGATGGGAACTACGAGAGGCTGTCTTAAGGAGGTGGTGGGGAGGGAAAGGGGGATTGGTAGGGGTAAGGTAAGGGAAGGTGAGGGAAGGGGGAGGGATGATGATGTACTGTAGAGGAGCAGTAAAGCAGGGAACTCCTATGGCTGCGAGAACGTTGGGAAAAATAATTATGTGAGGTTTGATGTACAACTTCCTGGTTCGATTCAAGATCCTTTTGATATACTCTTGACACCTGACTATATTTTTTTTTACCCTTTTAATTAACCTGAAGCCATTTCATATTCGATGACGGAAAGGTTTGAAAAGAAGGGTTAATAAAGATATATACGTCTTGCAAGTTAAAAATGAGGCCAGGGCGGTGGTGACGAAGTTGTGGTGTTGAGCTGCATTGTCACACGGGGAAAAAGAGGAGGAAAGGGTGAAGGAGATGAGCGCCATAACACAACAGCATGGGACTGTGGTGGTGAGTGGAGGTGATGACGACATTGACAGCGGTGGCGCGAGTGTGTCGGAGATAAAAAAAAAACCGGTGAGATAACAGAGT
This sequence comes from Metacarcinus magister, assembly GCA_029783475.1. Lineage (NCBI taxonomy): Eukaryota > Metazoa > Arthropoda > Malacostraca > Decapoda > Cancridae > Metacarcinus > Metacarcinus magister. The sequence continues at coordinate 11,487,275 of JAPQNM010000020.1, forward strand.
CGGTAATGGTGTTTGCAACGATCATGGTGGCGGTGATAATGTGGCAGCGGCGGTGAGGGTGTTGACAGCATGGAGGAGGCGGAGGAGGAGGAGGAGGAGGAGAGAGGCCGGTAGACAGAGCCTCGTGCACACTGGCGGGAGAGAGAAGCCCCATCACCAGTGTCGTCTTAATCGTTACCTCCCGCAGCGCCCCCTCCCCTACGACTAGCCCTTCCCCCCTCCTCACCCTATACTCCCCACGTGGATGGTGCTGTCTCACATCCTCTAGGTGGCTCTGACTAGTTGCCTCCGCCCCTCCTGACTCCTGAAGGTGGTGGCGGTGGGTGCAAACGGCCCAGTGACGAGGGTGCCACACATGCTCCTCTTGCCTTATTGCAAAATCAGCTGCTGGGTGGCTGGTGTTTGCATCAGCTCTTGAGGTGCTCTCTCTCTCTCTCTCTCTCTCTCTCTCTCTCTCTCTCTCTCTCTCTCTCTCTCTCTCTCTCTCTCTCTCTCTCTCTCTCTCTCTCTCTCTCTCTCTCTCTCATCTTTTCCTCCCTCTCCCCCTCACTCATCCTGTCAATTCCGATCTTCTCCATGTCTTCCTCCCTTAATTTCAATTTTCCCCGCCGTCGGTTTGCCAGGCTGGTCATTCTGTCCATCTATAGTGTGTCGCGCGGCGGGAGTCTTGCTTCTCGCTATCGCTCAAGCTTTCATCCTCTTGGTCACTCTTTGTCCTCCCACCCGTCGTCCCCCTACACTATTAATATTCACCTTACACTTCTTTGTCTCACCGTTTCTCTGCGTCTCATCATTAGTCATCCTTCGTGTGATTAACTTTCCCTATCGTCCGCCTCGTCTGATCCAGTCCTGTTTGTCTCCGCCCTCCTCCCCTCGTCTGTTTTTTTTCTTCCGAGGGACATCACAATACCACTCCCCACGTGGCATCTACTGTGGTAATTGGCATCATGTTCACGCGAGCTTACCTCCTTCCCTTTAACGGGATAACAATACAGCGCGTTGTACACATACTTGTCTGCTAACTCCATCAACCGTGGCTTCTTTTCATCCCCTTCCAAGAATATGCTTTTAGTCTTGTCTCTTAGTGTCTTTAAATATCTTTCTATAAATGTCACAAGGGTGTAATGTGTCTACCGCCCACCTGTCACAAACCAAGTTACTGAATATAGATACAAGACAACTCCACACACACATGCGTCTTCCTAGTGGGCGTCACGGAGGAAGGGCGGCAGGAAGAGTCAAGGGACGGACGGTAGGATGGGCGGGAAGCGTTTAAGGAAGTAGTGGATGAACAAGAGTGGGCGGTAGGAATGGTTAAAGGAAGAGGAAAGAAGTGAAGGAAAAGCTGTAAAAAAGGCGATAAAAGAACATATAAGTGAGGAGCATGAGAAGTGCAACGAGGCGGGAGGAGTGAGGTAAGTGGAGGTGTCAGTGAGCACCTGTGATGATGAGGTGTGAGGGGGTGTGAGGGGTTGTGAGGGGAGTGTAAGGGGACGAGGCAGAGCGGCGCGGCACACGGCGACACCTGACACTCACCTGGCGTTGATGGTATGGGTGGCGGGTGAGGTGCTGTTTTTCTCCCCTATCACTGACTCCGAGGGTGGTGAGGATATCTTGTTCCTGAAGATGGGTGACTGCCGTAGGATCTGTGAGGCGTCCATCTCTGAGTTGAAGTAGGAGGTCCTTATATGGGTGTTCGTAGAGGTGCGGGTCGTCTTCACCTGCCCATCAGATGACTCGGAGGAGGAGGAGGAGGGCGACTCGCTGGCATCTTGCTCTGTGAGGGAGGAGCCGTCGGTGGGCCTCTCAATGCTCCTCAGCTCCACCATGCTTCGTCTGCAAGGGAATGACAACAACAGGTCACACACAGGCAGCCGTGGACGCCATCACTGACTGAGCACTACAACTATAAAAAATAACTTGAACACATGTGAGGTTTCATATTCACTTCACAGATAAGAAGGATTAAAAGATATAAGGAGAAAAGCTTTACATAGCCACGCTTATCAGACACACCTCGAGATTACGTTCAAATAAATGAATGACGTTCAGATAATGCGTACAAAAAAAAATATCCTCTGACACTTATTTTTTTTTATCCCTCTCTTTATAAATCACGATAAACGATGCTCTGAATATTGCCTTGTGATTTCCTCCGTGTAGGCAGCAAACATAACGAACACAACGAAACGAAACGAGACAGATTCGAAGCAAGTTTCATCAGAGGTCGACGCTGCTCCGCCTAACTCATTAACTCTCTCGTCAAAAAACAACAACAACAACAACAGGAACAAGATAGTAGAAGCAGTGATCTATAATGGGCGCTTAAAGAGAGTGGTGTCAGGAAAGAAAGGAAGGAAGGAAGGAAGGAAGGAAGGAAGGAAGGAAGGAAGGAAGGAAGGAAGGAAGGAAAGAAAGAGGAAAAAGAAAGGAAGGCAGGAAGGAAGGAAGGAAGGAAAAAGGAAAAAAGAAAGGAAGGAAAGAGGAAGGAAGGAAGGAAGGAAGGAAGGAAGGATAACAAGAAAAAAAGGAGGAAAAGAGGGAGGAGAGGTATGCATTAAGGAAGGGAGAGAGTGAAAGGAAGGAAGGAAGGAAGGAAGGAAGGAAAGAAGGAAGGAAGGAAGACTTAAGGGTATCACAGGAGTTAGTTTGTTCCCTGATGGGTTAGGAGAGTGAGAGGCGAGGCACGCATTATGTTACATCGAGAGAGAGAGAGAGAGAGAGAGAGAGAGAGAGAGAGAGAGAGAGAGAGAGAGAGAGAGAGAGAGAGAGAGAGAGAGAGAGAGAGAGAGAGAGCCACCATTATAGTTGAATATGATACCAAGACTTGTAATGAGCAGGATGTAGCCTCACCCGCCCCCCTCCTCCTTCCACACCCACTAACTCTTCCTTATATACATGCATGAAAAAAAGCACCACACACTCAGGTTTTTTTTTTTATCCAACTTCCTAACGCAAGCATATACACTCCTTCACGCATCACCTTCCCCTAACACCTCCTGTCACTTAGGGATACGTCTCTGGTTTTTACTCCCACTCTATAGAACGGCAACCTCATCCAATCAAAGGAGGGCAGCAATATATTGATTTTCTCAGGTAATTCTTCATGTGATATAATCTAAGTGCATTTAGTTTGCTAATAGCTACAAAATATACCCTCAAAAATGATGTAGGTAGGTAATTCCATCTTGAAATTCATCTATTTTGCCTTGTACTCCATCTACATAACCTAACCTAACCTAACCTAGCCTAACCTAGCCTAACGTAACCTAACTTAGCAACTCATACTAATTCCTAGCCTCATTTTTGCGCTCGGGAATAACAAGGAGACAAGGCTACACATCAGCACCTGTTGCCTCGTGCTGAACCATCGCTGCATCTGTGTTTTCATGACCCCAACAGGTCAACACATTGCTCCCATCAGCAGATATCAAGTCCTTAGCGAGCCTCTCCTCAAGACATATACCAACAGGACTGAGAGGAGGCAGCACATACAGTACCTTCTAACATCACCTTACACTGACACGACCCAAGTTTCTCCTTTTCTGTGTTGACATTTATATATTTTTGTAAGGCAGTGATTCTTGGCCTTACATCCTTCCTATGGTAACGTTCTCTAAGTATTTTTTTATCATTGTTTCATAGCAAAATACTGTATCAAAAGAGTAGAAAGACAGCTATAAGGTTATGTATCAAATTTCCTTCCTTCCTTGAGACTGGCAGACACACATACACACTCTCCCTTTCCTCGCCGCCCTTCCTCCCTCCCTCCTTATAGTGCATCTTAATTTCCAGCAAACAAGAAGGAATTCCCTCTTTTTTTATCCTCTACACTGAGCATTCTCCTAAGCCTACTACCTTCCTCCCTCCTCCTTCCTTCCTTCTTTAAACTCAAACAAACTATTATCTTTTATTCCTTCATGTGTATTTTTTTCCTACATTAGTATATAAAAAAGTGATTTACGTAAACACACATAGATATATTTTCATGTGTAAATTTAGTCTCCATTTCTGGTTTTGTACTTCGTAACCTGTTTGTGTGTGTGTGTATGAGAGAGAGAGAGAGAGAGAGAGAGAGAGAGAGAGAGAGAGAGAGAGAGAGAGAGAGAGAGAGAGAGAGAGAGAGAGAGAGAGAGAGAGAGAGAGAGAGAGAGAGTGGGATTTCAAGTTCCACCATGGATTTACAAAAAGGTTAGGCCTCTCTCTCGTCCCCTTTCTGTCCTTCTGTCTCCCCTTGCCCTCACGAACTCCTTCCTGAATCTCTCTCTCTCTCTCTCTCTCTCTCTCTCTCTCTCTCTCTCTCTCTCTCTCTCTGTATTAACACAAATGTATGCAAAAAAGAATATTAAGCCACAAGATGAATTAAGTGTTGCTCATGAATTTCTGCTGCCACCACCACCACCACCACCACCACCACCACCACCACCACCACCACCACCACCACCACCACCACACCACCACCACCACCACCACCACCACCACCACCACCACCACCACCACCACCACCACCACCACCACCATTACCACAACTATACAATCATAATTTTTCCTCTACAGCTCGCTAAGGTGTCAGCAAAGTCATGTGTGTGTGTGTGTGTGTGTGTGTGTGTGCAGTGGGCCGCCGGTAATGTCAGTTATCTCCCAATTGGTGGGCTTCCTGAGCTCTGCCTGCCGGGGCCCCTTCTTCCTCTCTCTCTCTCTCTCTCTCTCTCTCTCTCTCTCTCTCTCTCTCTCTCTCTCTCTCTCTCTCTCTCTCTCTCTCTCTCGCCTACCTTCCACCTATCACCCTTTCCACCTGTCTAACATCCAATTAACCTGTCCCCCTCACCTGCTCCATTAAATATCACTCCTTATTAGGTAACTGTTCAAACCTATTTTTATAATTTTGTGCATATTAATTTACGGTTTTAATTTTTGTTTTCTATCCTATATTTTTCTTTTTATTTCTTATTCTTAGTCAAGGTTGCATTGCCGTCTCTTTTGCGTCTCCTCTTTCCTGTACATCCTCTTGTTTCTCTTTTATTTCTATTTAATTTCCTCTCAACTTTCATAAATTTCCAGTAGACATATCCTTCCCTCCCTCCCTCCTTTCCTCCCCTCTATCACCCCCTTCTCTTCCTCTTTCACAACCTTCCTTCCCCTTTCCTCCCAATTATTACCTCCCACCTACCATTCATTCTTCCCTCCTTCCCTTCCTCTCCCCTCCCCTCTCCTCTCCCGTCTCCTCAGTATAATGCACCATAATATCATGCAACGTTACCTGAGAGGCCCTGATGCAGGTCAGAGTCTCAAGTAATGGAAGGAGGAGGAGGAACACAAGGGGGAACACAAGGGAACACAAACAGCAACAGACTCTAGGGTCCCTGCGAAGGCTGTTTGATATAACTACTCTACACTAACTACTTGAGGAGGAGGAGGAGGAGGAGGAGGAGGAGGAGGAGGAGGAGGAGGAGGAGGAAGAGAGGGATAAAGAGGAATAGAGGAGAAAAAAGATATATATAAAAACAACATATACATAAGGATGATTAATGAAGTTGATGAAGGAAGGACACAAGGGAAGGAAAGGAAGGAAAAATAGAAGAGAAAGAAAGAGGGAAAAAGCACATAATGACGAAGAAACAGGAGACGAAGAAGGAGGAGGAGGATATGGAGGAGGAGGAGGAGGAGGAGGAGGAGGAGGAGGAGGAGGAGGAGGAGGAGAAGGAGAAGGAGGAGAAGAAGAAGAGGAGGAGGAGGAGGATATGGAGGAGGAGGAGGAGGAGGAGGAGGAGGAGGAGGAGGAGAACGGAGGAAGAGACAGAACCAAAGGATAATAAAGCGAAAGCAACAGAGAAAAAGAAGGAGGAAGATGATGAAAAACAAACAAAGAAAACAAAGCAAGAACACCGAGAGAGAGAGAGAGAGAGAGAGAGAGAGAGAGAGAGAGAGAGAGAGAGAGAGAGAGAGAGAGAGAGAGAGAGAGAGAGAGAGAGAGAGAGAGAGAGTGGGGACGGACAGTTACCTAAAACAGATTTATCAATTCCACAAATCATATTTCCTAGATAAGAGGATGCGGAAGAGTCTGTCAGGTAGCGGAGAGGTGAGGAGGAAGGCAGAAGGAGAGACGAGAGAGAAAATTACGAGAGAGAGAGAGAGAGAGAGAGAGAGAGAGAGAGAGAGAGAGAGAGAGAGAGAGAGAGAGAGAGAGAGAGAGAGAGAGAGAGAGAGAGAGAGAGAGAGAGAGGAAGAAGGGGACGGAGGGTAGACGGGAAGTGAGGTTAAAAGGGAGAGGAAGAGGGATAAAAAGGAAGGAAGGAAGGAAGGAAGGAAGGAAGGAAGGAAGGAAGGAAGGAATGGAAAAAGAAATGATGACAAGTAAGAAAAGACGAGAATTGTAACTTCTTTAAAGGCAGGAAGGAAAGAAGGAAAGAAAGATAGGAAGGAAGGAAGGAAAATTAGTTAACGAGAGAACCGTGATATAATTTACTGAAAAATGAGAATGATAATCTGATTTAAAACTCAATGATGCAAAAAAATTAAGAGAGGAGGAGGAGGAAGAGAGATCATCGGAAAGGTTTACTAAAAAAAAAAAGGAAATGAGAAAAAAGCGAAGAAAGAAAGAAGGAAGAAGGAAGTGAAAACCGAAAGCATATCAAAAGATGCTAAAAAAAAATAATAATAATAAATGAATACAAAATAATAATCTGACGTTGGTGTGATGAAAAAATAATGATAAAAAAGTGAAAAAAAATCATGCACCAGAAATTACTGAAAGAGGGAAGATAAATTTTTTTTTTTAAAATCGTGAGATGAACCAATAGGAAGGAAGGAAGGAAGGAAGGAAGGAAAAAAATAGGTCAGGAAAAAAATGGAGAGGAAAATATAAGAGAGAAGCCAATGTGGGAGGAAGCAAGGAGGAAAGAGGAGAAAATGCTGCTACAACGGAATGAAGGAAGGAAAAAGGATGGATGCGATGATGAAGGAAGAAGAGAGAGAGAGAGAGAGAGAGAGAGAGAGAGAGAGAGAGAGAGAGAGAGAGAGAGAGAGAGAGAGAGAGAGAGAGAGAGAGAGAGAGAGAGAGAGAGAGAGAGAGAGAGACACACACACACACACACACACACACACACACACACACAGTATTACCACCACCACCAATATTCTACACAACTGCTTATTCTCACCCTATCAGCGTTCAAGGACAAATAAAAAAGAGCAAAGAAAAAAAATACATACTTGACCTTGGCCGCAGGAGGAGGAGGAAGAAGATAGTGTTTATCAAGATGTGTACGGAAGTTTCGTTTCATATTCGTGCTGAGTGTGTTGCTTTGAGTCTTGAGAGCAGACTTGAGAGCCTCTCTTAACACTGTCGCAACGAAGCACCCAGCACTGCATGCAAGGCGCTTTTCCCTATCAACGTGAGAGAATACTGATGATCGCATTCCTCCTCCTTCACCGTCTCTCTCTTTCTATCTTTCTCTTGAAGTGTATCGTTTGGTGGTTTGCTTTAGGCTGCTGTATGGGGCTTGTGGTCGTATTTTCAAGGGCTGGGAAGGGTAAGAGTATCATCTAGACAACCATCAATCTCTCCTCCAGCCCCCGGAAGCCTCTATCAGCCCCAACAACCATTTAGAAGCAGGAAATCGGTGCTTCCCGTTATTTGAAGTCTTAGCCCGCGGGAGGTGCCATTACAAGGACGTGAAGGTGTTATGTGGCATTGTGCTTGTATGGGCTACTTTGCGGTGGCTTCTGACGGCAACGGTGAAGGTGGGAGTGAGTGCGTGGTGTCAGGAAGTGCATGGGAGGGGTGGGAGTGGGTAGTGGTCAGTCACAGGATGATGCCGGCCGCTGACAACTAGCTTATCCGCCTCTAACCTCCGCTTCCACCCTCCCTAACTGCCTCTGTCTGTCTGTCTGTCTGTCTGTTTGTCTCTCCTTCCTTCCCTCCCAACGCCACACTCCTCCTCTACACGCCACACCCCTATAGAGATAATTCAACACATTCCATCGTGTTCATCGCTCCCTCCACGTTCACCACCTCCCTCCCTCCCTCCATCCCTCTCCCTCTCTCTCTCTTGCTCCTACATTGGGTCCTCCATTGCGCCACATACCCGTTCCCCCGACCCTCCCTCCTGTCCTGCCGCGCCACCCCCGCCCCCCCTTCAAGCCACCCTTCCCTCTACAATAAGGAAGTACCCCTCCTGTGCCGCACATCCTTTTTTCCCTATTTCACTCCCCGTCACCTTTGTGTTCACTTTTGTTTTTGCTTTCATCATTGTCTCTCTCTTTCTGTAGCATCGGTTCTATACATTTTCTTAAACTAGACTCATTTTTTTTTGTATATATTAAAGGAGATACAGTTTTTGTTGGTTTTATTAGGTTTTTAGGCAGGAAAGGGGTAGGAATGGGAAGGATGGAGCGGAGGAAGGGAACAACAACAGGGACACTCTAGTAGAGATTCAATTACTTATTTTCGTGTGGGTTCAAGGCTACACAAGGGATCCTCAACACACCTTAAAGGATCACACCATCTTGGACACAACGGGGAAATGGGAAGGGAAGGAATACGTGATAAAGAGAGACTAAAAGTTATAAAGAAAATATAACCATGCTAATATTTCAGTCCTAACATGATGCTCTGGCAGTGTAAGGGAGATGAGACTAAATAATGATGACGTTCTATCACAGTCTTTGCTGACATCCACTTTAAGGTGTTGACAGGCGGGATATTTTTGAACGGGAGTGAAGTTGTGTGGCAATGAAGGTTCCCGATGCATCCAGACACCCAAGTTATTTGTAGCAGGTGTATTGATTGATTGGCAAAACGAAAGAAAGAAAGAAGGAAAAAAAGAAAAAACTGAAATAAATAAAGAAAGAAAGAAGGATATAAAAAAATAAAAAAAGAAAGAAAGCAAACTAGAAAATAAAAGAATAAATAATTATCTCTAAACGCAAGAAAGGAAATATAAAAGGCTTGACAAACAGAAGAAAAAAAGAGAAAAAGTAAATTATACAATTATTTCAAGTGAATTCCAGGATTTTAGGAAACAAACAAACTTCACAGAACAGATGTGTACAATAATGTCACAGCCATAAGGAAAAGTTGCAATATGTGTGGGTATGTGTGTGTGTGTGTGTGTGTGTGTGTGTGTGTGTTAAGGGGACTAAGAAGGCAATACACAGCTAGCCAGTGAGGGAATGGCTACACAAGGGGACGTTAGAGGGGACACTTAATCCACAGTAAGACACAAGCAACGCCCCAGATCCTATGGCAGTGTGGGCGTGAGGGGAGAGGGGAGAGAGGGAGAGGGGAAGAGGGGAGAGAAAGAGGGGAGAAGCGTAAGTGTGAGAAGGGATGGAGGAGATATCTAGAGAGTGTTGCTAGATTAAGAGTGTGTGTGTGTGTGTGTGTGTGTGTGTGTGTGTGTGTGTGTGTGTGTGTGTGTGTGTGTGTGTGATGAATATACTAGATTACTTATAAGGCAATGTTTGTTTTACTACTATTTAAGTAAGGATAAGTAGCACGTCATGGTTTACGAGGGAAGTGATTATATAAGTTTTCCTCCTTTTTTTCCTCTCAGTAACTCACAAAAAAAATAATAATAATAATAATACACTGGACACGTGAAGGAAAAAAAAAAAAAGGCGGAAATAAACAAATAAACACAGGTACAAATTTCTCACTAAAAAAAAATAATAATAATAATAAATAAATAAATAAAAAAAAAGCAAAAGGAACGAACATTCAAAAGTCAAATGCAACAGAACTTTTTTTTTCTTCCCGCTAAAGAAAGTTCTGAGTCAAGGTGTGTGTGTGTGTGTGTGTGTGTGTGTGTGTGTGTGTGTGTGTGTGTGTGTGTGTGTGTGTGTGTGTGACTGTTAACGATTATTTGAGTCTACATATGTTGACGGCATGACTTGAATGCCACCATGCGAGAGAGAGAGAGAGAGAGAGAGAGAGAGAGAGAGAGAGAGAGAGAGAGAGAGAGAGAGAGAGAGAGAGAGAGAGAGAGAGAGAGAGAGAGTAAAGCCAGACTGATGGAGGTGATGGAAGACGAAGGAGGAGGAGGAGGAGGAGGAGGAGGAGGAGGAGGAGGAGGAGGAGGAGGAGGATAAGAGTAGTGCCAGAGTATAAGGCACCATCCTAGGGACCCGTCGAACACAAGGCACCTCACAGTGTCATCACCCCCACCCCCCCTACAACGCCCCCCCCCCACCACCACCACCACCACCACCCTACACCATAACCCTTCAACGAAATAGACTGAACATCCTCCTCGAACTACTGCTACAAAGGACGACTATAATCAACTGTAGTAGTAGTAGTAGTAGTAGTAGTAGTAGTAGTAGTAGTAGTAGTAGTAGTAGTAGGAGGAGGAGGAGGAGGAATAGTAGCAGAAAAAGGGGTATATTGTTATTCTTTATGGTAGTAGTGATAGTAGTACTGATAGTGGTGGTGGTAGTGGTGGTAGTACTGATAGTGGTGGTGGTGGTGGTGGTGGTGGTGGTGGTGGTGGTGGTGGTGGTGGTGGTGGTGGTGGTGGTATTACTAACACCAGTACACAGCTGGAGTCTGCCTTCACCACCTGCTCCTGGTCTACAGTCCTCCACAGCTGCCCCGTCTATAATGGATGAGAGAGAGAGAGAGAGAGAGAGAGAGAGAGAGAGAGAGAGAGAGAGAGAGAGAGAGAGAGAGAGAGAGAGAGAGAGAGAGAGAGAGAGAGAGAGTGTGTGTGTGTGTACAAGAGCTAAAGGCCTGTAATTGTTATTTATGAAGCTAAACAGAGGCTTGAATCTTACAGTGGTACACGGTGTTTCATATCCACTGCTACTACCATCACCATCACTACTACTACTACTACTACTACTACTACCACCACCACTACTATTACTACTACTACCACCACCACCACCACCACCACCACCACCACCACCACCAAAAACAAGCACTTAAACACGCTCATCATCATTACAGTGCCGTTACTACGACTACCAATAACACACACACAAGCAAACACACATACACATACACACACACACATACACACATATATACACACACACACATACATAGGACATCCGAGAACTCAACATACTGCTTGGTAATTGTGTGTGTGTGTGTGTGTGTGTGTGTGTGTGTGTGTGTGTGTGTGTGAAGAAGAAGAAGTAGAAGTCCCGGATCCTAAGCTTAGATAGGAAACAAAGAATATACAAAGAGCGGGTAAAGATGTAAAAAAATTATGTAGAAGAATTGAATAAATAAATAAATAAGCATATGTAAAATGACTAAACAACAAAGATGAATGAGTAAGAAGAAAGGAGAATAAATATACAGAGAGAGAGAGAGAGAGAGAGAGAGAGAGAGAGAGAGAGAGAGAGAGAGAGAGAGAGAGAGAGAGAGAGAGAGAGAGAGAGAGAGAGAGAGAGAGTATATATGTGTGTGTGTGTTTGTGTGTGTATAATAATTACATAACTGAATAAATAAATAAATATATGAAAAAAATTGATAAAAAAAAGGAAAAATCACAAATAAAAAAATATGATTCCAGTAAAACAAAAATAAAAATAAATAATAAATAAAAAAACATCTTTCAATTCAACATAATTTTACTAGGAAATTCAGTTTTAAGAGTTCGTTCCCTTGACCAACTTTCTCTCGGCGTATAAAAATAAAATAAAAATAATAAAGAAATAAAAAGTCAAACCGGAAACTTTAAAAAATAATAGTCACGTAAGCTAAAAATAAATAATAAATAAATATAATAAAAAAAGAACAGGAAAGTGAGTGCAAAATGGAGTAAGCTATTAATTTATCCTTCCCACCATTCCAACCAACACGTAATAATAATAATAATAATAATAATAAGGATAAGAAGCCTTCCCCTGACCCCCCTTAATGAATGCACTTCCACTAATGCACTCAATACAACTAAAACATAACCAGCAACAACTAAAATTAAACACATATAATACACGGGGTTAAAGGGAGCTGTGACTTTTAACTAGAATTGGCGCGAAGAAAAAAAAGCTTAAAAAAAAAAAATAAAAAAAAAAAAAAAATTCTGACATTAAAAGAGTTCTGTTTTATACGACCAAAAACAACAAACATGTCTCATCAATAATAATAATTTCTTCCTTGGAGAGAGAGAGAGAGAGAGAGAGAGAGAGAGAGAGAGAGAGAGAGAGAGAGAGAGAGAGAGAGAGAGAGAGAGAGAGAGAGAGAGAGAGAGAGAGAGAGAGAGAGAGAGAGAAGAAAAAAAAAGCTGTGTTGAGTTTTGCTTCTTTCTGGCAGGAGGAGGAGGAGGAGGAGGAGGAGGAGGAGGAGGAGGAGGAGGAGGAGGAGGAGGAGGAGGAGGAGGAGGACGCAAACAAGGATGGATAAACAAAAGACACTGATCATGGATAGAATAGAGGACATGGGAAGGGCACAATGGGTGGGGAGGGATGAGGGGAAGAAAGGCAGAGATGGATTCTGGATAATACATTTTAAACAACAAATTTTGACGACCCGTTCATGCTGCTCTCAGGAATGCTGATGATCTCACTGCAGGAGGAGGAGGAGGAGGAGGAGGAGGAGGAGGAGGAGGAGGAGGAGGAGGAGGAGGAGGAGGAGGAGGAGGAGGAGGAGGAGGAGGATAAAAAGATAAGAGAAGATATTTGACAGAGGTGGACAGGGATTAAGATGTTTAAGTGGAAGAGTAAGAGGAGGAGGAGGAGGAGGAGGAAGAAGAAGATGAGGAGGATGAGGATGATGATGATGAGCAGGAGGAGGAGGAGGAGGTGATGAGAGAGAATAACAATAGTGTGTTCTTGCTTCGTCATAGTGAAGTGCTAATTTACAGTTTCCTCTATTCTAACCTTACGACTCTTGCTCTCTCTCCTACCACTCCCTCCTTGCCTTTCCCTCTACCTACCACTCCCT
>JAPQNM010000020.1:11505172-11527672 GCA_029783475.1 Metacarcinus magister
TTATCTGTAGTGGCCGCGGTTGGCATCGAGACTGGTTGTGAGGCGTCAATGTTGTCACCCCACGGAGGACATGATGGCACTGCTTAGCGACCAGCGTCAAGGATTGCCTGGCGTGCCTCGCTTGTGGCCGCGTGGAGGACATTTAGAGTGGAGTGAGCAGTGGGTATATCGACAAGGTCCCGTCACTGGGCATCAACACCAACTCAACCGAGACCTTGGCAACAGTGTGCAACAGGGGGAGAAGGAGGAAGGAGGAGGAGGAGGAGGTGGTGGTGGTGGTGGTGGGAATCCTGCCACCCTGTCTCCCACAGCCTGATGCAGTGTGCCAACCTTAAACAACCTTCTCCCTGGGACTTCCTACAAGGCTTCTCGAATACCACACACACACACACACACACACACACACACACACACACACACACACACACACACACACACACACACTCTTTGACCCTACCACAGGCTAAAACACCTCCTCCCTCCCCTCCATCACAGAGCACATAACCAGGCCTACAACCCCCCCCCCTCCTCCCCTCCCTCGTCACCCCACCACGAGCCAGCCAGACACACGAGCCCCATGTTTGGCTTCCCACCCTTCCTTCACAAGCCTCGTGGGGATGTTAAAACCTCACTCCGTCTCTTGAGTACACACAGATATGACCAAGGGGAAGGGGAAGGGGTAATGAGGGGAAGGGGTAATGAGGGGATGGGTGATGTAAGGGGAGGTGGTGATGGGAGGCTTAGTAATGAGGGGAATGCCACAAAAGGGTTAAGGGGAAGGATGATGGTGAAGATGTAGGAGGGGAAATTATGAGAGGGGTTGAAGAAGGAGGGGAGAGGAGCGTCAGGGTACAGGGAGTAAAGAGGAAAATGAGTGGAAATGTAGGCAGGGGAGCCATGAGGTTGGGTACATCTCACAGTAGGGGGGGGAGGGGAAAGGGGGGAGAGGGGGAGGGGGAGAGGGAAGAGAAGGTCAGTGACACCCAGGGATAGCATGACTGGCGCCTAAACACACACACACACACACACACACACACACACACACACACACACACACACGGAACGCAAAAACGCTTAGCCTAGATAACAAGGAAAACTTGAGATTCAGTCGTGATTTTTAATGCTACACAGGAATGCAAGGAAACGCCCCCCCCCTACCCCCCCCCCTTCATCTGTTGAAAGGAGAACAAGACTATGAAAGAAGACGAAACTCTAAAGATGACATATAAATGAAGTAATTACGATACAATGAAAAAACTAAACAAATGAGGATAGTGAAATAATGTACTATGGATACTATTAAATAATTACACGTAAGGAAGGTACTACGATCGTAACCAGTAGTAGTAGTAGTAGTAGTAGTAGTAGTAATTGATGCAAAAATATTCTCGTGGTAATTCAATCATAATTAATGTTCTAAACTACATACTCAACAATAAATTCAGTTAGTGTCATTGCAATTATAAGTGTCATTAATTTTTCTTCATTCAAATCTACTGTTTCAGCCTCACAGTCTTGACAGTGAAAAACATTACCAACACCTCTCTTTCTCCACATACAAGTAACCTCTTCTACGTATAACTCAAACCAAATAACCTTTTTCTAATATTCCAAGTATACCAGCAACATATGACTTCGTATATTTCTGCATTGCCAAGAAATCGTATTATGCAATTCAATAAACTTTTCTATATACAACATAAGTGAAAACGAACATCAATATACTCTTCAGTGCAAGCATGAGAAGAAAACCAAGCACACGCCCACACTTTTAACCACATATAAGGATAAATAAATATAAAAAAAAGTTATTCATCTCTCCTCAATGACATGGAGTGGTTGTAGGAATAGAAAAATTGACCTATTTCTTCAAGCAAAGATGAGCTGCAGAATATTATAACTCGCTAACCCGGTACAGCTTTAGTTAGGCGAGTATCTAGTTACTGAAAGGAGGTCTGTGTGGCGTGGTGGAGGGAGGTGTGTGTGTGTGTGTGTGTGTGTGTGTGTGTGTGTGTGTGTGTGTGTGTGTGTGTGTGTGTGTGTGTGTGTGTGTGTGTGTGTACTACTTTACCTTCATGTTATCTACTTATGGATTTGCTTAGTATGAATTAAAGAAAAGGGGTGGAAAGGTTGGTTACTCTCTCTCTCTCTCTCTCTCTCTCTCTCTCTCTCTCCTCTCTCTCTCTCTCTCTCTCTCTCTCTCTCTCTCTCTCTGTTAGGAAGGCGTTCACCACAAGTAGTTTTTATCTGTTTTGACTTGTTTTGGTCATGGAGATTGTGACTCCTCAACATCCGGTGTGTGTGTGTGTGTGTGTGTGTGTGTGTGTGTGTGTGTGTGTGTGTGTGTGTGTGTATTAACATTAACATACTCAAAACATCAATTGCACGATTTTATAAGTAAGTGTAACAAACCTACAGGCACACACACACACACACACACACACACACACACACACACACACACACACACACACACACACACATACACTGTAACACGACACAGCCGCCGCCCATTACTTTGTGGTGACGTGTAGTGCCTCCGTTACCCCCCATCCCCTACCCCCCCCCCACACCAAACACAGACGTGGCACTGGCCCTGCGATGTCCCTTCCCTACGAGGTGTGTGTGTGTGTGTGTGTGTGTGTGTACAGCTTAGTCTCTCCCTCCTCCTCTCCTTCACCCCCCACCTCTCTCTCTCTCTCTCTCTCTCTCTCTCTCTCTCTCTCTCTCTCTCATAAGCGATCCCATTAACTACTTTGCAAACTTTAATATTTCACCGTTGCATTCACATCCTCTCCTTTAAATCCATCACACACTGTCATAATGCACACTTTTGAGGGGAAGCGCGGCGCGGAGTACACTTGGCGACTCACCTCACCAGTATTATTATTATTATTTTTTTTTAAAGGGGTACAAACATAACCTAGGTTCCGTGTCTACATTCCTTCCTTCCTTCCTTCTACGTCCTCCGTGTTTACATTCCTCGAGATGATGTTCTTTAAGTTACTCCTATTTACCTTCAGTCACTGTAACGGGGTACCTTTTACTCTTAATGTTATTTGTTTTGCCTGAACGAGCGAGCATGTGAATGTGTTAACGTCTGCCAACTTGACTGGAACGAACCAGGGTGAGATGTATAGTTTTTTTTTTTTTTACACACCAGAACGTAAGAATAAATGGAATGTTATTAACTGCATGTTTTGTTTATTTATTTTTTTTATACTTAAGTTAGGGACGAGTGGAAGTTAGGATTCCCATTAATTTTTCATCATGTACTCTGTCAATATTTGTAGTGTGTGTGGTTATTTGTGTGTTCAGGTTTGTATTAAGGTAAGGGAGGTTCTCGTCTCCAGCTTGATTAGAGGCGGAGAGGTGATGAGGGGAAAGGAAGAAGCAAAGGGAAGAGTAACACAGAGAGAGAGAGAGAGAGAGAGAGAGAGAGAGAGAGAGAGAGAGAGAGAGAGAGAGAGAGAGAGAGAGAGAGAGAGAGAGAGAGAGAGAGAGAGAGAGAGAGAGTGAGTATCTGGCGCCAGTTGCTTTAAATATTTAAGTGTTAGGATAGTGTGTGTGTGTGTGTGTGTGTGTGTGTGTGTGTGTGTGTGTGTGTGTGTGTGTGTGTGTGTGTGTGTATTTCTCGTTCTGTTTCACGTACAACAAAATAAAATGTGAGTGTGAGTCTTTATGTTTCTGTAATGGCGGTGATGGAGACACTGTGCCCAATAGTCACACCAGAAACAACGCAACAAACAAAAAAAGAGGAGTTATTTTCACCATCTGAACGCCACAAAACCACTCTTTCCTCCACTCATTTTATTCTTCCACTTCCTCATTCTCTCCATTTTATCTCATCATTCCTCCTCCTCCTCCTCCTCCTCCTCCTGTTCTTCCTTCTGGCGAGGCGTAGACACATGATATTGCACTTCCGTCACACATGTTTAATGCATCAAACAAGCGTAAGACTCAATGAGGAAATGTTACTCCAGTATCCTCATGTTATTTCCTTTACATGCGAAAAATGTCCGAACTAAGCACAGGTAAGGAGGAAGGTAATCGTGAGGCCCTTTAATAACGAGGTAATTTTCAAGAGGTAACCTTACTAAATATTATAGGAGAGGAGGAGGAGGAAAGGAGGAGGAGGAGGAGGAGGCTGTGTCGTGTGTTAGAAGGGCACATGTAAGTGGTAGTGAAGGAGCTCAGACTTCAGCTGACAGTTGCTTCACTATGTCTCACTGTCTCTGTGTCTTGTTATCTTTCCCTCACAATAACTAAGATCAGGGATAGCCGAGGTACCTTAGACATCTTCATGGAGGAGGAAGGAGAGGACGAGGAGGAACGAGGAGGGAGGAGGAGGGAGGAGGAGGTTACAAGGGGGAAAAAAATCTCAAGAGTGGAAGAGGTGGCAAAAGGAAGGAGGAAGATGGCGCGTACATTGTCTGTAATCTTGTATACTTTTCGAGGGTGGAATTTCACGCCGCCTCAGCTGTTGCCGGTCTGCTGAGGAACGAACGAATCTGCCTCATTCTACCCATGACGTAAGGAATATGAAGACTTGCGCAGTAGTAACCGAGCCTTAAAAATTGCTCGCTCTGTAGTGACTCAGAAGGGGAGGAAGGGAGCCGAGGGGAAGGAGTGGAGGAGGGAAGGGGAAGTAAGGGGAGCACCAGTTACCCTTCACGACCACTGTTTTTGGTGCGATCATCCCCTCAAGTTACCAACCCACAGACAGGCTTCTTTTCGTGTTCTTAAAGTTGCTGGTCCTCTGTCGTCCATACCTAGTGCCATTACCCCTTCAACCTTTCCTCTCGTTGCGGCTTTCCCTGATGGTCTAACCCTTAACTTTACCTCTTCCCTTCCTCTTCCTCCTCCTCTTGATGTTTTCCTACATTTATTAAAGGCATTGGTTATAGCAGTGACAAGTTACGAACAAGACTACAACGGTGACGGGGTATTTAATATGAGTTCAGTGCTAAGTAAAAAATAATGATGAAAACAGTTGTAAAAATAAGCTATGACTGTGGAAAGGCGGACGTTACCTACCAGCAAAAAAGAGTCAGTCTGGTGACATAGAGGTTACACAGACAACTACACCGGCGGCGGAGGGTTATGAGGGCAACTAACATGAGTGACGGGAAGGTAACAGCAAAAAGAATCTCCTGAGGGTGACGGTGACGGTGACGGTGACGTGGATCAGCGACAAGGAAGGGAAGGAGGAGTTTCAACACCCACTTTTGTGCGCCCTTCATTAACATGGCAACAAAAGGACACCACAGGGCCGCCTATTGTGCCCGCCCAACCCCGATAACATTATATGCTAAGCTGCAGCGTCTCCAGGTCCTCCTCCCTCCGCCGCCACGACGCTCCGACGCACCACACGCAAAAACACCGACGTCACTCTGTTCTGTCAGCGATGGGACGACAATCACGACGACAGCTGAGTGACGCAAGTGTGTGTGTGTGTGTGTGTGTGTGTGTGTGTGTGTGTGTGTGTGTGTGTGTGTGTGTGTGTGTGTGTGTGTGTCCTCTGTGGTGGTGGTTATCCAAACTTACTTCGGATAACATAGGTAGAAGGTTTCCTATCTCTCTCTCTCTCTCTCTCTCTCTCTCTCTCTCTCTCTCTCTCTCTCTCTCTCTCTCTCTCTCTCTCAAGTCGCTACAAGGCCAATTAACTATAATTGAAGCATGAAGATCTCTCAAATTAAATGCGTCATAATTACTTACTAGAACAACAAGAACACACACACACACACACACACACACACACACACACACACACACACACACACACACACACACACACACACAAAGAACAATGCTAATTTGAGTCCACCCTTGCACACGCTCACCGATTATTACACGCAACAATAACATGACGTCATAGAGAGGGAAAAAACAGACTGAAGAATACCACCATTACATAACCTGAAGGAGACAACAAGAAAAGATCTACATCACAAACTTATTATCACGAGGGAACATCTGACGCCTCGTTTTGAAACACTCACTCGCCTGCGTCACACCAATGCAAACAAACCTCGAGGAAGAATGATAATAATAATAATAATAAGGAATAAAAAAAAACCCTAGTCGTTGAAAAAAACAAATGAATAAAATAGAAAATAAAAAAACACTTTAGATACCAAACTGCACCCATAAAAAATAACAACAAACACTATCAGACAAATAGTATAAAAACACCTGGAACGCCAATTAAGAGTCAGAAAAAAACATGAAACTAACTTGTAACGCAAATTACTACTCACTGCAAACTACCTCCTTGACGTGATAATGCACAAGGCCTTTGTCATTGCAAATTATCACTTCTCACCATTTATACCATTTGTACCCTCACGCCACCCCCCCCCCTGCCTCCCTGACACCTGCACAACCTCCCCACCCCCCCATGACCAGGTGTGTTCCCAATTGGTTCGACTGTGCCATGAGAAGGAGGTTACCTGTCCTCTCCATGCTACCTGACACACCTGACAATACGCATCAACAGGAACACAATTGATAACTAATACCTGTTGTGGTGTTTTATGCCGTAAGAACCTATGACACTTATAATTAATTAGTACGTAATTCCTCCACTCCACTTAACTAACCCTCGTAACACAGTACTGGTGCGTCGAGGCCAGTGCACTGCAGGGTACTCGGAGCAGTGAAACAATTTACTCCTAATTCAATTATTCCCAACAAGGAAGCAAGGAACAGCTGGCCGCGCTGCACAGGTGGTGAGCGATGGATAGGGTATGGTGGAGCCCAGAACCTGCTGACGAGGGTACACACCAAACGCTGGAGGAACGATTCTGGTTGTGTCCCCAGCGTGAGTGACATGACGCCTCGCAGCCTCGCAGGGCCCCGTGGTAAGCCTCAGCTTCTTGACGTTCAAAATACTATGCTCACTTGCAATGTCAGGTATAACGAACTCAAGCAGCGCTGATCATTCGAGGTAGTAGGTACAATTTCTTTGATTAACAAATATATAAAAAATAGACAAAGCTTCCAAGCACGAAAAAACATAAATGGGTTCATCTATTCCTTCCATGTTTCAATTATGATTTTTTTCACAGCTTTTCTTGATGAGTTAGAAAGGTGTCTGTGTGGCAGTGTCCCTTACCATGTTTAGGGGCGTGTGGAGGCCCAGCTGCGACACAGGCGGGAGCAGCCACAACATAGTGTAGTGAAACGATGCTTTCACAGAGACTCACTCCTCACAACAGAGCAACGCAGTAAACATGTGTTATGAGGTGCATAACAGTCGTCTCTGTTGTAACAACACGAGAAAATTCCCAGCTTTGATTTTTTGTTTCACTGTTAAGGCGCAGAGCGATGAGAAAGGAGCAAACAAATGTCTAATCATAAGCTTCCCTTATGACAGCAAACTAATGGAATCGTGCGTCTCTGTAACACCTCCCACGGGTTAAAGCTATGCCTCAAGGAGTTCAGTGTTCCCCCGCTAATGTTTAAGTCTGGTACTGACGGCTCATGCTTTTCGGCCTCCGCCACACCTGGCCCACAGAGCCTCTCGGCCCCGCCTGCAGGCCTGCCGCCGCTGCTTGAGGATGCCGCGGGAGCCACCACGGCGGCAGAGGCACTGGTATCAACTGAAGGAAGTCGATCACTTAATGTCAGATCCTCGTCCATCTAAATCATGCTGAGGTTAATGAAACCACAGAACAGTGAGCAGGTGAAATACCCTCCAAGTTAATCTGGCAACTCTGTACACATGTGCGATAACAGGTGTGTTACGAAACACCTGTGATTCATTGCTATGAATGTAAACAGCTGACACCTATTGGAAGACTCGACCCCTGCAGCTATTTAATGAACCTAAGAAATCTTATTAATAAATAGTATTCTAGTGACCCATCCACGTCATCTTCAATAGGAAGAAAAAAAAGCTGAAAAACCTTAAAAGTCAAGTGAACTATGAAACATGAGCTTAAGTAAGGGACGTAACCCTCCAAACAGACATCCTAGTTCCTGTTTCCTCAGTCTAACCATGCGTCAGGCTGGGGCTTGGGCTGGGGCGGGGACCACTAGTGACGTGTCATGGGGGTTGGAGGATAGGGGAGGTAGGGGGGAGCTCTGGCCAGGATACGGATGTGGATAGATGTGTTTGTGTGACACCACTGACACAGCAACACACGCTATCACCCTCATTAACCAAGAGACTCAATCCTCACACACTCACACACCCCGCACCACCCCACCTTCTTAATGTAAAAGTACACATGTTAGGAAGGATCGTTGAAGGGAGAACGTTCCTATCGCTTTCAGGTGCATCAAACCTATATATTTATCACACCTGAGAAGCTTTAAAAGTTAATTATCTCAACTCAAAGGTGCACACACATAGCAACGAGAGAGAAAACGGTACGTGATGCTGTAAGTAAAAGGTGCTTAGGAGACTTCTGTATGTGCGTGTATGTGTGGATGATGTGGGCGTGAGGTGCAGCAGTGAGGCCAGGGAATGAATAAAAACATAAAATCACGCCTCTCACTAGGGATCCGATTTCCAGGTATAGAGAGAAAGCTTGCATTGATAAGGCTTTACTCCTTGCCTTCACCATGCCGGGAAGGTGACCAATACTGACTTATTACCCTCATCTAAGCCTCTTACTTCCTTCAAGACATATACTAGTAACTGGCGGAAGAATAAAAGTTGTCTATGCCATTCTACTACTACTACTACTACTACTACTACTACTATTTAGCATCATAAGTATATTGGGTTATGGTTCTGATGGCGTGAATCATCTTTTTTTTTTAGGTCAATTCATTCGATAATCTTGACTTGGTTTGACTGATGGCTTCCGCTTTTCGATTCAATGTCGCTGCGTCCTGCTCGGTGTAGGAAATGGGGTTGTAATGATGATGGATTATGTATATGAAGGAATACTATAGCGGCGGCGACCTTGTTATATTGATGTGTGGCGGGAATATGAGAGGTCGAGGGTGAAGACGGTAAACAAATAAATAAATAACATCTTGAGGAATCTTTGTGGCGAGGGTGATCAAGTTTAACAATCAATTACAATTAGTAAGTACGTTCAGGTCACGTGACACAACAAAGGAGAATATAACAAGGTAGTTTGGTTAAGTTAAGAGTAAAGAGAGGATGAGGAGTGTAGTGACAGCTACCAACACAAGGAAAAACTATAAACTATGTAGGTGAAGAACTTTGGTGAGGCAGAACTTATAACTCTGCTTTGGTGGTTCTTCTTAACGTGAGTCACCTGATTCATTCCTCTCTTTGATGTGTTATTGAGTGGTGCGGCGTCAATGAAAGTTATTTGAACGGCTGTGTGGCTGTGTGATTACCAGGTGGACCCTCAATCTAGCTTAGGTTTGGTCTTTCTATTAATTCTGTAACATTCGTCCTTATGCTTACTGTAGATATGTGGTTATGATTATTATTATGATGTGATATCAATTCATTATTATTATTATTATTATTGTTGTTATTAGCACAGATTCAGGTCAGGCTGTCACATTAGCACCATGAATAACTGTCATACAAATCTTATATTATAGTTAACATTTAATTTGCACTTAATGTAAACAAAGCTAATCTGCCATCGAGTATGTATGATAGGAAGGGAATATAATGCCTCAAGGATGATAGTGGGTGATAAGGGCAAAGTCCTCCTGTAGGGGCAAGATAAGGCCCTTATTATTATTATTATTATTAATTTCCTTTATCATGAGGCAGACTTCCACACACACTCCACTATTCACTGCTCTCTGATCGATAATGATTTTTCACTTCACTTTGAATAGAGCAACACCCACTCAAAAAAACATTAGCCGAGGTGTTATGGACGAAGCATGAACACCCCTTCACCCCATTCACGCCCAACACACTCTATACACTCACACCCTCAGTGGTCGAGTGTCACCGAGTCATTATATCATCACCCACGTTCACCTTGGCTTTAGAAAGGAAACAAAAAAGTCTTCATGAATGGGAAATATCCTGGTATTTGAGGTGTTGCTGGAATTGACTAAGGGCCAGTTATTTTTTGTTTCTTTAGGTTATACAGAAGAGAAAGACGAGGAAAAAGACGTGCATGTTATTCGCTGGTGTTCCTGGACTTGACTGTGTGAATGAGGCAACGGGTAAGAACGGAAAGTTGATGTTTGCATTAATATTTCATTTAGTTTGATTTGATGTTTCAGTAATTGTGAAGAAAAAATATACTAACATCAACACCTTGTAATCCGCACTATCTATCTCTATACCTGACTTATATCCATATTAAAAGAGTGTAGCCCCTTCTACACCGTGTTTTATTGTGTAGGAGAGAATACAGAGGGGCTTCCCGAGGCCTCCGAAATATATTTAGGAGGCCTCGGGCTTCCCATACCCCTTGTTCTGTCCCTTTTGGTCACCTTTTACGATGTGCAAGGAATACGGTGATAGTATTCTTGCAGCCCCACCACAGGGCTTAAACTGTACTGATAACATATATGATCAATATCTTTTTCCTGAAGCTATGATATATATTTCATTACCATCAACGATTCTATCTCTGATATTAATAAACAGTGTTGGGAGTCAACTTTTAGAGCAGGAGAGTCATAACTTAAAAGACGAGAAAATAACGTCTTTCCACACAGCCTCGTGTGCCTACCTAAGTAAGACCTTGAGAGTGAGTTCTTGCATACGAAAGGAACGTCAAAAGGGTAATAATAATTCTGACAAGTATGCGAGAGAGTCTAAATGAGGCACTGCACATTCACATTTACAATCTACATGAAAATGATTGTTTTTTCTTTAGACAATACATTTCCTTAATTTCTTTGATGTGAGGCTTATAAAGAAAATTTTCATACAGTTCTCTTTTGATATTTTGAGCAAAATTCATTCATTCATCACTCACTTTCTTCCTCAAAATGTTAACTCTGTCTCCCAAGCCTGTCATATCAAGCATAACTTGCCTTTAATTTTATGTCAGCCAAGTCCAACACCTATCATAAGTAGGAGTCCTCAAACCAATACATAAACTGTTCCCATATAATGCTAATAATCTAATTCCTAGATTTATGTTGTCATTTCCTATTCACAACTCTGTATGCATTTTAAGTATGTATGATTTTTAAACTTCTCTGCTTATATTTCTAAGCATCTTTCCCATAAACCTTTGCTGTTGTTTTCCGTACAAAAAATGAAATGTAATACAGCCAATACCTAAATGTATGCAAACATATGCACCAATGGTATATACATGTTACAAAAATATACATATTTTCCTATTTCCATTGTTTACCCATAACAAAACATCAACAAAAAAATAATAACATAACTTTTCAACCAAACCGTGAAAAATTTAAGTCACTTGACGAAACAAGTGCATTACCATTCCATAAACACAAACAAAAAACATAAGAGTTAAAGCAAATGTAATGAAAATCCTTTATCCCATTCCACAACAAATCAAACAAGTGAGGTTAGTTGAGTCACTACTCACCTATCGTCGTACTTCCTGGAGTGGTTGGTCTTCCTCCTCGTCACCACCTCGTTCTTGATGACCTTCAACTCATTCTCGGACGTGGACGATGAAGAATTCGTGATGGCCGAGGCCTGTGTAGTGATGGAGGCTGTGGCCACCATGGTTGCCATATTGGAGGTTACTTTGGATGTGGAGGAAAATTCTCGAACATTAAGTGACAGATTTTCTTCCCTCCCTCGGTCTTCTCGTTCTCTGCTTCTCTCCTTAGAATGGATGGGCTCAATTTGCCTCAGTGCCTCAGCAAGGTCATCCCTGGACTTGATGGGCTCCACATGTCTCAGTGCCTCGGCAAGATCTGCTCGGTGGTGCTCAGTCTTGAAGGGGTCGGCCTTGTGGGGTGTGTCACCCTTGTACTGGTCATCCTTGTGTCGCACTGGATCAATGTCCCGGATGGAGTCAGCGATGTCACACTCTGGGCCTTGTGTTGTGTTTCCAGTGGTGAGGGTCACATCATCTGAAAGTTTAAGGCATATGAATTATTCAGCCACAAGAAAAAAGCCTGATTAAAACAGCTAATTCACAAATTATTTAATTCATCGTGAATTTGAATGTCGGTTGAATGGACCCTCTGAGTACAGTCATTGGCATTACTGCAGGATGGCTGAGGTGGGTGCAGGCAGTCCTTGTTTAAGCAGGTGACTGATGTGTTATGCAGTGATGCCATTTTACTTGTAGTAAGCCATTATATTTTTTTTAATTTTTTTATTAAAAGGGTAATGGCTAAGGGAAAACAGAAATAAGTAAAAAAAAAAATCCCGCTTGTCGCCAGACCCTGTAAAGAGGACAGTAGGAGAATAGAAGCAAGGGGTGGAGATCCAGTTAACATTAGAGGTGTCTTGACACTCCTCTCTTGAAAGAGTTCAAGTCATAGGCAGGTGGAAAAACAGACAAAGGAAGAGAGTTCCAGAGTTTACCAGTGTAAGGGATGAAAGAGTGAAGATACTGGTTAACTCTTGCATTAGGAAGATAGACAGAATAAGGATGAGAAGAAGTAGAAAGTCTTGTGCAGCGAGGCCGCGGGAGGGGGGGAGGCATGCAGTTAGCAAGTTCAGAAGAGCAGTCAGCATGAAAATAGCGGTGAAAGATAGATAAAGATGCAACATTGCGGTGGTGACTTAAAGAATCAAGAAAGTCAGTTAGAGGAGGAGAGTTGATGAGACGAAAAGCTTTAGACTCCACCCTGTTTAAAAGAGCTGTGTGAGTTGAGCCCCCCCCAGACATGTGAGCCATACTCCATACATGGGCGGATAAGGCCCCTGTACAGAGCAAGCAGCTGAGAGGGAGAGAAAAATGGACGCAGACGCCATAGGACACCTAACTTCTTGGAAGCTGATTTAGCAAGAGTAGAGATATGAAATTGCCAGTTTAGATTTTTAACAAAGGATAGACCGAGTGTGTTTAATGTGGTGGAGAGGGGAAGTTGAGTGTCATTGAAGAAGAGGGGATAGTTATCTGGAAGGTTATGTCGAGTAGATAGTTGTAGAAATTGAGTTTTTGAGGCATTGAACAAAACTAGGTTTGCTCTGCCCCAATCAGAAACAAGTGAAAGATCAGAAGTTAAGCGTCCTATAGCATCTCGCCTTGAGTCATTTAATTCTTGTTGGGTTGGGCGTCTGTTGTACGACGTTGAAAAATGCAAGGTGGTGTCATCAGCATAGGAGTGGATAGGGCATTGAGTCAGATTTAGGAGATCATTGATGAATAATAGAAAGAGAGTGGGTGATAGGACAGAACCCTGAGGAACACCACTGTTGATAGTTTTAGGAGAAGAACAATGACCGTCCACTACAGCAGCAATAGACCGGTCGGAAAGGAAACTAGAGATGAAGGTACAGAGAGAAGGATAGAATCCGTAGGAGGGTAGTTTAGAAATTAAAGATTTATGCCAGACTCTATCGAAGGCTTTCGATATGTCAAGGCCGACAGCAAAGGTTTCACCTAAGTCCCTAAAAGAGGATGACCAAGATTCAGTTAGGAAAGCAAGAAGATCACCAGTAGATCGGCCTTTACGGAAACCATACTGGCAATCAGAGAGAAGGTGGTGAGCTGATAGATGCCTCATTATCTTCTTGTTAAGGACAGATTCAAAGGCTTTAGAAAGGCAGGAAATCAAAGCTATAGGGCGGTAGTTAGAAGGATTGGAGCGGTCACCCTTTTTAGGGACAGGTTGAATGTGAGCAAACTTCCAGCAAGAAGGATAGGTAGAAGTAGAGGGACACAGACGAAAGAGTTTGACCAGGCAGTGAGCGAGTTCGGAAGCACAGTTTTTGAGAACAACAGGAGGGACTCCATCCGGACCGTAAGCCTTCCGAGAATCAAGGCCAGAGAGGGCCTGGAAAACGTCATAATAAAGAATTCTAATTTTAGGGATGAAGTAGTCAGAGGGTGGAGGAGTAGGAGGAATATGCCCAGTATCATCCAAAGTAGAGTTGGTAGCAAAGGTTTGAGCGAAGAGTTCAGCTTTAGAGAAAGAAGAGACAGCTGTGGGGCCATCTGGTTGAAGTAAAGGAGGGAAAGATGAAGAAGTAAAATTGTTAGAGATATTATTGGCTAGATGCCAGAAATCACAAGAAGAGTTAGAGTTGGAAAGATTTTGACATTTTCTATTGATGAAAGAGTTTTTAGTAAGTTAGAGAATAGATTTGGCATGATTACGGGCAGAAATATATAGGGCATGAGTTTCAGCAGATGGATGGCTACGGTACTGTTTGTGAGCCGCCTCTCTATCATTGACAGCACGAGAACAAGCAGAGTTAAACCAGGGCTTTTTAGCTTTAGTATTAGAGAAAGTATGAGGAATGTATAGCTCCATGCCAGAGATAATCACCTCTGTTATGCGCTCGGCACACAGAGAAGGATCTCTGACATGGTAGCAATAATCATCCCAAGGAAAATCAGAATAGTACTGCCTCAGGTCTTCCCACTTAGCAGAGTTGAAATGCCAGAAGCACCTCTGCTTAGGCGGGTCCTGAGGCTGCACTGGAGTGATAGGACAGGTAACGGAAATAAGATTGTGATCGGAGGAGCCCAACGGAGAGGAAAGTTTAACAGAGTAAGCTGAAGGGTTGGAAGTTAGGAAAAGATCAAGAATGTTGGGCGTGTCTCCAAGGCGGTCAGGGATACGGGTAGGGAACTGCACTAGCTGCTCTAGGTCATGAAGGATAGCAAAGTTGAAGGTTTGTTCACCAGGTTGGTCAGTGAAAGAAGATGAAAGCCAAAGCTGGTGGTGAACATTGAAATCCCCTAAAATGGAGATCTCAGCATAAGGAAAGTGAGATAGGATGTGCTCCACCTTGGAAGTCAAATAGTCAAAGAATTTTACATAGTCAGAGGAATTAGGTGAGAGATATACAGCACAGATGTATTTAGTTAGAGAGTGACATTGAAGTCTTAGCCAGATGGTAGAAAATTCTGAAGATTCAAGATTGTGGGCACGAGAGCAAGTAATGTCGTTACGCACAAATGCGCAACAGCCAGCTTTGGATTGAAAATGAGGATAGAGAAAGTAGGAGGGAACAGAGAAGGGGCTGCTGTCAGTAGTCACAGAAAACTGTGTTTCAGTTAGGAAGAGAAGATGAGGTTTAGTGGAGGAGAGATGGTGTTCTACAGATTGGAAATTAGATCTAAGGCCACGAATGTTGCAGAAATCGAGAGTAAAAGTATTAGAGGAAGTGTCAAGACACCCGAGGTCGTCAGCAGAGGGGCAGTCCGACCTGGGGACACTTGTGGTCCCCTCCCCAGATGGGGACTCCGAGGCTGGGTGTGGTGAAGCCATTTTTAAATTTTGATTTGAAGAGAGTGTAAAAGTGTAAGGTGTAGTAATGTTATGTAGGTAGTAGAAGAAGTTGTCTTTAGAGGGCAGGCTGCAGCTGCTCTCTTGTGTAAATGAGACACTAAGGGAACCGGGAAGAGAGGACACGGAGAATCACTCAGTCTGCAGCACTGCCTACATCCCCGTAAGTACCTCTCCTGGAGTATTCCACCGGGCGGCAGGTGTCTACTGCCATGTAAACTTAGTGTTAAACATTAGGTAAATAAACTTTGGGATTCTAATCCTTGGTTATATTCCTTAGTAGGAAGCACATTTGTCTTGGGTGAATATATATATTTCAATAGCAGTAAAATATCTTATGTTGTGGCCATTCACCAGGAGGGAGTCCTCAAGAACAGGTAGGTGTCAGATATAGATGTATAGATAAAATGTGTTACATACAACACAATATATACATACATTGTATATGCATATAATAAGATGGAGTGCAGAAGATGAGGAAAAAGGATATACAGACTGGCATATTTTACAGACTGATCATTTAAAAAGTATTACCCTTACAACAAATCCCACATGGTACTAGATGATCATGCACGATGGAACATCAATAGTTCATGACATTTTGACCCACCATGACACACAAGGTACACAGGACCACATTCCTGACCACAAAGGTGAAGCCAAGGTTGGTTGGTGTGCATAATGGCTACGAGCTGCACCATTCTTTGCATCTCTACTTAATGCTACTCTATAAGGTTTAAGCTGACTGCCAGCCTACCCAAGCCACTGCACCTGGGAGAGAATGCAGATGAGGTAATAAGATACCACATTCCAACCCCTGACCTTCCACGTCATCTCTACAGCTCACAGTATTGGTTTTAGTCCAAACCAAAAAGGTCTCAACCTCAAGACGAGGAAGACATAACAACACAAGCACCTGAAAGCACCAACACCCTCACCTGAAGAGGAGTCAGAGGAGTGGTCACGCTCGAGGGATTGGGACTCTGGCTTTAGGATGGACTTTATTTCTTTAGAGTCCTCCAAACTAGAGTCCTTCTTCAGTACTCCCCTGAGCAACTTGGCCTCGTGTTCTGGGGAGCCAATGGGGGGCGGCAGGGGGCTCTCAGACTTCAGGATGCCCCGAGGGTGTTCTGACTCTGAGAAGGAGGCGCGGCGGGAGTCTGAGAAGTGCTTGAGGATAGAACGAGGACTGTCACGTGGAGCCTCCCTGGAGCCTCCTGAACCATCACGCTTTAAGATTCCTGAAGAAGGTGAAGGATGGTTAGTGTGGTAAGAACACAATGTATTATACAAGGAAATGAATATAGAGTTAGTTTAATAAGCACAACCCAACAGTGAATGAGTCTGGATAAAACTGGATGGACTAAGGCATGGAGGAAACCTTCATTAAAATACATATCATTAGGGATGAATTTCTTTGTTAAATATAAATGTTGATAATCTCTTCATGGCTAATTCATCTTCATTAGCCTGTTTGTAAGTTTTGAAAAATGCTTGTCCTACAAAAACAGACATTCTAATCATTACTCATTCAACATGCTTAATGTAAAATGCTAATTATAAAGTTTCAGCTTGTTAGTTATGTAAATAACACAGCTCTGAATCTGACAAACATCAATTAAATTAATCATTGACAAACTATCATATGATTATTCCATAATGATCTAAGTACATATTCATTATACCAAATAAGTACAAGGAATACACGCGTACATAGTGCCACATAAGGATACAGATCTGCCAAGAGTGTACAAACACACATTTCTTGTCTACAATAATCTTTGTATTCGTCTTTTATTTGTTTATCACACACCATTGTAATAACATGTCACACACCAAACTTTTTCTTTTTTATTCAATGCATAAATTTCATTCCTTCATAATCTGAAGCTACAAATCACACCTACGTTGTTCTCCCCAACTCATCATTCCTTCACAATTGACATATCTTGCAATTATAAACGTGACACACACAACCATGTGTCTGCATCAAAACACCCTATTGTTCAGTCCTCTCAGGTCATGTCACCTGTCAAAGTCATCCACATGTGTACCTGTCCCACTGACACACACACACACACACACATACACGTCATACTCATGACTCAAGGTCTGAATGTAGGATTATATCGAAGCTGCCTTTTGTGTAGCTGTCAAGTCACCTATTCAGAAACATTCACAATGGACAAAACACATGGTTGTTGCACATCTGTTTGATTGCACGGCACGGCACCCCCTTCCCCTTCCCTTTCCTCTTTCTTTCTCAACTGATAACCACCTGTCACTGCCACACTCACACTGATAATACATCTACCAAGGTGCTGGTGTTCATTTACATGTCTCTCCCTTAAGTATATACTTTCATACATCAAAATAGAGTAATCATTTTCGAGGCACCAGTAAAATGAAAAGGGTTATAATAAAATACTAAAATAAAATTCTACATAAAAGTCTGTTATCTACTCTAGGCTCGAAACGATTCCTGAAAGACAGGATCTGAACCTTTATCCTCGTGAGAAGCAGGATTCGACTCCTCTTTCCTGTTCATATCCACTCCTACACCATCATCAAATGTTAATCAAATCATCTGTCGCGTTTCCTCACAATACTACAACATAATATCGACTGGCTGATATTTACATCGAAAATATGCGTTTTATACACACATTAACACAAAACCAATGACAAGACCTGTATGTATACGATCTAGACATGAAACAACTCAATGAGACACTAATCTACGTTCTGCGACCCACAGTTCCCAGGACACCCAAACACACACACACACACACGCACACGCAAACACATCCGACGGAAACGTAATACCGGACCTCATTTTCTGTCTCCATTTCACTCCCACGTTGTATCTCGGCGTAGCCTAGTAAAGGATGATTTGTTCCCAGGATTCGAGGTTGATGCGCGGAACAATACCTTTCATACTAATTACATGTTAAAATACATTACTGCTTTTACTACTACGACGGAAAATGTAAAAGTGTAAATCAGATACAAATGCACGTGACGGAGAGCTAAGATGACATCAGGAGGTAACAGTCCTTACCATCAAGGATCACCTGCAGCAGAAGACCTAACAACACCGTCAGCACAGCCCACAACACAACCCACGTCGCCGCCTCCATCCCTCCACACACCTCCATACACCCTCACTCTGTCATCAACACTCACGACTTCACTCTCCCAGCGGAAAAAGGAAATATCATCATGGGAATTTTCTTATCACTACGGATACTTCCAGATACCGTTATCATCACAGCTGCAACGCAAAATTAAGGGGCGACAGGATAAAGTTTCCCATGTGATCCTTATTGACTGAAGACTTTACGTACGTCATTAAGGGTTAAATTAGTATAATGACGAGGCTGTGGACGGCCCTTATGTCCAACCAGGGAATCAGGGGCAGCCGGAACTGTGGCTATCATTCTTATGTAAACAAGGCCAGTTGATGGGGTGTGTGACGTCACCCACACCCAACCCCTTCCGCTAAGGTCAAGGGCCGTCCTAAAACTGACCCTGACCTCAATGACCACCGCATTCTAAACATGACGCAAGTAAGGAGGATTTAGAAATTATGTAACGAGATACTTGGTTTAAATATCATCACTGCCTTGCACTTCCATTAATAGCTAACTGTAAGGCTTAAAGAATTGCTCAGTGAAATTCCTTAAGGATAGAGAGAAAAAAGTTTGTGCAATAATTACTTAAATAATACACGATAATACCTATTGGACGAAGCGAAATACATAAACATAAGTAATTAAGATGTTTTTTTCATATGAGAGCGAAGAAAATAAACGAAAAAAAAATATTTAAATCGTGTTGGAGAGCCTTGAACAAGCGGGTTTTAGGTCATTGACGTTAATCCTCTAAATCTGAAAGGAATGAACCTCCTCACGCACACACATGTTCTCAAAGACCTTACAGATGTTTGTGTTAATTAATCTTAAACCCATGTAGCAATACACCTCTCTCTCTCTCTCTCTCTCTCTCTCTCTCTCTCTCTCTCTCTCTCTCTCTCTCTCTCTCTCTCTCTGTTTCTGGGGTGCGGAATAGAAGACGGGAAGACCATTGAAACTTGAGAAAAGAAAACGGAGACGAACCAGAAGAACCAGAAATGCGATGGAAGGCGGAAGAGGAAGAACATAAACGTCTCCTTCACGCTAAACCTGCAATTTTCTCCCCGACAACAATGAGACAGCGAGAGAAAAAATAAAACACAAAAAAACAAAAAAGAATCGTACTCACTGAACATTCATAATCCACGGAGGTTAAATTTCTTCACGAGGATAAATTTACTTTTTAAAAAAACACCACCCAAGGACGTAGCCAGGGGTAGGTAGGTAGGTAGATAAAAGCGTATTATTTGCTTTAGCTTCCCCTTCAATTCCACGCCTCCCGTCACGGTGAGGCGGTGCGTGCGAAGTGTAAATAAAGAGAGAACTATTATTTATCTCAGGGTTATGGTAAGGCGTATTAGGTATGCTTACGTAATGGTGGCGCTAGAGTTTCATTCGACCGTGAGAGAGAGAGAGAGAGAGAGAGAGAGAGAGAGAGAGAGAGAGAGAGAGAGAGAGAGAGAGAGAGAGAGAGAGAGAGAGAGAGAGAACAAAAAAAAAGAGAGAGAGATCCGTGTGTTGATGGTGGGTGTGGAAACTCTTGTACGTACTAAACACTGAGGTCACACGCATCCACTCACTCTCTCTCTCTCTCTCTCTCTCTCTCTCTCTCTCTCTCTCTCTCTCTCTCTCTCTCTACCACACTACCATAACGCCACACACACACACGCACGCAAAGGGCCTGAGCGACAACCATGAGGCACCAAACCAGTAACTTATTGGTCCACACTACCATATAATCACACATTTTTTTCCCATTCTCTCTCGCAAAAAAAAAAAAATCACAAAATAAAAAAATCACACAATCAAGGTCAGTGAATAGCAAATCTGTTTCCCTTTATAACTACGTGCACACAGCCAGCCTCGTGTGTGCACCTGAGGGCGTGGGAGGTGCACACGGGAGTCACAGGTTAAAGGTAAGTGCCTCCCAGGGCTCTCGTGAGGTTATCTTTCCTTCGGGTATACAATTATAAAAGGAAAATTGTGAAGTGTTATTAATACAGTAGTTTATGCGATGTTGTTATTGTTGTTATTTAGGTGAGTTAATGTTTATTTTTTATGGATTATGTATTAACAAGAATGTGATCTATGAAGTTATTATCATCTGTACCTGAGAGAGAAGTTATGACCTTTTCCTCACCTTCCTTCTCCTTTGTCAGGTAAGTTTCAGGAAATACCTTCTATATGTGCCAACTGTTGTGTGTGTATGTATATATGTGTGTGTGTGTGTGTGTGTGTGTGTGTGTGTGTGTGTGTGTGTGTGTGTGTGTGTGTGTGTGTGTGTGTGTGTGTGTGTGTGTGTGTGTGTGTGTGTAAATCACTGAATAACAAATCAAAACTGACGGGACTGACCGCAGATGACGAGTAGTTGAGAGTGTGACGCAGCCTTGGGTAGGAGTGAGTGAGCGAGTGAGTGGGTGAGTGGGTGAGTGCGTGCGTGCCAGGGTGTCGGGAGTAGTGTTACGGGCGACCAACGCAATACTGGTAGTGGTGACGGTGACTTGCAGTGTTACAGTGAGTGGCTACGTTACAGAGCGAGGCGAGTGACGGGCGAGGGAGGAGTCACACTACTGCCATTCTCTCTCTCCTCTCCTCTCTCTCTCTCTCCTCTCTCTCTCTCTCTCTTCTCTCTCTCTCTCTCTCTCTCTCTCTCTCATAAATATTATTAATTTTTGATTCAGTCTAGTAGTATTAAAAACTTTCCTCCTTCCTTTCCTCCTCTTCTTCCTCCTATTTCTCTCTCTCTACTCTTGCAGGATCAAAATGTCACCCTTGCCAATCCACCGCAACCACACACCAAACACGTCATCATTACACACACACACACACCTTTCACTGAGATTGCTTTTAAACATCACCTGCGTGGCCTCTAAGCCTCATCTACCTGATTAACATGAAAACTTAGTACAAGGGAAATAGTACAAAGCAGATCCCACTTAAACACATGTCAAAATAAACAAAACAAGCGAGTAGGGCCGAAAGGGAACAACAGGTGAAGAGAAAACCAATCAAGGCCCAGGTGAGTCAGGTGGGCCAGGTGTGGGATCAGGTGTTGGTGGGTCAGTGTCATGGTGGGTTGGCCTGGCACGGCGGCTCTTACCTGACCTCTCCACCCTCGCCCCCCTCCACCCTCCACCTCTCCCTGACTCATCACCACCACCACCACTACTACCACCACCACCACATCCTCCTCCTCCCAGAACAACAAAACATCCTCATTTGTATGTAAACAATGTTGCAATGCCGAGGATGCTGTGACATTTACATTATTCTTTCCCATGTTGATAAGACACGTGTATGTACGTAAGTCTGCCCTGCACCTTATACCGCACACGCACACACACGCACACGCACACGTACAGTATGGTATGGTAGAGGAAAAAGAAAAATGTTGACATGTAAAATTTGTTCATGCAATTCGTGATCGAGTGGTGATGGGAAAACTCCATCAGGTTTTATTTCCTTCTAAAAGTAAATAAATAAATAAAAAAAAACCTCCCACTAATTACTGTGTTAACTTGGTATTCTGAAAATGTTATGGATTCGATGCGTATTCCGATTAATGTCTGAGAGAGAGAGAGAGAGAGAGAGAGAGAGAGAGAGAGAGAGAGAGAGAGAGAGAGAGAGAGAGAGAGAGAGAGAGAGAGAGAGAGAGAGAGAGAGAGATCGAACAATTCTTACTCATTTAAATTACCTTTGACGACGGGTACCTATAAATTAATCAAGCTCGTTTATCACACAAGGATAAACATTGATAAATAAATAAACAACTAGGAACAACAATTTATCTCTGCAGTGGGTTCATTTATCTCATATTTTCACTCGCATTCATTAACGAGAGAGAGAGAGAGAGAGAGAGAGAGAGAGAGAGAGAGAGAGAGAGAGAGAGAGAGAGAGAGAGAGAGAGAGAGAGAGAGAACAAAAATAAACGAAATGTACATACCACAGAAAACGTAGTAAATTTCATAAAAAAAATATATATATAGTATTGGATTCCGTTCTGCTTTTAAGTCATGTTGCAACCCACTCCCCGCCCGCCCACCCACACACACACACA